>CM061920.1:263502493-263562474 GCA_031002005.1 Vandiemenella viatica
GTACAAATTTCAGTTCCTAGCTAATAACATTTTTGAGATACACCTGACATCAAAAAACGTCTTAATTCGAAAACATTGACGGTCTCTTTTCATCTGAAAAAAAAACTGAAAAAGAAATTTTATCCTCTAGTTAAGAAGCTCTATACATCTGTAACTCACATGAATTTTTGGCACAACCGAGCCTGTTGGGTGAGCAGTAAAGTTGTAATCTGACGTTTAGGAGCGCACCTATACGATCCCTCCTTCAGCTGTTCTGATGAATGCCGGGATAGTTCATTCGTAAAGGCTAAGATCGATTTATGTTATTTTCATTGTATTCCATCCTCTCTGTTGTGTAAAATGACCATATCGCCAACGAGCGATCAGGCCTCAATCAAAACGGAAAAAATCTATTAGTTTTTAGAGAAATGTTATGTTGTATTGTGTGTTATCATGTACACTGGGACGTTTTGGCTCACTGTTTTTTCCTATTCTATCGATAGATTTCCTAACTTCTCACTTCGTTCAGCATATTGCAGCATTTCTCCTCACTATCTGTATCTGGGACATTTACGTTGACTGGAGTAAGTAACTGAGACACAACATGAGTAAAATTTCATCTTACTTGCCAATAACAGAACGAAATGTAGTCAATTAATGCTCATAAGTATAATGTTAACAATGTTCTGTTTATTTCAAATACTTGACAGATTTATGAGTAGAATTCTTTGTTTTGCAGGTCGGAAATTTGACTTTCGTTCCTAGCAACTAATATACTCATCCACGTAAAATTTCGAAATATCACCACGATCGCTAAAGAAAATATACTCCACTGACGCTAGATTACAAAGGAACAACACTTGCCGCCTATAGAGTGCGCTGGAGACGTGATAGTACGTAGTGCATGACCCGTCATTCAAATGGCCTCAAAGACCTTCGGCAACCGTCGGTACATTGCACTGGAATGCTATTGGCTTTCACCGCTACCGATTGTCCATGAGACTACTCCCTACTGAAATAGTACCGAGTTTATGTAACTGTTGTCTATCTTGTTTAACTGAGTGTACAAACAGTTCATATGGTCATGGCAACTCCAAAGTTTCAGAACTCGGATAAATAATAATTAGCATCATCAGCTTTAGATCTTAGACATTGGTCGAGAATAATATTTTATTACAAATGACGCAATATTGTGACAGTGTTTGCAGGAGAGTATGCAAATTACATGGTTGTAAATCCTCGACTAATAATCACAAACGGGAACGGCTCCTGCTTAATAACGCGAATGCGTATGCAGACTAGTTCAAAACTGAGAAAGGTAGTAAGAGAGACAAAAAAAGAACAATTGTGCTAAGCAGTACTGGATAAGTAACGTGTTTTCCATAACCTACTTATTATGGTAGTCGTAACCATAAAACTACAAGTAATATTAATAACAATTCTTACAAATAGCATGATTTCGTGTGCCTGATCATCAGCAACCAGTCAAGTTTGTTTCTGTTGTATGATGGGTTGATGAAAATTGATTTATTCTCATTCAGTGGTGAAGTTGCATCAAACATGTTTACAGTTAAGAGAAATTACACAAAGCCGTTTATAATGGAACGATATCTCTTCCTTGTTTTTCAATTAACCATTAATGATTGGTATAAGTGTAGAGAATGCATATGATAGTTGAAATGGCTTTATGGGAATACATTTCCTCAAATGGAAGACTACTGGAACTAACTCGAAGCGTATAATGTTTCATTGTGCTTGTTTAGCATTTTTGATTGTTCATTAATTAGGAATTATGAGTACGGATTCAGATATGTGTCGCAGCTGTGAATATTTTGCTGTAATATTTAGTACTACTAACGATTTGGGTCATTGAAAGTACTGCTTAGGATTTAAAAAAATGTATTTAATATTTCACATCAGCTCATTAGAGTTTTAATTTTTATACGTAGTTATCACAATGATGTCTTGAATAATAACAATATAAAACTATTAGAGTAATCTTCAGTAATTGTTGACTTATAAAAGTTATAATGATTTCGCCTCATGGTTGCGTTATGATTGGCTGACCTTCCCACTGCACTTCGAGTTAACTTTATTCTAAGCGACAACGGATTGAATCAAACCATGTAAGAATTTGTTAAATGCAATGCAGTGTCTTGCTGTAAGTTCAGATATTATAAAGTTTGTTATACGAATTAAATTACTTCTCTTGTTCTTCTTTTTCTTCATTCTTGAGACTGACTGTCAAACAGTGTCGTAACTATGCCGTTGAGGCCCGTGGCTCTCCGACTGGAGCCCCCGTCATTTTGCCCGTTCTGCCACCCTATCATTACGCCACTGCTGTCGAAGTTGGCAGCTTAAACCAAACATATGATTATACTTATCAACCAGTCAGCACTCACTCCTCATGTGTTAAATTATGCGTACTTTGCATTGATAATTGTTTTGATATAGTATCAGTTACTATTTCTTAACATTGAGAAACACACTAGATTCTCAATACATTAATCTTTTTTCATATTAGTAATAATAACAACAGACAGTTTTTTTCTTTCCTCCATCTAGTTAATCTCTGGTAACAACTACACAACAAAGCTCTCTTCACTCACGAGGCAAACTTGCCAAAGAACATAGATCTTCAGAAGATTATTACTACTAAAAATTAATAAAATGAAAACATGTTGGATAACATTGTTACCTGACAAGATGATTGTGTGTAATGAACAAGTTACTTCTTCTTTAATAAAACGAAATAGTTATTCGTCGAACTATTATTTACGTACATGTAATGCCTCACTGCAAGTAATAAAGTAACAAGAACGAAGTTTCTCTCTGCGTTGAGAATTTATGAAATGCTCTAGGGTAACTAGCCGAGTTAAGGAAGTGTTATCACACGATAGTTCGGCGATCACAATCACTGTTTCTTCATCATGTAGATGGCGACATATCGTGTGATAACACTTCCTTAGCTGGGTTAGTTGTCCTACAGCATTTCATAAATAATAAAGTAATACTTTCGGGAGAACATAGACTATTTACCTGCAGTAAATTATTAAGAGATCACAGACAGCAGTATTCTTAGATGGTGTTCCTTGTTACCTGTTTTGGAGTATGCTGTAGCTAAAGAGAATTGGTCTCCATGGATGGATGGATGGATGAATTTTTGGATATGAGGCTACCGGATTTAAAAAAAATCCTATGACCGGAAAACTGTTGCATGGTATTTTTTAAATGGTGGCAAAATTGCAGCAGACAAATGTGTCGACGAAATTAACAAGGTCGTGGAGTCACAAAAGCAACTGTTTCAATGCATAGCCCTAATAGGAACCAAAATTTTCTTGTTATCAGCTTGAGTGTTTGTTGAAGTTCTTCTTTTGTATCCAAATCATAATTTTTATCTGCGCGTAATTCATCTTTATTGTATGGAAGTCATCTTAAAGTAAGTCATCTGTATAATTTCACCGAGCATTAAAAGCAAATTTGTTCTTTAGCATGTGACACATCGAAAATACATTTTACTTTTCTATTATGACACATGTGTCATATCCTATAGTCATTTGTCTTGCATGCATGCGAAAAAAAAAAAAAAAAAAAAAAAAAAAAAAAAAAAAAAAAAAAAAAAAAACACCAACTGCAGAGTAATAAGGCAGTTTGTTAAAATATAGTTGTACATTAAAATTTAATAAATATTTTACAGGAATTATTTTTCCATCCCCTCATCACTTATTGAACCAGAATGTACTCGATTGTTACGTTAGCTATAAGTAATTTGCTGGGTAGAAGAATTTTTAAAATTTATAAAACAAAAATTTAAGGTAGGAAATGCAGTATCAAAAGAAGTGCATGTAAAAATGGGAGTGCCATAGGGTAGCGTATTGGGACCATTGCTATTCATTGCTATTGAATAATTGTGTTGATCGTTTACTATTAGAAATTAGATTGTTTGTAAATTACATAACCTATATAAAAGCATCAAAACGACAGATGACTGTAAACCGCCGCACGGTGATCCGGACAGGATATCTAGTTGGGTTGGTAAACATGGGATGAAGATAAATGCAAAGATGAGTCATCTTAATAGCTAGACAGATAAGGAAGGAAAGGTTGATTATGACTAAAAGTGGGGAAAGATTTGGTTGTTCAAGACTTGAAATGTAAATATCTTGGCATAAAATTTGATAACAAGCTCAACTGGACAGAACACATTCGACAGAGTGATGAGGAGATGTACCAGAGAATTAAAGGAATCGGTCTATAAAACTTTGGTCAGACCATTGCTCGAATATGGTGGTGTAGTATGGGATCCACATTTTGGGTATCAAGTACAGGTGTTAGAGGGGCTAAAAAAGAAGGGCTGCTACATTTGTCTCTGGAAATTGCCATCCATAATGATAAAAGAGCTGGAATGGGATCCATTGGAAGACAGGAGGAGGGAGAAGACAGTCTGGGAGTGTACAAGGCGTATATCGGGGACGAGGCGAGGAAAGATATTGACGTAAGAATTAAAAGTATTGCATGGAATGGGAGAGAGGACCATGACCGCAAGTTGGCAATAGACTTCAGCCACAAGGGTGTAGGAAGATTCTCTTTTTTAGGTAAAGGTGTCAGGGATTGAAACAAGTTACCAAGAAAAATAATGATTTAACAAAAACGTTGATAAAAGTTGAAATTTGTAGAGGGTAAATGTAGGAGGGTGCAGGAAAAGGGGGGAGGGGGGAATATGGATGTGTAGGCAAACTTCCAGCGGAGCGTGCGCTCCATTGCAATTAAATTAAATTAAACCACAACCCTAGTTGTTAGATTCTTCATGTAATGTCATTATTTCTATTATCTTTCAATAAGTAAATCAAAAGTTTTGTTAATTTCATTTGTGTAATGGTAAATACTTCTGACGACCTCTTTGACAGGCAATATTTCTCAAACTGTTCCTTAAATCTGATGCTTTTAACGTGCTCACCAACTTTTAATTTTGCTCAAGTAACAGTCTTAAGACGACAATATATGGTTGTAAGCAACAAGTTGTCTTTAACACCACATGGTTTCATCTTGATAGTACAGTGCCAGTTTGTGTTGTAGTTGACTGTGCAAGTAATTCAACCCACTGACGGGATCCACGTGTACTAAGTTCCCTCCACATTGTAGTCATGATGAGTGGTTCAACTATCGACGCCTTAATATGAACATATAGTGAGCAATGATTTATGCCATTCCTGGTCATGAGCGTCTGAAACGTTGAGCTGTGAAACTTACTTCCATCGCCAGTCTGTAAGTTTAGGTCCATAATATCATCTTGTAATAGATCATCAAGTTTCTTCTCGCCAGTCTCTGGAGTTCTGCTACAACTAAACCCTCTTCCCCGAAGTTCTTCAATCACTGAAATAATTTCGTTATTGTGCGACGTATAACCTGCTCATGTCGAAGCTGTAAGTAATCTCAATCTTTCGTCAGTTTCATTCGCATCATACAATACATATATTCCTTAATGGGTAGACATTCAATCTGATAGTTTATATTTTTATACTTCACACTTCGAGCAGTGCTTCCTCTTCATCGGATTTTCCCATCATTACGGGTCGGCTGTCTTTGATGAATTTTAATTATCATTGGCATGGTCTAATTTGCAGTTTTGATTTTACGGAAAAAATCATGGAAAACGTAAATCTGGATGGCCGGATGGCGATTCGAACGTACGTCTTCCCTCTTACGAAACCAGAACCTTACCACTCACCCATCACATTCAACAATAGTTCTCTAGATGGGAAAGTTGGAAAAGCTTAGTGTGTTAAAGATGTAACTTGCTTTAGCATTTCACAGCAAGGTTTTTTCCCGCGATTTTTTCCTTTGTGAATAGCCCTCGAGCAATGTTTGCATCATGAACATACTGAAATGTAAACTGAGTATTTATCCGTTGGTGACTGATATGACCTCCTGTGTTTGTATGTGTAAGCTGTTGCTGCACTGCTATTCTCTCCATGACTGAATAGATTCGTACTTTAGTAGAATTACAGAAATGGGTCAGCTACACTGATCAGCCAGAACATTATAACTATTTACCTACTATCAATATAAACCCGTTCAGGCGATAGCAGCGTCACCTGACGAGGAATGACTGATAGTCAGTCACACGCACGGTGCATGTATCAGTGAGAGTTCTATCCATGTGTAGAATAGGGAAGACGCGGAATCTATCTGAATTTGACCGAGGGCAGATTGTGATGGCCCGGAGGTTCGGCACGAGTATTTCGGAAACTGCACTACTTGTTGGGTGTTCGAGGAGTGCTGTGGTGAGTGTCTTCAACAAGCGGCGAAATCACATTTAAACGTCGGAAGTTTTGGCGGCCACCCCTCATTAAAGATGTAGGACGTCGTAGGCTGGACAGACTGGTAAAACAGAACAGGCGACAAACTGCGGTGGAACTAACGTCAGACTTTAAAGTTGGGCAGAGTACAAGTGTGCTTGAACACACAGTGCACCAAAGACTCCTCACGATGTGCCTCCGCAGCCGACGACTGATGCATATGCCAATGCTAACACAACGACACCGGCAACTACGTCTGAAATGGGCACGTGACTATCGTCACTGGATGCTGGCGTAGTGGCAGAGCGTTTGCATGGCCTGATGAATCCCGAAACCTTCTTCATCATGCTGATGGGAGGTTGTGAATTAGTCGTTTATCAGGGGAACAACACTTGAAACCTGTACTGCGAGAGGGAGACAACCTGGCAGCGGCTCAATTATGCTCTGGGGAACATTCACGAGGGCATCCATGGGTCCAGAGGAGCTCGTACAAGGCATCGTGACGACCAATTAGTATCGTACACTGGTTACAGGCCACTTACACCCAACCCTTCATGGCGACCATGTTTCCCCAACGACAGTGGCATTTTTTAACACGATAATGCGCCATTTAACAAGGCCAGAAGTGTGACGGAGTGGTTCGAGGAACACAGTGGAGAGTGTCAATTGGTGTGCTGGATCCCCATCTCACCAATCTGAACGCGATTTAACACATCTGGGATATGATTGAACGTGGCATCAGCGCTCATCGCCCCCCCCCCCCTGGAATTTCCGGGAATTAGATGACTTGTGTGTGCGGATGTGGTGCCAACTCCCTCCAGCGACCTTCCAAAGCCTCGTTGCTTCCATGCAAAGACGCAGTGCCACTGTTATCCGTGCCAAAGGTGCTATTAGGTAGGTGATCATAATGTTCTGGCTGATCAATGTATACCGTTTGGTGGATGGGGCATTACGTTTCCAGCTTCCGAAGAGGATAGCCACTTCCTAATTACAAGTACAAACTGGTGTACTGGCAAACCAACGTAAGCGGACAGTATGGTACTGTCTATGTGTCTGCAAAGGCATTTACAAGATAAGGATAGCCTGAATTAATGCAAACTGCTTCTGCACCATAACTACCTTCGCCGGTGCAAGTCATCTCATCAGGCAATGGTAACGTATTTCTACGATCAAAGACAGTTTTTGCACCTTCTGTTGGTTAGGAGATTTTCATGACTGGGAGCCTCTCCTCCCAACATTAACCGAACTGAGATTTTAAAGCCGAGAACATTGATGTTGTTGAAAGAGGGACCATATCTGATATGACTTGCAATCAATTTACTTGGCAAATGAAAACTTTGAATCATTCTGCCGACCTGCATTTCACGCTTGTCTAATCAGGTAATGATCATAAGTCAATTTCGTTGATCAATTCAAGGAAAAAATAATATATAGTAGTTTCAGTGTATTATTTCTTGTAAATGTACCGTGTTTTTAGATTTGTTTTTATTTGCCAACTAAGTGTATTGCTTTGTTGAATTTTTGATAAATTTTGAATTCATAAGAGCTGTAAATGCGCGTCAGTCTGTAAGCCTTTTGAGTCACCAATAAATGGTAACCTATTACAATTTCGGTAGGAATACACAATTGTCGCTTTCATCCTTATTGCTTGGTAATAACAATTTCACAATTGATAACAAATACGAAATATGCAAATTGAAATTTATTAATTATTTTCATAATCAATAAAAAAGAACAGGGAATCAAATTTATTAAATTCATAATAAATAACCATAAAAATAATGATCCCAGGCCTTATCAGCCAACAATACTAAATATAGCTAAGCAACTAAGAATCAAGTATTATGTCAGAAGAGATTCATCTCACAAGATGCTCCTCGGAGTACTGGCGGGGCAAGACCTAAATTTGGTGTGGCAAGATAAGTTTTGCAAGGCCCTCTGGTGGCACAATAGGACGGATTTTTTTCTGTCAATTTTTTAATCATAAATGCTTTCTTCTTCAATGCAACTAAAATTATTAAGTAATAACTAAGTGCAATGAATTAAAGAAACAAAACCTGAAACTGAACTTCAAAATTACTGTATCGTAATACAGTGTTAGGGTCTATATTTGCTTCAACTGATAAAACTGCAAACGCTGAAACTCTTTGCCGTCCCATTATACTTCGTAAACATTTTTTTTTTTTATTAATTTCAATTTGGAAAAGCTCCTTTCATTGGAAAATGTACATACTGGTACTGTTAACAAAATTTCAGTGACAATATAAAAGTTTGGGTAAATTTTAGTTGTATTGCAGCAGCTGTTCCATATCTGTAATGAAGTCGGGTAAATTTGTGATCATTGTTTAAAATTCTTTATAGAATTCGTAAGGCTGGAAATCACTCCTCTCACTCACTTACAGGACTATTTGCAGTGGCGGAGGCAGGATTTTAGTTTGGGGGGTTCGACTCTGGTGAGGGTAGATGACGTAAGAAATCTCAAGTCATAAGAAAAGTAGATGCTTGGAGGGGGGGCTATGGGTCTCTTAGTCCCCCCCAATGAGTCCGCCACTTACTGTGTGCATATAATTGCAGTTTTATGCTCTTTTTGAATGTTTTTGACTTGCTTAGGTCATAGAGAAAACAGAAAATTTTAAAAGTGCTTATTTAAAGACATAAATATCTAATCCATATTGCTCACAATACAATCAATCATGATGTTAAGAAAAATCTGTTTCGTACCAGCTTTTGGAAGACAGTATAGGTCAATTTCTGTTTTCATAGTCGAACATTCTCTTCTGTTTGGCTACCCTAATCTTTTTTTTAAAGTTTTTTGGTATGGATTACCCGCATTTTCAATAAATTGGCGAGAGCCAGACAAACATTGTTCGAAACCAGTGTGTTGATATTCTTTGATCCAATCAAAAAATTTACTCACGAATTCAAGAGCAATACTGTAATGGACTTGTACATATTGCCATAGTAAAACACGATAATATATCATACCGCAAATGTAATGATATGATAAATTCTAAGTTGTTCATTTCGTTCTAAGCCGAATCACAATAACTAAATCCGTCTGTCTTCCGTGAGATTTTGTAAGCTTCAAATGCATTCAAAAATATCATGAAAATTGAAATAATATGGTCTTCACTGTCTTTACTTTCCCACATATGATCTGTTAAAGGTTTTATTGTGAGCTTTACTTTTCCTTTGATTAATTCCCTTTGTTTGCTGGATACTGAAAATAGCGAACAAATTTTCTCAATACAACCAAAAAATGTTTTTGCAGCCGCCGAAGAATTAGCTGCGTATACCAACAGCAAATTCCGCATCGTGTAAAAAATACCCTTTGATTAATATTTAATTTTCGAGATTTAACGCCACTATTTATGCCTACCATATTTACACCGTTCTCATTTCCTTCGTTACGATAGTTTTTAATGTGTAATCAGTTTACTTATCTACTTATTTTTCTCTACCAGTATTGCCTTAATTAGATTTTCTCCAGTCGTTTAAACGACAGCAAGAAATCCGATAAAGATTTTTTTTTTTTTTTTGTATTTTGCTGGGTAATGTATTACAAAAGATAATTGATAATCTACCAGACTTTCTAATGCAATAGAGGAAAATAGCATAATGTTTTCCTCTTTACCCTATGAATCTCTGCATCAGTATTAGTCTTTGACATCGATTCATTTTGAACGTCGTGGCTTAGATAATTATATGTAAGTTGTTTGTAATTAATGCGGTTTACGTGTTCCCGTAATGTAGGATCATATTTAGAAACTAATTTAAATAAGTATATACACTTACCAGAATTCCCACTCTTAAGAGATACTCTATGACCTTAATGTAAATGGCATATTGTGAAACGCTAAGAAATTAAGGATGTCAATTAATATTACTAGAAAATTTTGCCTATGTTTTTGAGATTCAGGAATTAGCCTTTCATTTTTTCAGTATATTTTTTTTTCATGCTTTATTCCTTTTTCCAACGTCATCCATTGGAACATAAATGACGTATGTTCTTCGGTATTCTCGTGTCTTTCTAAAATGTTAGTCTACTTAAGTGTTTCTAGTCATAACACCTTAACTATAAAAACTGAGTATGTGAATTGTCAAATAGTCCGCGTTTTGACATTTCAAATAAACCAACTGGTGGCAATGCTGAGTTGCGCCATTATACAAGTGCCTATGGTGCGCGAGGCCCTAGGAGGTCGCCCACGCCTTACGACTCTTCTGCCTTGGAGTTCCAGAAGAAAGCAATTTATTATTTAATTGAAAGTTTTTATTTAACAATATAGTACAAATGAAAAAACTTCAACACATTGGCTATTTGTATAAAACAGTTTTAAACTTGTTGATGAGGGAAGAAGATCGCTGGTAGCTACAGTGGCTGATTTCACTAGTTCGATAACATGTTTTACCTTGATAATGCAAATACCAATTTTTTTCTTTGGATTTTAGCCCAACACAGATTACTAAGTTCTACTTGAAGCGTGCTAGTTTTATAGGCCATAACTAATTATCAAAGAAATCAGCCACATAGTAACTATAAGACTGGTGGTTATTTATGAGATATAAATACGAAATTTCTTCTTCTTCAGGCTAGAAACATACAGCAGCTTGCGGAAGTAGATAAGGTTGTACACAATCCACTGCTCTATGTTCCTGATGTGGTGTACTTGTGGGCTGAGTACAGTGAACAGCCAGTTTAACTCCTCGGCCCGAGGCTAATGCGCCTTGACGGCGGAGGAGCTCCTGACGCGAGGCTCCATGCGCACCTTGAAGCCCTCAGCGCGCTTCAGGATTATGTCCGCAGTCAGCCTGAAGTCATTCTCCTTGAGGTCGGAGTACACGCGGAAGTTACGCAGGATGGTAGAAAGAATTACCTTCAACTTCAGCATAGCGTACTTGCGACCTGTGGGAAACAGGAAACAGTGTGATAAGATGATGATACAGCATGACTGAGGGCCAGTAATCTCCAGTAACACAACATGTTACAAGACAAAACAGGTAAGCAACACAGGTATGGATACGGCAGCTTCTGAGTAGGAATGGCGTACCTTTATTCGATCTGAACGAATGGTACAACAGCATTTAATGAGTCAGTGTGGCACACTCAAATACATCTAGGGTCAAGTCACGGAAATTGTAATAATTATTTTCATTCCAAGAGTATTGTCGGATTGTTTTCGTGTCGTAAACATAAGTTTTGATGTGCTCCAAAGAACGATATCCGTAAATCTCAAGTAGAAAGACGTAATGGTATTCAGTGAGATCTGATCCTGGGATATGAGCAAGAAAATGTTACATTTGTTATGTATTGTTTATCAGCAGTAAGAGAATATTTACATTTGAACCTGTGAGGCCTTATGAGATGGAAAGTATTCTATCAGTTTTGTAAAAAGATGATAAAAAAACACCTCGAAAACACTAATCAGAAACTTAAAACACGGAACAACTTCATGAAGGAACTAACGGGTACTTTGTGGGGAGCTGACGCGGACTCATTACCGCCCTCACCATGGTTTATCCCGTTGCTGAATACTGTGCACAAGTGTGGCAACGAAGTGTTCACACTAGAAAAATCGACGTTCATCTGAGCGAGTGTATGAGAGTAATAACTGGCACACCAAAATCCACCCCAGTTCCCTGGTTACAAATCATTAGCAATATACCACCTACAGAGGTAAGACGCCAAGTATCAACGGCACGTGAGTGGACAAAATTACGTCATCCTGACCATCCACAGGATCTCACAATCCACGTGGTTTTTAGGACCACCCCATTCTCGTCTTAAATAAAGAAATCCAGTATTGCATGATATATTTGAATTCGATGTCAAGGAAAAATGGCGACAAAGCTGGGATTCTGCATCTGTGAAACATCGAGATATTGAAGATCCTACAAATGGAATTCAGGGATACCAACCGAAGAGGAACCAGTGGGTCAAACTTAATCGCTTAAGAATAGGCCTCGCCAAATGCAACGCCATGCTCCATAAGTGAGGACTTCAGGATTCTCCTGCCTGTGACTGCGGAGTTTCTTCCCAGAAAGTGGAGCACATCATCAAGGAATACCTTCTGAGGAAGTACAATGGACCATTTTAAGATGTTTTCAGTGTTACAACATCTTTCATAGCATGGTTACAACAAATGGACATTAATTTGTGAATACTACCAACATTCTTGTCATTGAGTATATTATATGTATTACATTAGTTGCTTAAACATGCGACAAATAAATAATAATTCCATTATGTCATCATAACATTTCCATGAGAACCATGATTCAGACCTTTGCATATGTTCGGTAAATGCACATAACTACATTAGTTGTTACCTGCAATACTATGACGCGTTGACTAAAAAGTTGGAGGCAAGATTGTGTGTATAAGTCCTTTAAGTTTCAGAAAATGAACGGTACAATGAAGGATGTTGTAATCAATAGCGGTAACTCAGATATTTATGATGTCAATAATTACATTGCTTAACTCACGAGATAATATCTTCTGGCACTGACTGCCTTGAAAGGACAAGAAATTTAAGATCTAGTGACATTATTTCAGAGAAAATATAGTAGCATTCTTCAATAGTTTTGTGTGCTAAATCAACTTTGCAGAGCATATTGTCTTTTTTTGTTTCAAACTGGAATTCACTTAAAGCAACACTTTGATCCGTATATATAAAATTTAAGAAGTATGCCGGAAATCCAGAAACAGCATCAGAGAAATTAATTTGTCTCTTACTCCCACCTGGAAACAGCTAAACAAACTGTGAAATGTAAAGGGATAGTGTGGGGCAAACAGACTTCATCTATAAATGCAAGCCCAATCCACCATCTTGCATAATATTCAGCTCTCCAAGATTGATAGTGGGTTAAAACAACTAAAATTAATTTGAAAATCAATTAGTTTCATACGAATGTAAGAGATTTTTTTTTTTTTTTTTTTTTTTGTATGGCAAAAGAATCAGCATCCATATTCTATCCTTAGCTCACAGGTTCTCCGGTAGGTAGAGAGATTTTCGACGTTAGAAACATGAACTTCCATTGCCTATCGAACGACTACGTCAAATCCAATAAAAGTGAATATGCCATTGCTCGAATCCGTTCTGAGATTACGAAATGAATTATAAGTTTCCCATATGCACTTTCTTAGCGCTATAAAAATTCAACGAATTCGTACATCTGTATTTGAACCCATTGGAAACACTTGATATTTCTCCGATTGACCCAGGGGCGCAGACCATTTTGAGACGCTTATTGGTGGTAAAAGCTTATTTAATTTCTATTACTATGAATTCCCTATAATAATACGCTGTATTTAATTTATGTATCTCTATAATTTTGTGACCATATTTCGCTCATTTTCTTATGTATTTGACTAATGACTTCTCAATGTAGGTAATAAAACTTTCTCGTTTGTTATAGCTGGGAAGTGGTTGCTGAGAGAGTCGTTTGTGAGGGGTTAAAATGTGCACTTACCGACGCAGCTCCTGGGGCCTGCGCTGAATGGGATGAAAGCGTAATAGTGGCGGTCAGCAGTCTTCTCTGGGATGAAGTTGTCGGGGTTGAAGACCTCGGGGTTGGGATAGATGTCCTCCCTGTGGTGCACCTTGTACGTGCCCACTACGACTGTGCACCCGGCGGGCAGGGTCAGGTCACAGGAGCTGCAAAGGAATCGGCTTACTGAAGGATACCTGCTACTTAAGCACTAAGAGATTTTACATTCCAAAGATATTACTTTCACACAAAATTAATCTGAGAGGCCGTGTATCACTCAAGGGCACATAAATATAGATAGATATGTTCACTTTGATCCCATGTGAGAATAATCTCGGGGATGTGGAACAGTACATACACTTATTAGTAATGTCAATATTACTATATAATTGATAATATTATATATTGACAAGAAGTTAGTTATGACCCATTAGTATAACCAATATTTTCTGTAATCTACAAATACAATCCCGAGTTAGTTAATACTTATTATGTGGAACAGTGTATAAACTTGTTACCAGCATCTAACAACCTGTTATTTTCTTACCAACCAGTTACCACAACTCATAAGCAGTCAATTACTTATAAACCTGTTAGTATCATAATTTTTTACAGAAGTTTTTGAGTGCATGCTATCCCATGTTAGTTACTATATATGAGTGAAATTTTGTAAACAGTGTAATTATTTCATTTGTCAAAAGTTTCAACAGAAAGAAACCATATATCATTTTAGTAATTGTGGACAACTTTGTCACCTTTCCCTTCCATACACCATATATACTATTTTATCAGTCATTCTTAGTTACCAAATTCCAAGAAGAAAATTCTTTTACAGAGTAAAATTGATTCTGAAGCAGAAACTCTTTCAGTTTGGACTTAAAGTAGTTCGGTTTTTGTAGATAACATTTAATTTCTGTTGGTAAGACATTGAATAAGGAAGCTCCAGTAAATGTTAACCCTTTCTGTACAACTGACAGTGATTTGTAACCCTTGTGAATATTATATTTATTCCTAGTATTATGGCTATGTATGTCAGCATTAAGATTGAAGTGTTCAGGATTTTCCACTACAAATGATAGTACAGAGTATTCATATTGTGCTGGCATTTTATATTTAAAATATCTACATTAATGCTTCTCACTATACAAGTAAAATGAGAGGAAGTGGACACGGTACTGGGTAACCACAGATTCGATCACCAGTCTGATGGGTGAAAGTTCCCAACATATATCGCTAAATACAAATATGTTTTACAAACCACCATCAACATTAACCCTTACCTTTGTCTTTGTCGTTTACAAAAGATTGTAAACATTTTAATTTAACAACACTCCGGTAAAAACTCTTCTGGCTATTCTAGGATGCGAAGCGATGACAGTGCCGAAATATTTATGTGCAACTTATTTGAAATAAATAAACTAATTACGTGCCTAGATTAATGCTGTTCGTATTATGATTCAAGTATAAATTAGAGCAACTGATTACAAAAAACGTGAAGAAAATATTATATCAAGCAATTGTGTTTGAGTATGCTGAAATTGATTTCGGAAAACTAAAAATTAGGTGTCCGTGTTTACACATGAGAGACCCCAGTTTTCAGTCAACCTCTGTATGCACTGTCAGGGCCACTCACTGGTGTTAAAAGATGGCAGGAAAGAAATTTTAATGAAATGAATGGAAGACAAGAAAATGGCACTTTGGCAGGGGTTCAAATAAACGCTTCGGCAAAACCAGCTTTAACAAATATGCGAAGGCCAGCGAGCATAGTGTGTCGCCCGCATGCCTGACGGTCAGTTACCTCGTCCACGGTCAGGGCGGATTGGTCAACGGCCGCTCTGACATTACCGTATGGTGACCGACGAGCCAACAGTGGCTTTCTCCCCCCAACATACTCCGCCAAAGAAAGTTTCCTTGGCAGCCCTCTCTCGGAAACCGCTGACAATCTCCGCTTTCTTTGTCCGATACTGGTGTAATATTATTTCCATAGTCAAGAACCTTATCGGCCTGTGGTACCAGAAAATGTTTTACCATCGTAATACCAGCATTCCTAAGTTGAGAAAACTGCTAAGACAACTTCAAAATTTAACAATATTAATTTGCGTTTGTCTTTTCTGAATAATTAGTAACGTTTTCCCAGTCATAAACATTTTAAGCACATTGCAGAAACTGTACGACCTTGGTGTTTCCACTAAAATTCTGTTACATTGCAGCAAATAAAATATTTGTGGTTCTTCCTGACTTATTTTCTGTCTGGGCAGTAGATTTTAATAATATCCTGATGAAGTCCATGATAAAATATTTTCAATTTTTGAACATAGGATCGAGACAATGTTCAGTATAAGCTATTTTACCATTACTCAGATTAGCCTATAATGGCCAAAATTATTAAAGTCGTGTTCACAAATATGTAAACGGGCTAAATTGTAGATGGGCAGAGTGAAATCAATGTTTGGAATTATTTGATTCTGTAAGGATGGCTATACATTTAAACTTGCTACGAAGCTCTGTCATGTTACTACCTTCGTGGTCTTTGCAGAATATAGTTTCATTAATAGATAAAATTTAGCTAACGGTAAAGTCACAGTGACCACATAAAAATAATGATATGGAGAGTCAAGGAATAATCGAGGTGCACTTTTCTACCAGAATTATCGATGCCAGTTTCTATCTTAGGTTCACTAAGGTGTTCAGCTAATCTTTTCAGATAGGTGTATCTAAAGGATTATCACTATAATAATAATTAGAATATGATGTTTGGTTACGTTTTTAAACCAGACCAATGGGCAACGCGTCTCTCAAGATTTAGTGAAAGCAGCTCGTAGTGTGTGGTTCTCTTACCCAACTTGAGCTCCTCGTGGAGCTGTCTGGCGATGATAGGTACGGGCGGGAACATTCTAAGCGTCTCCAGGATACACCGCTCCAGGTATTTCATCTCCAGTGTGTCCTGGAATGTCACCGGCCTGTCGGAGTCCCCAAAGATTTCGTCCAGCTCCTGGATTACTTTATCCTGGAAAAAAGTAAAGGAATGAATCTGAAATCACGGGCTCTTTCACTGGTTTAATAGAATTTTTCAGTCAAGAATCAGAAAACAAAATAAGTACCAAAAAACCTTTAATTCATTTGATTCAAAACCCCAAACTGTAATGCCTTGGTTTATAAATATGAAAGGAGCTCTTCATTTGATAGGATTAATATACGAACATTCTTTCGATAGAGATCTTTTTCGAAAGAAGTTAATGACATGTGTAACAAACCGAGACGAAAACTCCAAAAAGTACCCAAAAGGTACAGACAGAAGAGTGTAAACAGCCCATTCACAATGAATGAAGGACTTCTGGGAGTAAAAGAAGATGAAACTCGCTGCAGATTGCAAGAAGGCTTAACGTGGTCCTAGTTGAAATCAACGAATGTATATACAAGAAATACGCAGGATGAAAGGGACCTGGTAAATGAACCAAAAGAAATGTTGAGTCTTTTTATTCTTCTTTCCAGTAAGGCATTCTGAGACCACGTTCCAATTTCAATTCTTCATCCTTTGTTGTTGTTTTTTCTTCCTTTCAATCCAGTATTACTTCATCATTTCACTTTGTTTCTTCCTTCTCTCCTCTGACCACTTTGTAGGAGATTTCTTTCCTCTTCTGTCTTGGAATCTTTCCAAACTTAATACCTTCTTTTTAAAGATCTCTCTTTCCATAATTTCCTCTTCTCTTATCTTATTTCTTCCGAAATCTTTCTTAACCTCTTGAATCCAGCTGCTTGTTGAGTTTTTCCCAAAGGTTCTGTTGTTTTAACTGGACCCAAGATTTTTCTCACGATTCTTCTTTCTAGTAATTCCAGTTTACTCAATCTATAGTTCAACACTAAACATTTACTAGCATATAGACATTCCGGTTTCACGACCGAGTTGTAGTGCCTTTTTTAAGATTATTTGACAAACACTTTTTGTTATAATTTTTTTTAATGATACCATACACTCTTTCCATCTTGTGTATCCTTTCTTCTATGGCGGATTTATCTAATCCATTTTGTTGAATTATTTCACCCAGATATTTAAATATCTTTAGTTTCTCCATTCGTCTAATATCTCTCGTTAAAAATTTTGGAGTGTTTTTAATGTTTGTAATAAATTTAGTTTTTTTCTACAGCTTCTATTGCTTCCAAGAGATTGATTTCAGTTTTCGTATTTGTAATGTTCTCTGAAAATAATGCGAAATCGTCAGTAAATGCCAGGAAATTAATTTCAACACCTATATTTTTTCTTCCCAAAATTATTGGTGAAATTTTGTGTTCCTTCAATTTATTATTCCAAATTCTTACAATTTTCTCTAAGACACAGCCGAACAAAATGTATGACACCACGTTGCCACACACCTATATTTATGTTGATAGGTTTTGAGGTTTCCCCCATATATTTTAATTTTGAGACTGTGTCTGTAAGAGTTTCAAGTATTACATTTTCCAATTTAGATTTAACTCTCAATTCATGAAATATTGATTATTAATAACAAAAAATGAATCAAGAGCTAAAGTTAAACTTAACTGATTACCGTTATTACCTATTACCGTAGATATAAGAAACTGATATTTATATAGTTTTTAAAACGGTAGTTCTTGTTAATGCCGTGGTCGCTTCTTATCTTGTTAGATTAGATTAAATCTTTTTCGTCATTTAATTAATATTTCACAATTTTAAGATCTACTACGATTTGATGTTTCCTGTTCCAAATAACGTCTTCGCTGTTAATAAATGGCACTTAGAAATAGGTATTTCTTGTGTTTCTCAGCACTTCGTGAAGTTCTTATAAATGAATAATTATGATTTTTTAAAAGTAGAAGCTGTATTCTCTATCTATGGCAAATATATGTTGTTTGGTTGTAATAAATATATAATGTAGATAGTAATAATCATGACCTACATAATAACAACATAAAATATCTCCCAGGTGGGTATTTGACTGGCTGAATATCAAAAGTTCTTTTTTACTAATGGTGTAGTGATGGATGAAGCCCCAATAAGGTGTCAGTATTCATATCTTCCAGTAAAAATTTCAGTATTTTTCACATGAAAAAATGAATTGCATTACAAAATTAGAGTTTTGTGGTGGTAGCCGGTGTAGGTCATATTTATGTACTGTTTGATACCGCCTGGTCTAGTGGTAAAAGAGGTATATTGTGATATTTTCAGTGGAAGGATTTGTTCTGATAATCATTAGCTAACTGTTCAATTCAGTCCAACTAATTTCTAAATTTAGACGCAGCGTTACTTTGTTAACCACGGGCAGTAAAACCAGAGTGGTAATAATGTCCGTACAATTCATAACTTGCGACGATAAAGAGTAATTAAATTTAAACTGCAGAAGACTTTCGAGGTTGCGACATGCATAAGCCTATCAAGAAATAAAAGAATTTAAAAAATTGTGACAAAATAATGTGTTGCGTAAACTAATTACCGTTCATTCATTGACGATAACAGTGCGAAAGTCTCTGTTTTGAATAAATATTATGGAAGTGATAAATTGTAGAAAAAGACGCAGGCCCTGCACCAAAAAATTAATTGGCTTACTTCAGACGTGTAGAAATATTCTTGTAGCCACCTCCTTACGCAAATGACAATAATTATCTGTCAGCAAAATTGAAAGTAATACATCACTGGCCCTCAACGGCTGACAATCCGACGCAAACAACAACTAAACTCTTGAGAAATGGGTCGCAGAAGAATATGCGTGAAGTTGGAAAATGTCGTCCTTGTACGCTTGGCCAGGGAGATATAAGCAGGTGAGTAGGACAGTATTGGCTGTGCAAGATATCGAGAAATATTAGCATGCTGTATATTTTTTCGCTCTCCTATACCTGAATGTCCTGGTGGATGCCCATGAGCGACAGGAAGAAGCTGCTTCCGGCGGCCGTGGTGTCGTGTCCCTGAAAGTATATAAAATCATCAAAAAGTTTCAACACCATTTCGAATAACGACAGTGATTATAGATCGTTCGTATTTTGCACGCACCTCAAACATGATGGTGTCTACTTCCTCCTTGATCTCCTCGTCAGTCAGCACCACTCCGTTCTGTGCACTCTCGATCATCAGGTCCAAGAACGCCAGCCTCTTCTTCTGACCTGTACAAACAACAGGCGTCTCAGTTTACAGCCACAAGTGGAAACTTCAGCAGTACAGCTAAAAATAGGTTTTCAGGTAAAGATAGTCTGCAGATGTTCAGAGGCCATTCTGAGGTTTGAGTTTCCGGTGTGGTTGGGAGGTTGTGACTAAGGAGGAATGAGTGGTGCGTCACAATCTCCCGAATGATGTGTCGCACAAGTGGTAATTCTTTTAATATCTTCCAGCTGCTGGGCTCAAACAACTTGTTGGATCTTTTAAATTTACTCAACAACTTCTTGCTGACGTAATTCATTCTTTCCGCATAATATTCAAGATTAACGACTGTACTGTACACTAATATCATTCTTTACAGTTTCCTTCGCTGTAAGTTACTTTAATAATGTTTTTTATTTGCTTTAGAGCAATACTCAAGTTATAAACCTATATTAACTACCTCTTACTTATCTTCGTATCATTCTATCAAATATTGTGCCTTGGGTAGAAGCCAAAAATAAAATGGAGACTCTATTTGACATCGTTATATATTATCAACCTCGCTCTTGTTTTCCAAACATACCTCATACGTATAATCATTTTCAGATTTTAACAAAATTGATTCGTAAAACATAATCATTAGAATGTGCTTCATTTAATTCAATTAAAGTTTCTATTCTTCCCAATAATATGATATGTCTTAAAGCTTTCACTGCACCTATTACAAATCTATAGACATTGGAATCTTGTATTAGTATTCTCAAGCTACTACTCAAGTAATCTCTCTGATTATTAAAAAAAAAGAAACTAAGTGAAAATTTTTCACACTACGGTTCAACATTATTCCAGTGGGCAATGGATATGAATTGCAATATCAAGAATATGAGTCGCATTTTACCATAGTAAAAAAATGGATGTAAGTGACCTTATAGACATTTAACTCAAAAATAAAATTAATGTGCTATACTTCTATGATTGACGAATCTGATGAAAAGTAGTTCTGCTGGATACTGTTTGTGAGGGCTATTTAAGACTGTGCTAAGACAATAGTACTAATCAAGCGTTCTATGCTTAATAGTGGCAATTTGTGGCTGGGATAAAACAGGCCATCCGTTGACTTGGTAGTAATGTGGAGAAGATGTACTCCATTGTATGATTTTTCTTAAATCTCACAGATGTTCCTGTGCCCCATATATCATGGTCCCTAAACGTAAAGTACTTGCTGGGCGAATCTAATTTTTTAAAAAATAGTAGTAGATTGAATCGATTAATATCTGTAGCCAATGCCACCCGTATTCGAGAAAATCTGTTATTCAAGTTTATCATTTAAGTTAAAAAGAGAAGATAAATTTTAATTTTTTGTATTTTTTATTATTATTTGACAGAAGTAATATCAACGATTGACAAATAAATAAATAAACCACTGACTCTTGAGATCGGTATTAAACCAGCTTTGCTAAGCACCAACCAAGCAAGTTCTTTTTTGTGACGTAACAGGCAACGTAGATTGCAAGATATTCGATATAGAACTGGTGATATTTTATTCAAAAGGAAATGAATGCGTATTAGAAGATTAAATGAATGAAAAGAAAGAAGAACACATGAAAGGCATAGAAAAATAATGCGCATAATGTTTTGTTGCGCCTTTACGAGAGGATGGTAACGCAAACATTAGTTGGTTATCAAGGGCAACCGATGGCGTCGACTGAGGGAACAGCTTGTGTTAATCACTGTTTCAAGGATAGCGGCATTTCGTTAAATCAGACGTAGGAACACGGTTGCGAGAAAGTGGTAATTTTTCTCATGCAAATTAGAACTACGTACAACAAAATATCGGAAGGAAACTACATGACATGAAAAAAATTAAACCTGAAGATTATTCATGTTTACCGGCTAATGCGGAAAAACCGGATGAGGTATGTGAACTATGTGGATCACTTGAACTCAGTACAAGTCAGTAACTTGTAATCAAAACTACTTCGAAATTCATTTCCAAATGCGGATATCTTGGATTGGAGAAAATGGATTGACAACATATCATCCGAAAATTTGTAATTACTTATAGATTCATCCTTTTAGTCCATCTGGAATACAAAACAAACTTAAATAAAACTGTGCTCAAATATGGGCAAGATTGGACTCGAGTTTTAATTTACACTCCACCGTATTGTATCAGAATGTTGAAGAATGTTTGCCTCTCATTGTCTGTACTAGAGTCTTTGTTTATTATTTTTCAGACATGTCTACGTCTTTATGTAAGGCTATAACTACAGTGCTGTGTCATATCCTTTGGTAATGTCACTCCGAAAACCGGCAGTAACGAGTGTATGACACTGATGTAAACTAACACTTGATTTCAAATTTAAGCGGATGCGAAAATTATAGGTAGAAATTAGATACTGGAAAACTGACATATTAAATAAGTTACCTCAAATACTGAAAGAACTAGAAATAAAAACCCATATAACACAAAAGTATGCAGTCGGAACATTTGGATCGCATTATATGCTCCATTATATTTAATAAATCTTATATCTTTAAACGAGCAATTGTTGTATACACACATATATATATATTTCGGATATCGGAAACGGCTATTACGATTTGGATGAAATTTGATATTTAGTTAACTTTTTGACTTTTAAGATTATCTAAATACCATAGTTGTCTTCCCAACAAAAAAGCGAGTTTACAAAATACGAACAATTTTTTCACTCGGTATCTCGAAAACGGCACTAGCGCCATCTCGTAGACAATTCAGGTACCAGAAGGCCTACAAATAGTTTCTCTTTGATTTCAAAGAATATTTAAACGAACAGTTCTTGTATACTGGCTTACCCGTGGAAATGATAGCACTGCAAGTTCACTTGTAAAACATTTAAAAAGAAAGATAATTTAAAAATTTATCTTTGGTTTTGTCAGAGGTGATACTTTACAGAAACTTCTTTAAAAATAATATTACAGGTACCAGTTATAAAGTAATCATCGTTTACTTTTTGACCGTAAAAAGTTGTTGTTAGTTTGTCATTAAATACTACCACGCGAGGTATGAGCATAGTTTTAACAGAGTGAATGAATTCAGCACTGATGATGTTCTAACATTACCATGACGTCACAGTCTGATGATGAATTCTTATATAACTCGACGAAACATATCAAAAATAAAGAATAAATTTTCTTGATATCTCGCTTGGTTTTCGAGATATAGCATGTCAAAAATCAGTTATAGGCATAGTTCCTTGTGCTTTTGGCGACGTTTCTCATGGTCCAGGCCGTATTTCAACCTAACAACAACCATTAGGAACAAAATAAAACATTGAAAGTATATCATCACCGTCTAGACATATTGGTTTTGGTGGACTTTTTTTCTGGTCCAGGCCGGATCTAATCCTAATGTCTTCACTTGAGATATCAGAAAAATAAATTCTTTATTTTCGATTTGTCTCGACGAGTTTCATACGAATTTATCATCAAACTTGGCTATGGCGAAATTTATCTTCTGTTACAGGTCGCATTTCAACCAACAGCGTCAATTCTGAGATACGATATCACGAGAACTAAGCAAGATATATATATATATATTAAAAAAAAATTGTTTACTTTCAATTTTTCTCTTCGAGTTACATAAGAATCCATCATCAAGGGTTATGGTAGAATCCCCTGAATCACCACAAATCTCGCACCAATAATTAATCCCTGACTGGCATTAAGATTTCAATTTAACATAATAATAGCATTTTTCTTTGAAAGCAATTTATGAGGCGGTTTCGCAAATGGATCTATCGATTTGGATGAAATTTCGTATGTAGATAACGTTTTGCTTTTCAAGTTTTTACACTTAAAAAAAAAAAAGCAGCAATTTTTGTATTTGGTTTCTCGAAAACGTGTCTAACCTCATTACGTAGAAGGTTCAGGTACCAGTAAACCTACTGATGTTAGTTAAGCTTCTCTTTGGTTAACTGTGCACCTCAAAACGCCTAGGAAGCCTTCAAGCCTTTTACTTTAATCAAACTTTACTCGAAATCTTGAAAATTCAACAGAAATCGAAAGATGCCGAGCGAAGATCGGTCACCCAGGTACTGATGATAATTTGTCGTGAACACTGACGTTACGATATAGGAATGGACGTGTGCAATTCTTTTGAATAATACTGTATAAAACTTCATTCAGATTTATGAACTCCGACAGTTGCGAATTATTTTCAGTGAAATTCCGTGTTTGCCAATTTCATATCTAATCTGGTGATGAGCGGTTAACGCTCCGGCCCGCCATTCTGGAGGACACAGGTTCGAATCCCCGTCCGGCTATTCTGACTGGCTTTTCCATGGTTCACCCATATCACGCCAGGCTAATGGCGGAACGGCTCCATGGCCAAATTCCTTCCCGTTACTTGCCCCCTCCCGCGTCCTTTCCCTCCTCTGATGACCTCCACGTTGACGAAGCATACAGTTTTAAAGTCTACTCCGAAAAGAGAGAAAACGTTGTTAAGTCAAAACCAAATATTCCAGAAGGAAATGACTTTACTGTCACTGTTCACGTAAATAGGCAAATTCTGGAACCTTGATACTACCAACATTTTTCAGTCTGGTTGATTAATTCGTTGCGATTTTTGTTACTAAAGGTACTAGAGTTAAGTTTCTTAAAGCACAGTTTAGTAATTGGCGTTCAATTTCAGTTGAAGAAATCTTCATCGTTTTGTACTTGGGCAGTGGGATCAGAGAGGTTAAAGTTAACAGTTTTCAATGACCGGAATCACACACTACTTCACTCACGCGAACGTTGGTGTGCGTAGTAATACGTTTGCCTTTTGTTTTTCTTCTAATAGCAAATCATAGACGTTTTGATGCAGTGTCATTGTAATCTTTATCATTAGTTAAATTCCACTATTCCTTTACGCTTATCGGTGAGTTCATATTTGATTTAGTGGTTTGAGTACATTTTCCTTGTGTTGTAATGTATAAAATTTTAGAAAACTTAATAAATAAATAACCAAAGTTGAATAGTCAAACAAAATCCAAAGGGGGTGGCATGTTTATCTGGAATGTAGTGTGATCTTTGGTGGGTATCTCTTAAAGGAGTGTTCATCTGATTCGTGAGATGCAGTGTGATATGTTATCGGTACGAATGTTATTCTTGCTTCGTTCCCCCGTCACATAGAGTTATCAGGTATTATGCAGGTTTTAAGCTGGACCAAAGCTTTCAGACACTGAAGACCTTATTTAAAATGGTGCTGTAGTTTTCAGACCCTCATACAGACTCAAATTGATAACAGATTTATAATTTTATAGATGTTGTGACTCATGTACGACGAAACCAGCTGGGAACAGTATCTCTGAGACATTGTTAATCCAACATTTATCTTTACATGTGGTCCAAGCAGTCCCCGGGGTGTGAAATTATAGAAGTTTAATCTACTTGTACGTAAAATTTCTGAGATGAGAAACAAGTTCATATTAGAATTGCATAATACATAGTAGTTCATGAGACAGTTATATGAGCACTAGCTCTTGTTGGAAGGAGGAAGATTCCGGGAAAAATATTAATATTACCCTTCTGAATGGAAAGTATTAAAGACAACACTTGCTCAGGGTTGATAGTTGCGACAAACGACAACAGACTCAAAATAGCCTCAGAGACTAATTGTTTCGAAAGCAGTTATCTGACATTTCCTTCAAGATGAGAAGCAGCCGGGTGGTGTTGAAAACTTTGTTATCGTCATTACCGGCGAAAGAGCTAGCGTCCGCCATAACAAGGTCATCATGTTTATGAGAATAAGTTACCGGATTCTCTCACTAAAACGGCTATCAGTTCGAAAATCAATTTATCAGCACCTACACGGAAACCCCCAATGAGTGATAAATCTAAAGAAAATATTTCGTAACTGACTGACCACTTTTCGTGCTGTCTATAAAATATTTCCTTCAAACTGACGTTCCGAAGTGTAATATTTCCATTATATATTAATGGTCAGCAGCAATAATTTTTGAACTATCCAGGCAAAAGTTATTTTTTTAAATTGTTTATTCTTCTTGTTTTTTTTACTTGTGGCTTTACGCCTCGTCGACTTCGACGTCATTAAAGGCGGGTTGGAACTGGGGACAAGTAACGGGGAAGCAATTTGACTATGAACTTTTGAAGGAAGCGTCCCAGCATTCGCCTGGAGTGAGTTGGGGAAACCATTGAAAACCCAAATCTGGATGCCCTGACGGGGATTCGAACCGGCGTCCTCCCTAAAGCTACGCCAGAACGTTAATCGATCACCCACCAAGCTAGGAGGGCAAAATTATAATTCGTTCGGAAACAAATGTCTCACAAACAGAATAGTACAAAACACATTGAAACATTATTTTCTAGGTTGTAGAAAAGTCGCTCATTCTACTTTCATCCATTAGAATATGTCTCGAGAGAGTGGCTCACAGCATCGATAGGAAGACTCAGCTGAACTATTCAGACAGAAGCCTTCCTGACCGTTTGATTTCCACCGTTTGGACTACATATAAACCAAAGCAAGACAAAAGTGATGAAAGGTAGCAAAAATGATACCAATACTAGTAGATTAAATATAAAAATAGGGTGAGACGCGATAGCAGAATTTAGTGAATTTTGCTACTTGGGAAGTAAAATTACATCCGTTGGCCGAAGCAAGAATGATGCTACAAGAAGAATAGCAGTAGCAAAACGATCTTTCATGAAAAAGACAAATCTTTTAGTTTCAAATATTGATCTGGACTCAGAAAGAACTTTTTAAAACTCTATGCGTGGAGCATAGCACTTTATGGTAGCGAAGCATGGACTTTAGGGATACCAGACAGTGAGAAAATTGAAGCATTTGAAATGTGGTGCCACAGAAGGATGGTGAAAATTAAGTGGACGGATAACGTACGAAATGATGGGTGAGGAAAGAAGTTTGTGAAAGTGCCTTACAAAAAGAAGAGACAGGATGGTAGGTCACATTTTGAGACATGCAGGATTGGATAATTTGTTAGTGGAGGAAACAGTCGATGGTAAGAACAGCAGAGGGAAGACAGAGATTAGAATATATGAAGCAGATAATTGAGGACGTGGGTTGTAAGGAGTATGTTGAGATGAAAAGGCTAGCGCAAGATAGGAAAGGATGTAGGATTGCATCAAACCAGTTGAGATACTGGTGGTAAAAAATAAAATAAACCTGGGAATTCAGACATTTGCTGGAAGACTTCCGTCCATTGCCCGCGCAGTGTTGCAGTAATATTATTATTGCTTTTCAATGGGGAAAAAATTAATGTTAGATTCCATTTTGATAGCCGTCAAATGCCAAGACTTCAAGTTTAGACATTACCCGATCGATTTGTTTTTGAAATACTGATTAGGATCACTATTCCCATCATTACTGGAATTAACTTCGTCATCGAAGTTTTCCTTTTTTATTCGCCTAGCACATATTAACTACCGGTATTCCACAAAATGGTCGAGATGGTAGCTTGCAGTATGGTTACTGGACACTAACCGACGTCGTTCTCGTCCTGCTCGTCCAGGTCGTCTCTAAGTCCCTTGTTGGCGGAGAGGGCGGCGGCGGCTGCGGTGTCCGTCTTCTCGGCTGAGATGTACCGCTTAGCTCCACCCGTCTGGAACTCCTCCTTCTTCTTCTTCAGCACCTGCGTGACAACACTGGTGAGTCTCTACTACAAGCCCATCACTACTATCAAAATAATTTCATTTTTGTGTATTACGTGAGGGTGAGTATTTGATTCACTAACCCCAGACAATTTATTGCCTTCCTCTCTGATATATTCAACAGCGGAAGAATTATGAAAGATACGCGTGATACAAGTAAAATCATTGTCGATCAGATGATATTGCGAAGAACGTATGCCCATTGCAATTACATCAGGACATCATTTCACAGTTTTTAAATTTTAATTTATTACAAATTACTTCAAGTCATTCAAAGATAATACAAAAATAAACTTAGGCTGCACTGAACAATTTAAAACTCGTTTCAATAGAGTTTCTAAAAGAAAAAGAACACATGAAATATGGATATTTGAAAATACTACAAAGAAGAATCTATGCAGAAGCTGACATTTTATATCAATACTATTAATTCTGACTGATCCTATGAGCTATGCCAGGACGTTCAGTTGTTTGGATTTCACATTGAACTGTGAGTTCAGATATGACTAAGGCTAATACCGGGTAGGCAAATTGCCACAGGAGCAATGCGTTCCACCGTAATTATATTCAAATAAAAACTTAGTTATTTTATATATCTGTTTCATCATTTTTTATTTATCTTATGCTAACTTTTGCCCGTGACGTAAGACGCGTGAAACTAGTTTACTGATGAACCAATGAAACTAAATAAAATTGGGAAAAAATCAAGCATTTTTCAAAGTCGCCATGTAGTCAGCTTTAATATCCCATGACCTTTTTTTAAAAAAATTCCTTCACACTTCCCAAAGACTCGTAAGACTTGTCAAAAATTTGAGTTTTTGGGAGTAAAAAAAGAAACAGTGCTCATTACATGTTTATAAGTTAAAGGGCTCGGAGAAATGAGTGATTCCACAAGGGCTTAGACTTTCAATCAGAAGATACTCCTAAAAACCAATAATAATCTTTTTTTTTTTTTCCTTAGCGATCTAAATATATTTCAGTTTAATTTAAATATACACCTCACGCTCCTATTATTTTCATAAAATTTTCATTCAATGATATTACATCGCAATATAAATACAAGTAGCACCATTTCACATAAAATCAGTAAAACTAAGTATGGCCAAAAAAAATTTATCTGTTTTTGTTGCTGTTTCTTGTCAGCAATGTGAATGTATTTCAGAATTATTTTCAGAAAGTTGTAATTTGAGAAAATTAAACTTATATTTCATTTTTAATATTTGATTAGATTTTAATTTTCTACTTCACTCACAGTGAATTAACGTTATGAAATATATCTCAGATTTTAAGTCAAACGTAGTGAAATTATCAACAAAATCTGTTCATTAAAATGTTTAATATTTAGAGCAGATTTTAATTATCTGCGAGGTGGCGTAATGTGACATACGACTAATTTTAAAAGTCGAACCACAAGTTTTCAATAAAATCTTTTTAATAGTTTTTGCGTGATATAGGAACAAACAGACCGAGGCACAAATAGAAAAGACTTATTAAAAGAGTTTTGATTTTAGGGGCGTCCAAAAAACAGACACCTATCTTACTTTAAAAATATTTTTAGTCTCTAGATCCAGCTCTATTACAGGTTAACAATAATACTGGTATAACTGAATTTAGAAATTAATTTCTAAATTTTCAAACTTCTGTAATATTGTATAGTAGTTTCCGAATATTATCTTCGAGAAATATATAGATTCTTTTAAATGAACAAAATTTCCCCAATCACTATCCTAAGTAATTTGACTAGCTAAAAAGTACAACAGTTGCAAATTGAGTACTGAATTAATGAAGATCAAATTTTTCTACCGAATTCAACTGAAAGAATGTGAAGAACATTAACCACCAGGATTAATACAAAATCCTCTCATCGACATTTTAAATTCACTGTCACCCAAGGCTATTTCAGACATTCGTCCTCATGTTTTGTAGTAGTCTCGTACTTCAGTGCGCTAGCGACTGTTTTAAGTGACTATCTATTCAAATATAGAAGTAAATTAATATCACCATTGGCTAAACCTTCATAGAAAAGTTTCTCGAGATACTTCTCTGTCTCATTACCTCTTAGTTAAAGAAATGTAAGGCTTCTGTTTTCCCGTGTTCTGAGGGAACATCATACCGATGAGTGTTCAGTATCGACGAGTCAAACAGAACTCTTTTAACCGTTACCGACGTCAAACCTGAATTAATGAAAAGGATAATCTGAATACAGTGGATTATCGATAAAATATTATAGGATTTTAATCGCCAAATAAAAGCGTTTCTAGTAAATCAGTGTGGTGCCTGAGAGAGGCGAAGTTTTGAATCTGGCCGTACCTTCTTGGTGAGCCCGTGGATGATGTCGAGCAGCTTGATTTGGTCCTTGCCGTACCTGGTCAAGTTGAACAGCCAGTCTGGGCGCAGCCAGAGCTTGGTGTGTCGCAGGTGAAGGATGTCGCACATCCTGCATAGAGAAACACATTCCTCAACCTGCCCTAAACAGTATTTACAGCTTCCTGAAATAGAAAACCTGCTATTTTTCCTGTTGTTTACTCACACTCCCCCTCCACTCTCCCCTACAGAGAGAGGAAGTGGACATTCTTCGAATCAATGTAAAATACCTTATCATCCCGAAATGATGGATTCATAAATTTTTCAGTAGCCACTAAAATTTTCTCGTGCAAACTTGAGATTCATTTGGTTTATTAGGTTCCCTTCTCTTCCTCCTTTTTGTTCCTATATTTTTTCCCATTCTTTCTAAGATTGGTACAAGCCACCAAGTACACTGCTTCGAAAGCGTTTTATGGTTTCAAGCTATAGATGAATAATTGTCCCATGAACAGCTATGTATTTGCAGATATGAAGTGATAACCGCCTCCAAAGTACTGTCGCTGGGACTTCTTTCATAGATCCAGTCACCGTTAGAAGCATGCAAGACGGTTTTTGGGAATGTATTCCGTCTGGATGTCAGTATTCAACCCTGACTGAATACCTGTATTCAACTAAGAAACTAACGGAAATATCCCTAGGAGCCATCTTGTTAGAGTTATGAGTCTGATGATCAAGTTAAACATCGTGTTTGATGTCGTGAATGAGACGAGAAGAATGGCGAGTGCGTCGTAACGATGGTGCTGCCAATTACCCTTCTCCCAGTGGTCCAAAGGCGCGTAGTCTCGCACATCATCATAAAAACTTACGATGTATTACCACTTGGTAACATTTTGGACGAGCAATCCGTGTTTGTGATCGCTAAAAAACCGCAGTAACATGCAATAGTCAACATGACTCTCACTTACTTATGTTCGTTTTTTTTTTTTTTTTTTTTTTTTTTTTTTTTAACAGTTTAACGTCCCTTTTTAACAACGTGGTCTTTAGAGACGGGAAAGGATGGGGGCAAGGAATGGGAAGGAATTCGGCCATGGCCTTTTGAAGGAAGCATCCCGGCATTCACCTGGAGTGATTTGGGGAAACCATGGAAAACCCAAATCTGGATGCCCGGACGGGGATTCGAACCGCCGTCCTCCCGAATGCGAGGCCAGAACGCTATCCGTTACACCACCACGCTCGGTACACTTACTTATGTTCGACCTGTGGGATTATCAGTATTTCATCGTCAAAAGACTGTTGTATTCTCTGTTTCACCGAGCTGTTTACAAAATTTGATGATTATTGACTGCTTGATTAGTTACAAACTCCAAATAAAATTCGATATTGAACACGTGGATTCCCATTTTATGCTAACTGTTAGTGACTGATTTCCATCCAGCGGAATTTTTTCACACAAGCAATTGGAGTTCCCCAAACCTCCCGGAAGGAGAAGATATTTCATCGTTAATTTCTGCTATGAAGTCAATGGGAAATAGTTTTCTAATAACCTTGAGTAGGTGAATAATTTGAATAAGCTAGTGATAAGTATCAAATACTTGATTCAATGTAATTCTTTAATCTATTACGTAATTCTTTCTTAAGACAGTGGTTTATGAACGTTGACTGCTTACAAAATTATAACGTTTTGCTTAGTGACGTTAGTGTATAACACATATCGTAGATTTTTATTGATAAGTCCATCCAGTGAATCAGAGCCACAAGAAGTACAGATCGGTGCAAGATAAAGAAATTCAAGAAATATATTCAGTTCTCTACATTGTTTGATTACGTTATCAAAGTATCGAGACACAATTAAACCTATAAAATTGCTCTGCAGCAATCAAAAGATAAATCGAAGATTTTCATCAGTCTTAAATAAATAGCATCATGTAGCACGTTAGATACGAATTTGCGAATTATTTTGAGATTTTCCATGTATGTATCTCATTTAAATATGACGTCTAGGATAAATTTACTCATAGAATACAGAATGTGACGGTCGTGTCTGAAACTTGAGAATAGAACCACGACGTGATAAATGTAGAAGGCCAATAGTCACTGAGATAATAAAAAATATCTAACCAAACTGATGTTACAGGAGGGCTTGATGCAGTTTATTGGCATTAGGAACTCTTTAATATGCAAAAACAAAAAAATCACTTGACTACTGTTCATCTAATTGTTTCACTCTTAGTGGGAATGAATATTACCTTTAAATCTGATCTTTACTGTGCAAATAAGCCGTCGCTATTAACGTAATCTAATATCACATGCTTCAAAATTACTGACCAGGATAATACACAGATGAATAGAAAGTATTGGTGGAAGAGATAGTAGGTGAGGATCAGTTTAGGTTTAGGAGAAACAACGGTACAAGAGAAACAATTCTGACTTTTAGATCAAGAAAAACAAAGATACTTTTATGGCGTTTGTTTATTTAGAAAAAGCTTTTAATATTATTGAATGGGACAAGATGTCCAAAATTTTCAAGAAGTCAGAAATTTTTTAGTTTAATATCTTAATCTAGAACTCAGAAAGAAATTTTTGAAACTCTGGGTGGAGCATTTTATGGCAGCGAACCATGGACTTTTGGAATACCAGAAAGAAGTAAATTGAAGCATTTGAAATGTGGTGCTATAGAAGGATGCTGAAACTTAAGTGGCCAGATAAAGTACCAAAACAACGCGCTTTTTGAGATGGTGCTCAAAGATAGAAGGTTGTAGAAGAGTCTTACAGAAAGAAGCGATAGGATGGTGGGTCACATTTTAAGACATGCGTAATTGGCTAATTTTTTAGTAGAACGAGCAGTCGAAGAAAAGAATTGTATAGGTAGACAAAGATTAGGATATGGGAAGCAGATAATTGAAAACATTTGTTATAACGGGTATACTGAGATGAAGGGGTTGGCACGTGATAGGAAGAGATGGAGGATTGCATCAGACCAGATAGACTCATGATAGGGAAAAAAATTGACAGTAAAATGATACACAGTGTGAATAATATGTTTAGAACATCCTACTAGTTTACATCACGAGGCTCGTATATGTGACGAGATGTTAACAGTAGCCAAGACTGAAGATAATGTATTTGAGCGTACTTACTTCATGACAGCCATGGCGTACTCGTAACCACTCCTGCCCTGCGTTGACTTGGTTACTCCCATTGCAGTCTCTGAAACGAGAGCAATTTGACAGTTGTAAGGAACTTGGCATGGTAACTCATTTCTTCACAATGATATTTGCTTATTCGTTCTGCAAAAATATTTTTCTCAATTGGAGGTAGAATTGAATTGTTAACGTTTTGAAATCTTTTGAAATTTCTGAGAGAATTTAAACTAACTGCTTCACTCAAAAAATTACTTGCCAAATTCACATGTCTTAATAGGAAATTGTTCTTCAGTGGGAGAAGAAAAAAATCAAGGAATCGATGGTAGGTATTTTATCGTCAATACATGGACGCTAGTGAATGTCTGCATATGTCACAATACCAGAAGATGAGGGCTTATGTGGTTATAGATCACTTGCACGAATAAGTTTTACGTGTGACTAGGTGATTACACAGTGGATTTTGTATACTGACCGAGCAGGATCTCGACAGTGCACTCGCTCATGTAGTCGTGCACGTCAAACGTCTTGCCGCCCTCCTGCGCAGTTTGTCGACCACATCTCGGCTGTTGGCGTTGAACAGGTCCACGAAGGACTTCAGCACGTTCAGGTGGAACGTGGGCGCAATCAACTTGCGGTGGGATCTCCACTTCTGGCCTGCAACAGCAACACCCAGGTTACGGAAACTTCCCAAGGAATCAAATATATTGGATAGCACTTAGTTTAACTACTAATTGCAGGCAATGAAATAGTTTCCCAATCTTAGTAGCAATATGATTTATTAGTAAGAAATTATCCATAAGGTGAGTTTTCCTGACTTTATCTAATTATACACTGCTACTGGTGACTCTAGCTGAATCAGTCGGATGAATTTCCTGAACATCATCCCTAGAAGTCACGATAAACGCTTCTTAACAAGATTTTTAATTTTTTTAAACATCTTATGTCACTGGAGTGCCATACCTACCATATACATTTGAGACTTCTGTCTTAGAAAATAAATAATAATTGTGTCTTCATGCTCTGATTTGTATTGTTTGTTACGTTGTGTTTTGTTAAACCGATACAGAAATTTTAGAAAGATTACCGAAACAAATCAACAATCGATACAAAAATACTTATGCCAGAGGTCTAAAAGTAAATTTAATATACAAAAATATCTATTAATTTATCACAAGCAGTCTATATGGATTTTCATGAATTTATTTTAAAAGACATTTAGTTCATTTACCTTGCCGTCCTATTTAATGCAATCTAACGAATCTGTCTTGAACATAAACATCCCAAACTTATTTCCCCAGGCATTATCTACTGATCCACGACCGAATTTTTACTATCACATAAAAGCATTGCACATATACCATTAAGGTGTGAATTTAAATGTGAGCTAAATCAGACAGATTTGATATAAAAACGGCGCCATATTTTTGACCGAAACAATGTTTCCATCAGTGATGACTCGCAAGAGAACTAATATTATTATCATTTAGGCAATGGAGACATGAAAGAAGGCCAGTGGGCAATGCAAGGTGCCTTCACATTCGTGAAGACCCGGGTTCGAATCTCCGTCCGGGAATCCATATTTAGGTTTTCCATGGTTTCCCTAAATCACTCCAGGCGAATGCTGGGATGGTTCCTTCGAAAAGACCATGGCCAAATTCCTTCCCATTCTTTTCCCCCCACTCCTTTCCAGCCTCTAATGACCTCAACGTCGATGAGGCGTAAATCTATTATATATAATAGATGCAGCTTCTAACTAGACCTCAGCTTCTTTACAAAACCGACGACGAAATTTATCACAGAAGAAAAGGCATTAATTTCTTTGATTTTGGAGATGGTAAGTGGGGAAATAGCTATAGGATGTGCTGTTGTATAAGGCAGTGTGTTATTTACTGGGTATTCCCACTCACCTGTGCTAATGAGAAGACCCTCTCCCAGCCAAGGCTTGAAGAAGCGGTACTCGGCCGCCTTGTCGATGTACACATTGCTGCTCAGGATAAGCTGCAACACACCACAAAATTCCTGTTACTTGCTTCCCGGAACTCGAGGATTAATCTACCACATTTTCTTGGAGCTATGAATCAGCTAACGATGTTGTGACTAAGTTCCGGCCAAGAGCAAAACACAAAGTAAAATGAAGTGTACTTTGAACGAAAGCAGGTTTCTCTTTATCAACTAGATGATGTCACAGCTCTAATGACCATAACTTTCAGATTTCTATAATAAATAATAACATAATTTCTTATGGTCTCCGAGAGCTAGTAACTGAGTTTCTTACCTGTTGACCAATGCACCTCCATCGCATCCACCTAATCTAACCAGATAACTAAGACCTAAAGTTTAACGTGGATTCCGAATCCTGGTATCTTCAGATTAACAAGATAAATTTTTCTTGATGCCAGTTTTAAGCACCATCAAAATTCCAACAGTGGACCTATCAAACCCAGCACCTCGATTTAACCAGCTGAGCTCGCAGGTGATCAATACAACATCGCATCGTTAAGTCGCAGCTGGTAAAAGTACTTAGCCTGTGTTCATAAAACTCAGATCACGTTCAACGTGCTTTATTTGACACTGCACAAATTATCCCAAAAGTATGACAATATTTAGCAGAATTTCAGGAGGTGCTGTCTGTAACCGAATCTCAAAACAAGCCATTGCGCTGCAAATGATGTCTTCTTATTATTCAAATTCTGTAGCTTATAGTGAAATCTACTGCGTGTAAAACAGCCAAATATCAGTAGGACAAATCTAGAGAGAGTAGTACTACCAGGCTTTTATATTTTACTAGCAAAGTAAGAATCAGTTTAATTTAATTTGATTGTAATTAGCTTATACTATTTTAGATTATTAAAATCAGCAATCTACAGTTTATTAATTTCTAGTCGAAATAAAAAATGGTAAGACTCTTTTCAGTACGCAGATACCAATAAAAAGTTAAAAAGTAAAATAAAACAATAACAAAATGTAGCTCTCCCAAATAAGAAAAAGACTGCTACATTACTGAAGTCTTAAAAGTGGCTAATACTAGTGTTTTTACATTAATTAAAAATCAAAGTCTGGAAAACGATATATGATACAGCAATCAACCGAAGAAATTCAAGGATTTACAAAACAAGTTTACCTTGTTTTAACTTCCGTAACATCGTCACTCTCAACAGTGTTAGCAATCCAAGGTCTGATTTCATCTACCATTCACGACTACAGAAAAAATGGTTTCTTGTCTGCACTGCTGCAAATGAATTGTTTTGGTTTATTTATGAATCTCTAGGCTACGGCTTTTTGCAGCGACTCTGAAGATACATTAAGAGCAGTTTTCACTGTCTTGCCTCTTACACAGAGCCAGATAATGGCAGTTTCCTCAAGAACCATTAATAACTAACGGCTCCAACAGCCGGAGGCGGTCAAATGTTTGCTGTATAGTATCACACGTTTAAAAAATTCTGTAATTAGATAGAGCCGTCCAGCTTACAGGAATTCATATTCTGAATCACAAATCATGGTGAAGATTTCCGTTATCCGTCAATGTTAACAAGTCAGAGCACAGATACTAGGTTTCAAACACAACACCGAGTCTGGTGGGAGAGCGTTAACGATCGGGACTGCCTTTCGGTTTTCATATTCATCAACATAATTTCGACTCATTTAAAACAGCACTTGAAAAAACTGGAATTATTTCTTCCTGTTTTCCTTTGGAATCGGCAAGACATGAAATCTAGGAACGAATACAAAAATGTAGCCAAAGCATTAACAAAGACGTTTATTAGCAAGCATTACATCCCTAGTACTCTCATTCGAAGTTTTCGGATTCCGTATATACTCTTTGGCTATGACTTACAGCATTTTTTAAAACAGATGTGAATTTTATTATACTTCTTCCACCGCGATAACTTAACAATAACTGACCATTTATTGAATTTAGTCAATCTTGACAGTGACGTCAGTTTCAACGGTGTTGTATCTCGGTGACAGATCCACGTCAAAAAGTTCTAAAGTATATAGTTTTTTGTATCATGTAAAATAATATAGTATATTTTTACCTTGAAAGGTATGAGAATATCCAGAGAAAATGTTCTATTTTGTGATGCTGAAGAAACGTAAATTCCGCAGACTTCAAAGATTTAACTTTTAGACACTAAAGTAGTGTTTCTTATAATACATTGTTACATGTGATTTTTAAAAAGTGTAGCTTACAACAATTTAAACATAGAATAAACCTACAACACCATTAATAATTACAGTATCATTTTGAAGTAATATAAAGTTAACGTTGTTATTTACTTAACATCCGGGAAGGTAAATTATTCTCAACACTGACATACTATTTTGTAACTGCAGTGCACTGAATAAATACCGTCTTTAAGGGTTGCACAACTTTTCCTAGTATCCTTGTCAATGACTTTCTTTCTTTCTAATTGGATATGTATAGTAATGAGAAACTCATGATTGGTTATTTGAGTTTAAGAGTTTCTCGTTGCAAGTTTCGAGTAAAGCTCATGTGTTAATAAGCTACACACCATTTTTCTGACCCTCATTCCGACATTATCTTTTTGATTAACTCTCCAATTTGATGAGAATCTCACGACTAGTCATTAGAAGTTATTACTTAAAAGATGTAAGCTTCAGCACATGGATAGATTATAAACATTGCTGGATTTGCTGAAGCTATATATATATATATATATATATATATGTGTGTGTGTGTGTGTGTATGATTATTGTCTCCATTACTCGGTGACCCAGACTCTCAGATTCTCAGCTCTGGCTTTTTGTTTGCGAAATGGAAGTGTATGTACGTGTTACTGTTTTTTGTGGATCACTATGATGTGGGTATGTTCTGTGTAGCTTGTATTATGTATTGTGAATGAATAAAATAGGGTGAAAAGCGCTGCTGGCCCACTCAGGCACATTTTTCCGAAAGGCACCGAGAGTTCTCCCAAGATTAACAACCCCATCCGTAAGACGAATCACCATCAACAGTCTTATGCCCTCACTACACATACAATGTGGAGAGTCTGCTGATTAGATAATTTGCACCTCCATCTCTAATACACCGTCGACAAAGTTCTGATGATGAAAATTCCTTCCGCCACCAGGACCCGAACCAGCTAACCACGGATCAGCGCCGGACACCATCACGGTGATATACGAGACACTGTATATACCAAATAAAATTTTTGATTACTATCACTTTTTTTAAGTTTGTGTTCTGAATGTCTTTCATTCACTTTAGTAGATAAGCAGTAGTGCTTTGTTAATAGGCCAGAGAAGTTTAATACAGTCGTGTCTCGCTTTAAATGTCTGGATAATGCCATAGTACATTTTCATGTAGTTATTCCAGAAAACTGTTGCCCAATGATTCAGTTCTCCCTTTCATTTACACACATCGGAATACGAGCATACCGTTTAGTTTTTTTATTATTATTTTCTTAGAAACATTAGAATGGGAAGAGAAAGTGGTTTCTGTGCTGGCAGCCTTGCACTTACCTCAATGTCCCTGGGATCCGTCAAGAAGATGAGTAGTTTGGGTCCGATCCAAGTCCTCACCACGTCACCGTACTGGAAGCTGAGTGCGTACGCACGCTTGAAGATTTCTGCAAACACAAAAACAAACGGGGAACGTTACTAATCACTCACATATAAGCAGAAGCACGCAAGCAAACGTATTATGTCAGAAACACTCGTACAAGGGTAACCGTTTATAGTGTTGAATCCTGATCTCTTAAGAGATGCTGGAGGTTGAAATGTCAATTTTTGATAATCAAATGAGAAACAGTGCAGAGGATTAGTCCTATCACTATTATCTTTAATGTAAATTGTTTGTACTGATAAAAGATTTAATTTTCATTTCTCATTTTTTCACATATTTATGAGTTGTACAGCATTCATGGTTTGGTTTTCCGCTAAATTGTATTGACTGTGATACATTGCCGATATGATGTCTTGATAGTAGCTATGCGACTGATATAAAGTTTCTTTGTTGTCTCTGGATATTCGATTTCATCTGATTACTTGATGAGGGATGTCTCAGAAGTTTACGACCACGATCCCAGATAATCATTTCCTCCTTAAAATTATGAACTTTCTTGTAAATTTTGACATGATCCCTTCCTTCAAGCAATACAAGTTTCTCATTGCAATCTGTAAATTTATCTGACCGCACACCGGTCAGTGATATGGTATGTATAATACCCAATAGTACGAGAAATTTCAAAGACATCCTATTATTATGTTTACACGAGATGATATTACCTTTATGTGTGGTAGCTTCTATTGTATTTGAACTTTTCACTCTCTATTTCGTGTCTACATAGATAAGATAGTAGTAAATGCAATGCGAATAACATAGTTCGGCAAGAAATTTGTTCGTTGGCCACAAACAGCGCGCGCAGACCGTTACTCCTGTGGTTTCTGGCCTTAATTAAGACAAACCATCAGCAGTGAAACGTCCAAGCTGTGTTGAGCATGTCAAGTATCAAATTATTTATGCGAAATATTTTTTTCAGTGAAAATCGGGTCCCTGTGCCCAGCATAATGTACACCTGCTAATCCTACAGTCAAACAGGACCTATTTAGAATTCATTCGGGGAAACGTTCTAGCGTACTTTACATTTCGAAACTCGAGATAAAATCCACCTCTAATGTCCTCGATGGCGACGAGGCGTAAATACATAAGAAAAATTAAGATAAAAAAACTACTGATATAGGCCTACCCATAAATACTTGGCACCAAAACCAAAATTTGGACTCATGGGACTATTCCTTCAGATATCTTTGTAAAGGCCATGTTGGTATATTATAATAACTTTCACGACATCTAACTTGGAGCGTATTTTACATAATGAGGGACAATGGCAGTCAGTTACTAAAGTGATTACTTATTGCTCCCAGTTTTTATTAATTTTTTTTTTATCTTACTACCGAAATACAAAGAGTAAGTGCGCTGTATGATAGTACAGGAGTAGTCCAGAAGTTTATTTCTACAGTGATCATTTTGGGTGGGGTAAATTAGTTTTCGGATTTTAAATTTTAATAAATGTGCCAGAACCACCAGTGTGGTTCAATATGCCAAGGCACCGCACACTGGAAAGGGGAGGTAAAATGGGACTCCTGGTCCCCGCGTACCGGTCATCCTGACTTCAGTTTTTATATGGTTTGCTGCAATCAACCAGGTGAATGCTGGGATGATCCCCAATCTCCACCTCATAAATTGCACATTTCACAAACAAAAATACATTTATCATACAGAACTCAAAGTTACACATTTGCATACAGACAACAACACAGACCTTACTCCTATAGGCTACGTACGCCGGTCTCACTAACACAAATCTTTCCGCCTCTCATATGATCTGCATTGGGGCCGACCATGGTGGGTGAGCAGTCAACACTCTGGCCTCGCATTCGGGAGGACGCCGGTTCGAATCCCCGTCCGGGCATCTAGATATGGGTTTTCCATGGTTTCCCCAAATCACTCCAGGCGAATGCCGGGATGCTTCCTTCATAAAGGCCATGGCCGAATTCATACCCATTCCTTGTCTCCATTCCCATCCCACCTCTAATGACCTCGACGTCGACGAGACGTAAAGCCATAATTAAAAAAAGAAAAAAAGATCTGCCTTGGACACTTGGGTACAACAGGGGCAGGTCACGTGATCCTTAGCTGGCCGGATCGAGAAAAAAAAAACTTTTGCAGAAAAATTTTTGGAAACAAAAAAATAGATTCCAATTATTAATTTTTGAAGTAAAAACTTCTTTATTCAAGTTGGGCAATTTTTGGATGAATAAAATCTTTTGATTTTGCTTCACCAACATGCCAATGTTAAAGGTATATTTGTAGCTCTATAAGTATGATATGTTGCGCGTATGATATGCGTAGTTATAAGTTTTCACTTCTGCCGGCAGTCGCCAAAGACTGCCATATTTTTCTCGAAATGTAATTTGTGGTGTCTATGATGTTCTACACTTCCTGCATTTGAGGCAGATCATGTTGCTATCCTTGGGCTAGGGTCGGCGTTGATACAACCGCGGTGAACAGAACGCTGCTCCTCCAAGCGAGGACGCAAGGACAGCCAAACCGGCTCAGGACCTGCTCGACTCCATATTGGTGGAGGTCATGGAAAATTCTCATCTCCACTCACGTGGTGTTTACGTACCTTCGCTGTTCCTCTCTGCGACAGGGAAAGTTTCTGGCCCCGTACGCAGCGTCGAGTTACAAAACACGCCCTTCACAACCTAACAGAACTGAGCGTGTATGTGTTAGAAGTCGAGGCCATTTGTTGGGTGTCATAAAAGCAAAAGCAATTATAATCCTCCAGCACGATATTTAGTCTTTCGAAAACCTTCATACATATGCTTGAATTTCGTCGCGTTGGTCATTTGAACCAGTCCCTGTGTATACTAAATGGTTTGAGAAGTCGTTGAGGTGTTTTACTTTACTGACTTTAAACCGGAAGGTAGACTAATTACTGATTTATCCCACGTTCCAGTTCCTGCGTCATTGCACCCAAGCTTAAATTCATTTTTGACTCTGGTAAACGTTGTTGTTTGTTTCGGCCAGTCGTATGGTTTGATACTTCCTCATCGCTGTTTCAATATTGCATAAATGATCGAAAGTCACAGGTTATCCAGGGTTTTCTGACAAAGTTGTTAAACTTCTAGCTGATCCAAGATAACTCGAAGCTGAAAGGTTACCATTGCAAATCATGCACAAGATTCAGAAATTTGACAAGGCACGTGTCAATAGTTGTAGAAAATTGGGAATGGCGTATTTAACAATGGTTGGTAGTTGAATGAGTGAAATACGATCAAATTTACTGTGCGATCATTACACAGAATATAGAGAAAATAAGTTACTGTAAATAAAAGTTCAGGAAGGGTGTTTATATAGTTCGGTACATTTTTATTTCTGGAAGAGTATTATGCGATGCACTGTGAATTAAGAATACTTTCAATAATGTAGCATTAATATGTGACAAAATAACGTAAAATGAAAATTGTTGTTTTTCTGGTGGCAGCTTCCATACTATATTAGATGTTAGTATTTTTCCTTTAAATACTGGATATGATCAATATTTGGAACGTATTTTAAGTCAACACATAAATGCGTTTATTCAACAAAAACGATATAAAACTGACTAATTTGATGGCCGCTCATTAAAAAACATGGGAAGGAAGAAATTATAGTCCTATAACTGAGGAGCACGAAACATCTATACCCCATACGGAGCGGTAGATTTTTTTTATGTCCTAGGATATAATTTTATTAAACCAGAAACTTGTTCCATTTAACTTTTAGAGGCACGTGACTGAATGACATTGGAGTGACAAATAGATCACCATTTTCCTTTGGTTTCGAAACCGTAAAAATGAACCAAAAAAAAATAATAAGACTCTAGTGTATAATATGAAGCTCTGCTAGGTGTTAAGCAACAGACAATGCGCTAGTGTGATTCCTGCGGTTTATTTCAGTCATACGTCACATTCGAATGTAACGTGCTTTCCTCCATGATAGGGAAGATTTAATGCTTATATCTAAAAATAATTGTAGCAACACTGCCCTCATTTTAGTTATGTTGTTAACATTTGTTCTTTTTTTTTTTTTTTTTTTTTTTTTTTTTTTTTGTAACTGATTGGCGGCACAATTGTAACACCACAGAGTATGATTTCTAAGCGGGGAAAACATTCACAACTATATTCGACATAACGTTTAAATGATTTCAGGGGACAGACGAAAATGAAAAACTGGGTGCATCTAGCTACTCACAACTACTCGGGAGACAGTACAACTCCGTTTATAAAATTTTACATGATGGCTTTAAAGTACTGCAACACATATTTTTTTTATATAGTCAGACATTTGGTTTTACTCCAATGATTTGCATCTTCTGTGGTTGTTTTACACTATCTACTTGATGGCTTGAAACGTCCATGGCGTTTGAACTTACAGACTTTTTAATTAAAAGCAGACGGATTACTAAATTTGGTCCACATTCCAATTCTGGTATTATTGTTCCCTAGTGATCTGTAGCATAAAGTCATCATCAGTTCTGCTAAATTTTGTTGTATGTATATGAAATAAAGTATGACCGATCCAAGGCCCACTGTTGAAGGCTATGGCAGAGGCGAAATATATGAAACCTGAAACCCTTTCACACGAATCTGTTCTAAACTTCTCCAGAAATGACCAAGGCAATGAATCTGCCATGCAGAATATTGAAATTGCGGCTTTCCACAGTACATCGATCCACAGATCTTCTTGCGAATTTAATTCATGCTAAAATCAGCTGGAAGAGACCGCGGAGAAATATAATCGTAAGGGAAAACACTATTTATCATGACGTCGTTCAATAGACTGAGGAATAATTTAAACTGAGGAGACAGATGAATTGCGAAATCCCGCAGCTGTATCTAGATCTTACTTCTTTGATCTTCACATGCAACTGCACGTGAGGAGGAAACGGTAATGCATTATGAGGGAAGCGATCGTGAAACTTTTTTTTTTTAAATGGCTTCGGCAATTAAGCCATTCAGCCAGCTCAATGTGTTTATGATATCTCATCCAGTGAATTAGTTTCTCCAGTACGTTTATGATTCCTGAGTATAGAAACCACAGGACGGACAGGACATTCACACGACGGGCACACAACACATAAACATCCATGCCCGCGGCCGGATTCGACCAGCGATCTTCGGCACGCGGAGCTAGTGCTCTAGCCCCTACTACGTGCACGTATATTTCGAGTAACGATCTAGAATGAAAATGCTGCCGGATATACTTACCACTATTACTTTCTCGTTAATGCATCAAGACTGTAGTTTAATCACTGTTATTGTTGAAAATAGCTACCTAACAAAAACATATTACCAAGTTTCTGTATGAGCGATTTGAGGATAAGATAGAGACCGTCTTTCTACAGGTCGTTAAGGTGGTATCAGCGTATGGCATACCTCCGCATTCTCGCTATAAACCTCAGCACTCCAAAGTATGTTGGGTGGTTAACAACAAACTTCCACCTTCCTTCAATTGCCAAAGAATAACTAATATTCCTATAATAGCAGCACAAACATATACCCTGCCATTCTGGATGTCTACATTAATGGTCGAATCCCTTCCATAATCGATACTTGAACCAAGATAATCGGTTTACTTAAAGAGTTTTGAAAAGTAATCAGCGGCATGACGAGATCCTCTACGTATCAGCAACAAACATGGGAGGCAGATGTAGAGAATTGTGGAAGTGTATGAGGCATATACTGATGATAAGCTATCACTAGAAAAGTAACGGTGCTACATGGAAGGGAGAGCACCTGATTTATGGCGTAAGGAACGTGTAAAATTATCACGGGATATTCTCAACAATTTACCTGAAACACGAAAAGAATTTATGGATTCATAACACTCAGAAATAGATGCGTAGGGAAATTTCCAACGGGACAAGTGATGCATATAAATTAGCCATTAACAAATAATATGTTCCCAGGCAGTGGACTTTCTAGACTACGTAGAAACTATATTGCCATCTATAACTTGGCATGAGACTAGATCAGATGAAAATTTTGATTTTGTTGAAATATTGTTCAGTCACACATTAAATATAGAGTAGGAAGGTTCCTGTCTAGTGAATGCTTTAATAGAATTTGTTGCTAAAAATTAGAAAGTTGGGTAATTGAACACCAGTTTGACGAACGCGTCAGCTCGTCTGAAGTACGAATTCTGCATCAACAATGCCATTACTTCTTTCTTCTGTTAGGTTCGGCTGATTTAATAAATCAACCCGTATTCCGGGTTTCAGTATCACCATAAGGATGAATTTTACACTGATACCATATTCACATGTTTGAAAATTTATTTCCTTTCGATATATCCACGAGCCCATTTTTTCATAATTTCATATTTTACAATACCTCAAAAACTGAACTGATCACAGTAATTCTAAGAGAGTAAAGTAATACACTTGCTACGTTCTTGAATACCTAACCATTAAGCTTCTGATTTCAGTAACTGAATAAGTGATTAATGAAAAGAACAGCCGTAATGCTTGAATGGATTACAGTAGGCTATCCTCCACTCTTTCTGACATTAATGAGCTAAATGGTCCTCAAGTCGTTTCTTTAAAAAGTAAATAATTACTATTTGCGTTGGCATAGCGCTTCTATCAACCCATCAAGAGTAAAAAGCTATGAAAATTAAGACGTTATCGGTACACCTCTACGTCAACAATATCCAAAGTTACAGTACAGCTTAGGTGATACTGATGTGGCAATACATTTCAGAATACATGTTTTTCAAACAAGAAATACTTCGAGCAAGTATTAATGTGTTTACGAACTTTATTACTCGTTAAGCAACGTGTACGCAGCTCATACAAGTGTTTTTCACTTGTTATTATTACGTACGGTATGTTTAAACAATACCTAATACAGTATACACCTAGAAATGATTTTTGCGTTTAGATTTCTCCCTTGTTCCAACGGAAATATAAATGTGTTTGTATAACAATAGCTATAAAATTGAAAAGGCTTAATCTTTACCTCCTTAGGACTTAATTGTTTTCGTGTGATAAGTAACTATCGCAACAGGAACAGATGCCAGCGTGAAGTACATCGTGGTCTTAGTTAAAAGAAGATGGTGTTCTTAATTCCCGGCTGCAGAACAGGCGTATCTCAACTAGAGGTGGGCAAAGTGACTCACTAAAAATAGCGGTGTTCATCTGATCACTCCACGAAAAGAACTAGTTCTTTTGAACGGTTCACTAGCTCAGTTTTATTTGAGACCTTTTTTTTAGGTCTCACCCCTCAGAATCCAGTTACACCCCCACTTTTCGATGAATTACCCCACTTAAATCGACTTTGATGCAATTAATATACCTTTTTTTAGCACTACAGTCCACAAAACCCACGTGAACAAGCTCTTCCGACTGACATAGGAGAACTACCGTTCACGTTTAGTGAGCGACTGCTCACTCGCTCTTTTAAAAGAATTGCTCTAAAGAACTGATTCACTCGTGAACGAGCCATCTCTAATCTCAACCACATGAAATTCATGGAAACCGATTTTAGTTTTTTAGTTAAAGCTTTACAACTCGTCGATATCGAGATTATTACGGCCAGGAGAGGATGGCGGCAAGGATCGGAATGGGAGGAGCTCACCAACGGCGCATTATAGGAATCATCTCGCCTGGAGTGATTTCGGGAAAACCTTGAAAACCGAATCCGGGCAGGAATCGAACAACAGTTTCCAACACTAATCATTCATCTAACAGAGTCGGTGCAAACAGTTCTTCTAAGCCTACGAAAAGTCTGCAAAAATAAGTATTTTGGATAGGTTTATTATAATTCTTGCTCATGATATTTTGATGTAGCCTGCAGGGAAAAAGCCTTTGAGATCAGCGTCTTTTCACATGATTTAAGGCTGCAATAATTATAACGGCAAAGTGAAAGGCAAAAGTCGGAGGTGGTTAGAGGGAACTCTACGGTTTCACAGTGAGACAAAACTTAGAACGAAAAGAGCGAAGAAATATCTAAAATATTAGATTCCTACCACTACAACTTCTTATTAGTTTCTGCACAAATACTTCAAGCGGTATTACACTAAATATGAAATGAGATTTCAAGACTTTTCTTTCGTAAATGATTACCTGACACCCTAGTTTCACCCATTTCTAATTCTTGCTAACTAATTACTGTTATCATGCAAGCAGAAAAATAATTGCTGGTCCATGTCACAAAATTTCTTTAATGTAATAGCATTATATGAAAGGAATGAAAGGATAATGCTGCAACCACAGATAGTTCACATCATGTCCTATTATATAACAAAATTTTATTTTACTAAATGTCTCTCATTTTCGAGATATTGATTTTTTTTGATTTTTTTTCCGAAACATTTGACTGTTCAGTTTTTTCATGCCATTTCTACAAATTAAAACTTTTTGAACCATTTTTTTTATTTACTCAAGTATATTTGAAACATCTAAAACAATGTTCTTTTTTTTTTTAAAAAAAAAAAAAAACGTTAAAAAAACTTTAAAATATCTTATGTAAAAAGTGTATACAAATTTGTTCAAACGGCTGACTTTGACAACCTGTGGTGTAAAAAGAATGTAGCTACTAAGCGGATCGTGCCAATTACGCTCCAAACAAGGGGTGAAATGTTGTTGCTAAACGATGTCTGTCCACCACACTACACTCAAGCGAACCGAGGCCACCTTAATGAAATGTATCCAAGAAGGTGGATCGGGCGCCTAGGCCCTATCTTATGGTCATCAAGATCGCCGGACCTGAATCGCTTCGATTTTTTAATTTTTTATTGGGGCTGCCTAAAAGATTTCGTTAACAGCGACGGAGGTAACTTCGATTACACAGCTGCGTGAGAAAATAGTAACAGCTACTGAACGCATTAACTATGCTCGCCGAGATAAAAAAGATCATGTATCAAAAGATTTAGGGCCTGTGAATAAGATCAAATGGCGGCCATTTGAACAATTTTTATAATTAACCAAACAAAAAATATTACTTGCATTTATTCTGTCTATTATTTGTATGCACACAATAGCCAAAAATTAAAAAAAATATTTTTTTTTATTAAATGTTTAAAATGAACAATGGTCTCATTAGTTGACTGAACTACCATAAAATAATCATTTTAAAATAACTATTAAATAATTATACCATTTAAGATTTTTGATAAGGTTATTTAACATTTCAAGGAAAAAGAACATTATTTTAGATGACTCTAATATCGTTTTAACGTTTTTTTTGTTTTTTTTTTTAAAAAACGTTAATTTTTTTTTAAATATCTTATGTAGAACGTGTACACAAATTTCTTCAAACGGCTGACTTTGACAACCTGTGGTGTAAAAAGAATGTACTAAGCGGATCGTGCCAATTACGCTCCCAAAAAGGGGTGAAATGTTGTTACTAAACGATGTCTGCCCACCACACTACACTCAAGCGAACCGAGACCACCTTAATGAAATGTATCCAAGAAGGTATGGTCATCAAGATCGCCGGACCTGAATCGCTTCGATTTTTTAAATTTTTTATTGGGGCTGCCTAAAAGATTTCGTTAACGCGACGGAGGTAACTTCGAATACACAGCTGCGTGAGAAAATAGTAACAGCTACTGAACGCATTAACTATGCTCGCCGGATAAAAAGATCATGTTTCAAAAGATTTAGGGCGTGAATAAGATCAAATGGCGGCCATTTTGAACAATTTTTATAATTAACCAAACAAAAAATATTACTTGCATTTATTCTGTCCAAAAAAATTTTTAAAAAAAATTCATTATTGTTTTATTAAATGTTTAAAATGCACAATGGTCTCATTAGTTGACTGAACTACCATAAAATAATCATTTTAAAATAACTATAAAAAATTATACCATTTAAGATTTTTGATAAGGTTTTTTTAACATTTCAAGGAAAAAAAACATTATTTTAGATGACTAATATCTTTGAGTAATATTTATTTTTTTTAAATAGGGTTCATATGTCTTAATTTGCAGAAATGGCATGGAATAAACTGAACAAAGTCACATATTTCGAAAAAATATTTAGAAAAAAAAATCAATATCTCGAAAATGGTGACACTATTACTAAACTAAAGTTTTGTCATATAGTGGGAACCTATCTGCGCGGTTGCAGGATTATCCTTTCATTCCTGAACATCCAATATATATATATATATATGAGACAGAGAAAAGAAGGAAAATTAAATTACCTAGGAACAAATTATATATTTTATCAATCAATACTTACTGAATTGTGGTTTTATGAATGGAAGTTATCACTACCCACATAAGAAATGAAGGTAAAAAATTTCTAATAGTGCCTGTACTGGCTTTAAAGGTTATGCCGTGACAGTGGCAATTCAGTGTTTACCCAGTTTTGATAGTCGTATTTTGAAAGTCACAATGTAATGTGTTTCTTGTTTGGTTCTGCATTTATCTTATTTGTAGATTTACGACAATTCGATGACTAGGAGATTAGAGCATAGAGAGGATACTGGAAGAAAACCTGTCTTTATGACCGGAATTCCGAAATTTGGATGGCTGAACATGGGATCAAACACGCGTCCTCTCGAATGTTACAAATAACCCACCAGGTATGCCATATATTTGTCAACTAAAAATGCAGGTATAGAAGTCACCTATTGCATGTTTCGAACTCTGAAAATTCCCATTTTCAGGCATCGTGCTCGTAAAGACCTCATGGTAAGTAGAAAGTGGAGCCATTTGCCCCCCTGTCTTTGATGATCCTGCCGAGTGACAGAAGACATTTTTATCGACGTGGGAGGCCGTCGGAAAGCATCTGCAACGCGTGTCGCGACTGTTAAAGAGGAGTGAAACCGACCCAATTGGCTCCCTATACGCTCGGATTGGCAGAGCGCTTCCATACAAACGGCATGTAACGAGGCACCGCTGGTGTGCTCTTGCGTAATGAAAACAGAGACCGGAAGAAGCGTTGGACAGACTGGAGAAAGCTGTCAACCACCAGTAGACATCTCCTACCGCATATCTCTTTCGGCGAAGGGAACTGGATGACAGCCGAGATCAGGATGAACCCCTCCCCCCTCTTTTCCCTTCTCCAAATTGAGAAATTAACACCAAGTTGAGATCAGGCCTCTGTCAAGTACGTGGTGCTGAAAACTCTAATCTTCATTCATACCGCTTGCGTCATAGGAAATCGCAGAGTTGTATCTCCAACAATCTCTACGTAAGCAAATTAATTATATGTATGGAAACACAGCTTTCTCTTGCGGAAAGATAACGACAAGGAAGACGAACCACGTGGCTTCCATATGCAAGTAACATATCTACATCAAATGAATGAAGCATGCCTGAACATTCGGGGAGATCAATTCCCGCCACCATACTGCGCTTAGAAATGTAGACGGTAGCGAGTTTAGATCTTAAGAATAGTTTTTATCAATGTCTTAGTACGGTTGTTATGACTAAGCGTAGGTGACTGACAGTCCTAGTTTTTCTCCTCAAAATACGTGCTCTCGAAAAAGGATAAAATTCAATTCGGCATCACAAATCAGGCTTAGTTTTCAGACTAGTGGCGACAGTTATTTATCATCACTAAGTATGGATCATCCTTGATTGCACTAACTGTAAACCAGGAATTAAAAGTAAACGAAACTGATAAACTGGGCCATGCAGTACGGTCATAGTTGGATCAGGATACATGTTCGCTGCAAAACCTCTGGGATGATGAAATTTTGGTCGCATAGGCTGGCTTTTTGTTTTCGGCGCGGCTTTGAGCGTAGTAGACATGTTTATGAAGATCAAGAATGATCCAGCGTTAGGAACAGCATCGAGTAATGATATCTGTTCGGGCCGCTCTCTGTTGATAAGTTTTGCAATGTTCTGAGCAGTTTTAATGCGCAAAGGAAAAACATTCTAGTATTCATTTGCATTCCTAGGGAAAACCACCTAATTGCCTTAATCAGGATGAATAGCCAGCTGATGTTGCCGCTAGTATCTCATCAAGTAAACGTCACATGATTGTGCCCGGACAGTGTGATTTGCAATCAAGGAAAAGAAGGAATTAATGAAGAATGCATTCCAGTATGGTGAACTACAGTGGAGTACTGCAATCGCCCACTTATGTAGGAAGCAAATACGGACTGAAAGAAAGAAGCAAAAATATCTTTTTATAGAGGTTAGTCCATTTTTCACAACGGAGTGGAATAGAACAGTTCTCATGTATGAGGAGTAAGTATACTCAGTCAATTACAGGATACTAAGTTCAGTTGGAGTGTGTATTATTTAAGCTTAATCGTCAACCTAAGTTTCGTAGGAAACGTAACTGCGTATATCTTTAAAGTCCGACGGAAAAAGTTTTTTTTTTACTGATCCAGAAGATAGTGGACTATATTCATCATTGTAAAACGTAATGTTGGATCACATGAAAACGGAAACAGATGATTGAAATTATTATGAACTGCACGGAAGAGGCTCTGTTTCTGGAAAGAGATTTTGAGCTTGTTTTAGAAAACTTTAAGCTTCTTGTTAAAAAATTTATATCGCAGTTGAAGATTATATCAAAACGTAACGCAATGATGTGAACCAAAAAGAAAAAGAAAAGAAAAGAAAAAAAAAACAACAACAAAAAACAGACTTCGTAGCAATTAAACAGATGTTCTGCGAAACGGGTAAAATAATTTAATTCTTTCCTGTCAATAATTCTCACATGTTCCTAGTCATATTTGTTATGTAACGTATAACCTCTACGTTCTCATTAAACGTTACCCCTACTGGTTTTAAGAAACTATTGAGAAATTCAGTGATTTATCATTAACAACTAGCTAATATTTTCAAGTATTAGATTATTGATTAATTCACTCGCTTTGTATCATTCGTCTCTACTCAGACAGTTTCGAGAATACTGTGGTATTTCATACATGCTGAACTACAGAAGGCTGTCACTACAGCATAGTAAACACAGTATTCCAATCAGTCATCCGAGAATTACGATCTTCCCTATATTATACGAAAGGGTCTAGAAATTTCATTAATCAACTCTGTAGATGAAAGTCGTCTTCCGTGTTCACATGACTTCGCAGACGTCACATACGACCTGTACCTCATAGCACCGAAATCCTTGAACTCAGAAAACAATGGCAGAAGCGTCCGATTTAAATGACAATAGTAGTTTAATGCGTGGGAAGAGTCATTCCCCTATCATAACACGCGTGTTTCGCGTGCTAAATTAATAAAGAATATTAATATGGGAATGTGATGTCACATTTCCATCTAGTGTTCTGTAATTGTAAGCGGATGGAAAACAGCATTAAATGAAGCATTGTATTTCCCATTTGTATTACGAATCTCTTTTTATGAATTCTCTTATAGTTTGCATAGTCAACATTCCAATACATTCAGCTCCGTTTCGATACTCTTTGCTTTCAGCTCGTTCGGCAAGATCCCTCCTAAGTAACCGAATTAAATACAAATCTGGCTATTGAAATGAAATGTGACGTATAGGTTTCCTTTAACATTATACTTTGTACTCTTACGATATTAGTTCATTAATCAGATTACAATATACTATACTGTGTGTAACGTAACTTGATATTGATAATAAATCACGTAATGCATCAGATGATTTTTAAGCTACAAAGCAAACTTACAGAATCTCACCTTGGATTATGCATATGAATGTAGTGCACAAATCAAGAATTTAGATAAATCTATCATACCATTGTAACATAGCACAGTACACATACCTTCTCCTACGTGTATTGCATCAGAAAATTATCCTGACCAGTTTGATTTCAGTCACGTCGTACATACATACGAAAGTTTTGATAAACGTAAAAAACATTCAATATACGTCACAATAAGATAAGAGAAAAATTTAATTTTCTTCCAAGCCTATAACGATAGTGTTTATCAATCATTGCCGTTCTTACTCCATAAAAAAAAAAATACTTATACTGCTATAAGAATTGTCTGATAATAATACGACGTGTTTGGAACAGCAAACGCAGTGGGGATCTATTCTTAATCATATTTTGTACAGTAGAAATATGCTCGTGTATTGCGTGTTCGTAATATACTACAGTAGTTAACTTCAAGTAAGGGTGTAAATGTACAGCAATTGAATAAAAACTTCTAATTCACTTACAAACTTATTATAAATACAGTTAGCAGATGCTTCACAATCAAGTATTTAAATAAGCTTTCTTTGACGTTAAGGTCTAGCGCACAACTGGGTATGAGCGGTTAATGTAGAATCCAAATATCAGGGAAGATTCCTGATACGGCAAAATGTACTTTGTTGTTCCACGAGAACCAGAAATCACTCCAGGCGAATACCGGGATAATTCCTACAAAGAGTAATGCGGAATTCCTTCCCGTTTCTTGCTCCCAATCTCCTGTCGACTGCAATGACCTACAGTCCATCCAAAAGCATAATTTATTTAAGGTCCAGATCGCATTTGGGTGCGAGGAACAATAATCCTTTCTCTCATTCCGGTACATCGCAAACTGATGGTTATACAGTTATCCTCGTAAGAAAGTTTTGTGCAGACGCAAACTTCGTGGCTGTTCCGCAGAAATGGATGTGACGTGATGAATTAGTATGCCCGCGACGTCCTAGATGGCGCAGACAGAATGCTAGTGTTGTGGGTCCTCACATCCAGTGAACCAAGAACAACAGGTTGCCGCTACGGACCCCCAGAGAGAATGGGGTGAAGCACTCTGGACATCGCTTCCCTTCTTGCCATTATTGACTAGCGTCTACAAGCTAATTTAAAATCTATCCCAGAAGTCTGAAAGCAATCAACTGTCCTATTGTCACACTGCCGATTAATCAGGGCTGATTGAATTTTGAACAGGTTAACTACCCATCAGGTTTGATCACTGAACTCTAGCACGATAAAAGTGTGCTCCAAGATAGTGCCATAGAACACCACGAGTGAGAAAAGATCAATTGGATGTGTGGGAGTTTTAATCTTCTGCATCTTCTTCAGAGGTTATCAAAAATGTTCAATCATGTGATCTCGGAACAAAGTTCTTAGGTAAGGAGTGACAGATTCAGGAAGAGGATTAAGCGTGTGTGCTAAGGTGTTACACGCAATTGTATTCCCTACCACACAAATGCCGTTTGACACAAGGCAATACTCATCAAAGAATTTTTGTAAGAAAAATAGCATTTCTATATTTCTCCAGCACCGGTGTTCGCAATATCTGTGTCATTTCGACCTCATTTTATTTGCTCGGATTAAAAACCACATGAAGCGAATCCCATTAGTAGATATCCAGTTGCACTGTGGTATCTTTGAAAAGAATAAAGTCCATAACTGAAATCATCTCAATCTCAACTTTTTTGTCACATTCCATATAACTATGAAGGTGCAAAAAAGGCTTTGAAATCTTTAATAATGTGTCGTTAGGAGACGATACTACCATTTACTATTTCTTGTGTGAAATAGGTAATTATTTCTGCGTAATAACACCTCTCATCACAAATTACAAAGAGAACATCATCCTGCGGTTTAAGTGTGTTTACAAGAGAGCGCAGGTAAAAACAAATGGGGAAGGCAATCGCGAGATAATGAGTGCTCTTCGGTTATAGTTAAGTACCTTAACTGTGTAGAAATCTGCTGTTCACAACAATATCCTCCAGACGAGGTTAAGTAAACTTGGCTTAAGTGATACTGATGACTTGAACATTTTCAGTTATAGGCTTTTGCATATTCATGATAATTATAATTTGTGCAAGAAAATTTTTAATGCATTTTGTTGGGTCTCGCCTTAGAATCGTTTATTAGTCTGAGAACCACATAGTAATTTAACGCAGCATAGTGCTACGAACAAAGAAAAGCATACCTCCGTTGCTGTAGATCTGCAAAAGAGAAATACTTTAAGTGACATAATCTTGGAAAATAATAAAATCTAATATTAAAACCAGATCAGTAACAATGTTTTTTTTTTGTCACATGTTATATCTCTGTGAAAGTGCAAATAGAGATTGTGTAAATTTGTATTATGAGTCTGTAAAGTTCGGTATCAAATAAATAAATTCTGTTATGTCATATTTAAGCAAGAAGGATATTCCCTAAACTTTGAAGAATCAGGCGTCAACTTTATTTCTATGAGAGGATGACTAAAGGAGTCAGCACTAAAATCGGAAGTTAAATATGCCTCGTCAGTACTCCATGCAAAGGAGAGCTTCTCATTAAGTGTTCACTTCGTCTATAGTAAATACAAGGAGCATACCGTCTAATGAAGCAGCCATACTTCTGTCAATAGTACTCCTGATTTTTTTTTTTTTTTTCTCTTTTGCTTCTCAGCGAGTGTGATAGGTGAGTGTTTCCGCTCTGGACTCGCATTCGGAAGGACGCAAGTTCGAATCCACGTCTAGCCATCCAGATTTACATTTTCCCTGATTTCTTCCAAACCTCTCTAGGTGAATGTTATGATAATTCCTTCAAAATGGTCATGGCCAAATTTCTTCTCTCCTCTAATGACCTCAAAAACGACGAGCGTAAAGCTATAAAGAAAAAATGGGAAGTGTCTGGTTCTCTACCCAAAGATGCGTTGCTTCTATTGATTAATCTGGGTAGAAAGATATGAAATAACTAACTTCAATACTTTGTTCACAAGCGTAGCTTACTTCTGCATGAATCTCATCCCAGTAACAAACAAATGCACAAACATCCAACATATCCCAAAAAATCACATTATATCTTGATGGTACTGAAACTTACCCGTTCTTTGACAACGCTTCCATTAGAACCATGGTTTAGGGATGGGACTATTTACAAATTTTCAGAGGCACATATTGAAAACTAGTGAATTTTCTATCAATTCAGAATCCATTTCACAGAGTGATAATGAGAAATTATTATTTTCAGCCCTGAATCAAGAACTTAAATCATTTACACAAGTAGGAATAAGTTTTTTTTTAAAAAAAAGTTCATTGTTTATGCATGAGTATGAACAAAAATAAACTGGAATAAAAGAAAAAATGGAGGGAGAGAATATCCCTTGCGTAATATTGGCAATTCTAACAGAGTCAAAAACTTCCGATAGTGAATAAAAAAATTGATTTATTAGTTAAAGTGCTTGTTTTGGGATACAAAAGTTGGGTCGGAGGTGAAGGCAGCTGGACGCGCGTGAGAGAACGCATTCGGTTTTGTGATTCCAAGCGAGTCCGTTGTTCGGGTGGCATTCAAGGGCAAGGCTCCTCGGCAAACCAGATATCCTTGCTGTCACTCGAGCAAGAGAAACAACCTCGCTTCCTAGACGTCAGTTATCCCAGCAGCTTGAGTTCTAAAATGGTTCCGTATGTAGATCTTTCACTATATAACACTGTATTCAAACAGAATATTGTATCACTTGAAATTGAAGTTTTATTTCTACATATAAGTAAAAAATAGGTTAATGTAGAAAAGTGTTTCCTAGAGATTTCGAGTACCATCACGACTAGTGACAGTTACAACGTTATTCAAGTTTAAAAAGTTGAAGGGTATAAAAGGAATTGCTATATATTGCAATGCTGTGTCAATAGATTAAGGCGAAGAGAAGCCAGAGAAAACCTAGAACCTAACTCGAAGCGATAAACAGTGTATGGAAGATACAACGATAGAGGAAGAAAACATGTGTTTTTAAAGCTGGGAACGTTATTACCAGACCATAAAGAGCTGTTGCAAATACATTTTCCTTTAAATAACAGTATTGCAACTGATATCGTTAAGTTATAAACAGGCTCTTAATTTTAATTAATCAGTATTTCCACTTAACCTTAGGTAGTAATTTGATTGTGTGAATTTTTTCCCAATGTTTGGAACAGAATTTGAAATGCAGTAAAGATTTAAAAACATGGTCTAATAATACAAAACTATAATAAAATAAAAATAATATACGCTGTGAATCTTATGTTGTAGTCATGACGGTTTCAGTTTCGATTAATTACATCAAGTTCATTTTAAAAACAGAACCGTCCATGTGTTCAATAAGAAAACGCGGACAGTTTCAAGAAACAGACATATTACATCCTGCAGCCACTCAGAAAAGTAGCATGTTCACGTTAGGTAATGCTGAATGCTTAGTTCAATAGATTCTGCACCAAATTTCATGGGGTAATAGAACATAAAACAAGCTGTGCAGCGTATAGAGTATCTAGAAATAAACCTTGTGTCTAATACATAATCACTGGCCGTAAAATCTTGTGATTTTAGGAACGGATTTGCTGTAACGAAAGGTCGACATTTCAGACATGAACTCTTGAAGTTAAATCACTCGTGAAGCCCACTTTCTATAAAACCTGTTCTCGGACAATTTCCGTTCAAATTACGCGTGTTGATAGTGAGTATTGTCCCTCCGATCAGGAACGCAAATGGTAAATCCCTAGTTTAGAATTTTAAATAACATACAATGGAAGTTACTCATTTCACTTTCGATGTTCAGAAGGGATGCATCGTCAAATGAGCTGGGTAATTGTAGTAACTTAGAAGACAAGCAAGGAAGGCAAATATTCTGAGTTTGAGAAGCCTCTCAGTCGACGATGTTTGTAGTTTTCCGAAACATTCTAGAATGGCTCATTACTGAGACGCGATGATGGCTTTTCTATTACTTCCCAATGGAGGAGTCGTTTAACGAAATGACATTTCCCATAATATATTCGTTCGGCAGCTACACGGATACTCGCCAAGAAAATCACTGCTTCCAAAGAATGATATTTGCATTTGTGGGAAAATCGCAGCTAAGCTGCAAGTCGACAAGGATTATTCATATATAGTAGCTAACTAACCCTGCCCGATATTCAAAGCAAATAATAATTGCCAGAAGCTCAATCTACTGCATATTTCATTTTTCCAAGGAATTTTGAGAACAGAGGTAATTATATTATCACTGTTCCTTAAAGCATTAGCCTAATGCCTGGCTGTAATAAATTCACCGTCAAGGAACTATTAAGTAAAAAAAAAAGTTTATCACCCATCTCATATCTAGCAGTATAAGACACCCCAAATGTTATCATTAATATAAACAAGAGGAAATATCGTATGTAACCACTAATAATGTCATTCACAATAACATATAAAATCTTTAAAAAAGAATACTGCATGTTGTTACTGGTTACCATCCTCCATTTAAGGTTTCTATGATAGTTACGAACCACATATTAATTGTACTTGTGATGCCCTCCCAAACCCTAGTTCAAGTTTTCCAATAAGAAGTTTAATATTGACAAATTGTGTAACTCTTATTTAAGTAAAAGAATATGTTGTTCGTCACGAAGAAAATTCGGAGTAATCTCGTGAGTTTTAGGTATCTCATTGTAGAAGTACCTAAATGGCCACAAACTATCGATAAAAACTGAAAGATCCTTAACTGCTTAGATCGGCATATGTTTCCACAGTCAAAGATAACACAAACTCTGCGCAGAGTTTAGATTACATTTCTGTTTATGTACATTGAGCGGCATCGCAATTTCTAGCTGTGTAAACTATAATGTAAGTAGCAACTGTATAACACGCCCAGGCTAGATTAATTGAACGGGTATCCAACGTTTTGTGAAGGCTCGCTTATGGCAAGCAGAAGAGTGTACGCACCCTCGTTCTTTCCGACGAACTCGAGAGCGTTTCCGATGAGCGGGTAGCCTGTTGGTCCTGGTATCTTCTCCGCCAGCTCTACCATGCGCTTCCTCTGCAGGCGGTAGTAGACGTAGAAGAGAGCTAGCGCGGGCAGCAGCAGCCAGTAGAAGACGGTGGAGGCGGAGAGCCCCAGCTCCTCGGGGGCTGCCGCTACTGCTGGGTCCACGGCGGCCGACATGGTGGACTGGAGGACGACTGTTGTCGCGGCGACGCACGGCCGCCATATATAGCGGGCGGCGGGGAGGGGTGGTCATTGTGTCCGCGCGCCGCGGGAGCGCGGAATATTCATCCGGCGCGGCGAGGCGACCACACTGACGCACGAGGCAGTCACCTCCACTGTATATTACTAACTGATGCGGAAAAGCTGAATGTGAAGTACCTCAGGGTTCGATTTTTTTGTCCGTTGTTGTTCTGGAGGATACATCGTTGATTTTCATACCATTTCTTGTTGTATTATCTTCTTTTTCTTCACCACCTTTTCCCAACATTCATCTGCCTTCATGAGTTTTATTCATCACTGGAATGTTCAAATTTGGAGCTTTGGTTTAACGGCCCTACACTCTTGCTGACGCCAGGCATTTTATACCTACTAGTGATCGCCCGGGGGTCGAAATTCAACCGTAATTCTTAAGTTATGAAGTTACTTTCGTGAAAGGGTAATAATCATTATTTGAATTTGTTCTATTGCGTTGGCATAGATATATTATACACTGTATACATTGACGTCGTTAGCTGCGAGCTTGCGTTGTTTGCCTTAATTCTCTGCAATACCTATAAAATTAAAATAATACACTCCACACGCGACTGTATCCTAGATTTTAGCTTCTCAACTAACCATAGCAAATTATGAAATGTATTTATGAATGTTTCCAAAATAATTTTTGACTTTATATTTACCGATGCTTCATTTGAAATTGATTTAAAATATTCATTTTGACTTAGGACCGGTAAAACTGCTTTAGCTTTATGACAACATTAAGTAAATGCAGTCCTTTCACCTGAAGTGACTTCCGATTCGAATGTTTTAGTCCACATTTAAATAAATCCATCAAAATAATTTCATAATTTTGTCTGTTCACTACTTAAATTTGGTCTATTATCATTTTGAATTTCACAAAAATAGGCATTCCTTCTGTCTCTCTCTTCCGACCTGTCAATGTTCTATATAGAGGAATAATGGAAGTAATATCTGAATATAATAATAAAAAAAAAAATCCGTAATAAAATTACTGAAATTAAAAAATCAAAAGACCCTTAACCAAAGTTTAACCTTTTAAATAATAAAAAGACCATAAAGTATCTGGCAGGATCGTTACATTCCTTTTCGAAATGTTCCTTTCACAAATTCAAAGATTAATCTCTGCTTTACGTGACCTTTTGTTTCACCAAAGATCACAGAGTATCTCAATGCTGGGAATACACGTCATATAGTTGGCTCCGATCCGATTTCACGCGCACACACACGTTCGGGAATTTATTATGTATTTAATAATGTATTTGTAACATGTATTAACTACGCTTATTATATTTTTTTCTTTACTGTTGACCAAAGATCATAGGCATTGGCAAAATCACTAAGTGTCGTTGCCACTAAAAAAACAATTGAATGTAAACAACGAATGTTTTATTTAATTTAATTTAATCTATTCGTAACACATATTATGTATATATTTCAGCTTTCTGCACTTCTTCTCCACATAAACTTTAATTATGCCATATCTGACTTCTCCGTGCGCGCAATTATCTTAAAAAGGGATCCGAAGTTTTCGCTTAACGTATTAATATATAGATTGCCAGATCGTATTTTGTACTAACGGAGGAAGTCAAGTCTTACTGTCTTTTTTGCCGAAATATGTAACTAATCGTGTTAAGTTTATCCTTTTATTAAATGTGTAGTTCATAAGAGCATATTGG
>CM061920.1:263563474-263636491 GCA_031002005.1 Vandiemenella viatica
CTGAAGACTATTTGTATCGAATTAACCTTTATTTTTAATATGGTTTTCTCAACTGAATTTACATATTTTCCAAACTGGTTATTTTTACCTTTTACCATGTGTTCAAAGTTTTTATATAGTGCTCAAAAATCAACCTTTATACTTTCGTGAACTTTTCCAAGTTTAATTACGCTTCTTTCTTGCTATAAATTGTCTGGATCTCCTTTCCTCTGCTTTATTCTGTAAATGTTGCAATGCAACTTTCAAGGATTTTTCATATGACTGATTAGCAGTAGGCGGAAAAGTTATCAGGTCAGTGATGAAATGTGGAGGTTTTCATCCCAAACATGATTTCAACTGGAGACAGAGAGGTTGATGAATGAGGTAGTGAGTTCAATACATGCTCAAAATGTGGGACTTGAAGGTCCCAAACTTTATGATTATCAGCGCAGAAGACGCGAAACCAGCTTCCTAGCTCACGCATTACTCTCTCAACTGGATTTGACCGTGGGTGATAATAGGTGGTTTTAACAGCTTAAATATGTAGAAGCCAAAATTATGCTTCTTTCTTGTTAAAAATTGGCTTTCTATCTATCAAATTAAGACCTCTATAAGTTTAAAATATGTAATTACGTCTTAAAATTTGCATACCGGTTTCTAACTTTCAATGTTTTCAAACTCTTGAGTAGGATTCTCTAGCTACAAAATTTGTATCGTTCTTTTACTAGTTATCTCTAGAAATGAAAGTAATGTTTACTTTTACGAATTATTCTGGAACCAAATACCAGCGCACCGAGCGTGGTAGGTGAACGGTTAACGTCTGGCCCTCGCATTCGGGAGGACGCGGGTTTGAATCTCTGTCGGAGCATCCAGATTTAGGTTTTCCATGGTTCCCCAAATCACTCCAGAAAAATGCAGGGATGCTTCCTTCAAAAAGGCCATGGCCGAATTCCTTCCCGTTCCTTGTCCCTAGTCCCATCCCGCCTCTAATGACCTTAGCTGTCGACGAGGCATAAAGCCATAATTAAAAAAAAACAGATATGCAGATATTATATTCTGACTTTCTAAAACTGTTCAACTTGATTTATGGCTTGAATTGACTAAGTAACTGACTTCACAACTGAGTGAAATACTATTTAATTGAGCCCGCTGTTCTGTGAATAAATTTCGCTACGCAGTTTACGAAATCTTAGTTTACCTTACACCTTCAAGATATTTTAACTGATTTTTCGTACCATACTGTACGCAACCGTCAAGATTATTATTTAGCTCAGTAGATCTTTTATAAGCATCTCTAATAGTTTCTTTTTATTTGCCATATTCTCAAGATTTCTCCTAGATTACGCATTCGGAAATTTATGTGTAAACTTTTGGCGACTTAAAATTTGGTTGCATTGATTCTTTTGCAAACTTTTATTTTATTCGACACCTCTATTAAAGCTACTGATGAAGTATTCGTTATTTGCAATTAGATACTTAAAACTGAATTTACTGGTTTTTCCCAATTAACTTAAAGCTTTACAAAATTCTGCGTTAATTCCTCAGCATCAAAGCTACTTTCGGAAATGTTACTTACACTAAACATTTTCACATTAATTAGACAGAAGTATTCCCACCATTATCGGATACATTAATACCATTAGAAACTAAATTAATCTGAGCTTCTTCCATTATAGTTTTAAAACAGTTACGCACCCATTCAAAAAACAAGTTCCCCTGAGAGAAGAAAAAATTAAATCATAAAATTAAAAATTAGGACAACATACTGGTCCGGTAGTATCGGCCAAATTTCCTGCTTAAACGGTCGGCAATGGAGCTGGGCTGATTAATAATCCTAGCAACGGTAAGACGATCGTGAGGCATTTACTTTGTCAATATCTATCATCAACTACGGAACGGAGTATTATCTCACGAAAATAATTAATTATCACTTCTTGGATTTCTTGATTAACTAACAGGAGCTACTTCAAAAATGATGGGTAACAAAAAAAAATTATTCTTTTATTGCGCTTTTCTTTTATATCTTAGTACATATACATCTATACACTCATTACAAAAATGCTTGCTGCTAATTAATAAGACGATTTTTACTGTTCTGCCCATTGCTGTATTGATTTCGTGGTGATTTCTAGAATATTTCCCACATATGTTATGCTGGATATTATTCCATCAGTGATTGAAACTGATACTCAAACTGTCATAGTGAAACCTGATCGTGCTATGTTGCCCTACAGCACTCTGAACAAAAATTCCGCTCCTAACGGCAAAACTTAAAACAAGAATAATCGATTCTTCTGAATGCGGTGCGCCAAAGCAACAAAGAGTGTGTAACTCGGCGAACGGAACAGCCTTGTAAAATCCTTACACAGAAATCAAATAAAGTGAAATGTTAATTGAAATAAGTTAGAAATACTTCTATAAATGTAGCAGAAAATTACTGAATGCTATGAACGGAATGAACATCCAAAATAAAATAACGTGAAATAAGTCAGTTGATATTATGCAAACAGAAACACTGCAAAATAAATTTAAATTAGTTTAACTGAAATTAAGTGGTTTAAGTAGGGCAAAATTACTTACAGGTTATTTTAATCTGCAAATCTACCGTTTCTGTCAGAGTCCGTTTAAGGGATCCAGTGTAATCGTCTTAAAGGATTTTAGGAAATATTTTAATGGTAAGCTTCATAAGTCCAGATACCACACAGTTGCGTCAATAATGGTAAATTAATAGTTCATGGCCGACAGCCCGGTTAGCACTTTTCTGTTCTAGGAAATAAGGAAGCGTAGCAATACGTAAATTGATACGATTTAAAATAGCAAGTCCACATCTAGTAGCTATCCACAACACTGTTCAATGGTGATGTAGTCACTCAGCTGGTCTTTTAGAACACCGAAATAGCCACCAGACAGATATGGATGAAGATAAATCACCGAAGAAGCAAGTTTCGTTAGTGAAAATGAATCAAAGGGAAATAGAACTTGAAAAATGAAGCAGCCACACTTTCTAACGTAATAACGTCCACTCATTCCAGTTGTATATAACACTTAATACTTTGATGCTTCCCCACATTAACCACCACTTTGTAGACGACTTATTCATGTACATTTCCGATAACACGTTCAAATTGACTCTGGGCAAACCAACGAAAACCATGTACCGTGATGTGCAACGCCAACAAACTTTCGGTGAGACTCCACGTTTCCGCCTTCTCCAAAACCGGAATACCACCTATACCACCGATCTTCAGTGCTAATTTTTCACTAGCATAAAATATTTCATAGATCAAAACCCGTCTAAATTACACTCCACAGTTTAATCCTCACACCTTTTATGAACCACGTTCCACTGATCCCCTGCTATACACAAGTGCCCAGTGTGAATCATGAGAGAGGGTGAAGGACTTGTGTCTTCCCCGAATACAAACCGTTAAAAAAAAAAAAAAAAAAAAAAAAAAAAAAAAAAAAAAAAAAAAAAAAAAAAAAACGTAATGGGAGGAACGGCTGTTTTCGATCTGTTTGAGAAATGTGTAAATGTTTAGTTCTAGCGAAATATCGAAATTCCAGTCTTATCAGTGTTTCTAAAATTATAGCGGACTTTCTTCGGTTACTAGCGTTTGGCCGCTGCTTTGCTCATGTGTCCATTGGTATAATTTAGAAATTGGTAGTCCTATCATTACCATGGCGCCACAATATGATGATGGATTCTTATAGAACTCGACAAAACAAATCGATAGTAAACAATAAAAAAATTTGATATCTCGCCTGGTTCTCGAGGTATATTGGCTCAAATATTACGTAGTTAGGCTAATATGCTACATGGACCAGACGGGTAATTGGAAGTGACATAGATTTATAATTGCATTACCCGTTTTTGAATACATACTTCTCTAGAAAAAGTGTATATAAAAGTAAAAAGAAACGTACTCTAGACCTGATGCGACAGATATTTTACGATGCGGTACAGAATTAATTGTACAGAACAACCATCTCCAATATGTTATTCACTCCAAATACACAGTCCAGTCACATTAATGTGACACCTCTCGAAAACCAGAATAACCACCATTGGCAGAGCGGACCGCTGTGAGGCGCGCAGGAAGAGAGTCAGTTAGGTTTCTGAAGGTGTTCACTGGAATGTTGAGCCATGCCGACTCCAGTGCCGTGGCCAGCTGCGCTAGATTACGCGGTTGAGGATCCATGGCGCGAACAACCCGATCGAGATGGTCCCACAGATTCTCGATTGGGTTTAAATCCGATGAGTTTGCTGGCCAGGGAAGTAAGGTAAACTCATCCTGGTGCTCTTCGAACCACGCACATAAACTGCGAGCTGTATGACACCTCGCATTGTCCTGCTGGTAGATGCCATCATTCTGAGAAAAAATTATTCGCATGTAGGGTAGACATGGTCCGTAAGGACAGATACGTACTTGTGCTGATCCATCGTGCCTTCCACAATGATGAGTTCACCCAGTGAATGCCAGGAAAACATTCCCAAAACCATAATGCTCCCACCTCCACCCTCGATCTTTCCGGCAATTGTTGCAGGGTGTTTGCTTTCAGACGTTTCACCCGTATGCGCCAACGTCCATCTGTCCGATGTAGCATCGGAAAAAGCCACCTGTCGCCACTCTGTAGACGTCCAGTTGCGGTACTGACGTGCAAATTCCAGCCTTCGTCGCCGATGAACAGCAGTCAGCATAGGTGCATTAACCAGGCGCCTGCTGCGGAGGCCAATGCGCAGCAACGTTCGCTGAACCGTTGTTGAGGATACACTCGTGGTACCCCTAGGTTCATCTGGGCGGTCAGTTGCTCAACAGTTGCACGTCTATTTGCTCCGAACGCATCTCCGTAGCCTTCGTTCGCCTCTGTCATCTATAGCCCATGGTGCACCACATGTTCCACACCGCTGATTTTGAATAGTGCCATTTTGCCATCAACGGTATCCTTTCACCACGGCGGGCACGTGAACAGTTCGCAAAATTAGCAGTTCTGTGATTGGTTATTTCACGTTGACGTCGAAAGTAGGTGGTGGGTAACATTAATGTGACAGGAATGTGTATAATATCTAAATAAAAAACAAAATCTTTGGATTTCTAACCTAGGTTTCTAAATATCTTAATTCAAAATATTCATAAATTCATGACACAGAGGGAAATATTACTTCTTGTCCAGGTCGCACATCATCCTAATCACATTGCCTTTAACATAACGTATCACTAAAACTAAATGTATTCTTGCATAAGAATGCTCCTGGCCGCATTTTAACAAATTAACAAAACCTTTGACACACGATATGGCTGGAAATAACCGAATTGTCGAAATGTCTCGCCTTAAGAAGACATTGTAAAATTGGGGGGCCACGGAATTTTTTTCTTCTGATACAGGCCACATTTCGACGTAACCACACAATGTATGTGATACTTACCATATCTCCAAAACTAAGCGAAGTCTGGAAACGTCTCATCGAATTATATAAAAATGCTTCATCAAATTGCGAAGCCAATGGAAATTTTTCTTCTAGTAGAACCAGTGTATTATGGCCGAAAAATCAAGTGAGCTTAAACTATCAAAGAAACCTTAAAACCACAAAATATGTACGAATCATATAAATAAGTCAAAATATGGATAGGCGCATACTTTGTTATTATGCAACGAATATGCTTTATTAAATACATCCGAGGAATTTATTCGCATATTGCATCTTGAAAACTTCCAGGATTCTTAAATTCGTTGCTACAGAGTGCAGATACTATCTTTGGCGTAAACAATGAATTGGTTACATGTGCAGTATCATATTATACGTTTCAACTCTAAGGCGATAAAAGCTACAACTTTACAAAATTATGGGTATGATGGTTATTTAATAAAAAGATTATAATAAAGACTGATTTGATTCAATTGGATGCTAGTCTTTTGTTGTTTTGTTGGGTGACAGTTTTGGTAATTTTGGATAAGAGCATTTGTCTTGATTTCAAGAATATGTCTTCATAAGTAGGTACTTCAGTAATTGAATGCTATTCTAATTTCAGCAATAATAAGTAATACAGCCACTAGAAATAAGTGAAACTTTGAGATTTACCAGAAGCACATTAAAAAAAAATCCAACTATTCTTGTTTGTAAAATAAATAATTACGAAAATGTTTATTTTTTTTAAATTTATGTCATTATAAAACAAAATAATACAAGAAGTTTCTATGAAAATATACTTCTTTCTCGTTGAATGTTGATACATGAATTGTAAGGTCATTCGCTCACCTGAGTCGTCATTCCCTCACTCTCAGATTTTTTAACACCCCTCCCCCCTACCCCCACTTAAAACTAATTTATTCTGGGGACCACTATGTCATCAAAGATTAGTGACACAAGTACTATAAAATTCACAGAAAGAAAATAGAAATTCTGTTCAATATTTTTCATCAAACTGTTAAGCTAAAATTTTGAAATTTCGCTAGAACTAGTCAAAAATGTGTGTTCTGTATGATAAATGTAACTTTGTTTGTGGAATGTGTAGTTTACAAGGCGGAGGTTGGGGGTTGCCACCGCATTCACCTTGATGATTGTTGGATACCACCTAACAACCGCCATCAGAACGGCCGGTACGCGCGCACCAGGAGTCGAACCTGGTCCCGTTGCACCTCCCCGATCCAGAAAGCGCCGCCTTAACACACTGAGGCACACTGGAGGATCACTCTCATGATTATTATTTACAAAAAACATACGATACGTCTATTGTATTGTTACACTATGCACTCGGAATTCCTGGAGTGCCGAATTTCTGTCCACTTGGGGTGAAGCTAAAACCTTTTAATATAGGTACTGCAAACAGTTGTTTATTTTGCTCCAAGTTCTACGTCAGGACTGTAAGAAAAAGCGGGGAAGGGATTCCTTTCCAATTAAACTTTTTGCTTTTTTTTTTACTTATGGCTTTACGCCACGTCGAGTTCATTAGAGGTGGGATGGGACTGGGGACAAGGGACGAGAAGGAAGTCGCCCATGGCCTATTGAAGGAAGCATCCCGGCATTCGCCTGGAATAATTTGGGGAATCCATGGAAAACCCAAATTGGGATGCAAGGACGGGGATTCGAATTGTCGTCTTCCCTAACGCGACGCCAAAACGTTAACCACTGACCCGCGAAGCTCGGTAATTTTTTTCTACTCTGAGAAGAGGAAAGTGGTGCTGCACAGTTATCATGTTGCAGCGTGACCATCTTCCCGGAACTAACAGCACAATTCGCATGAAAGCTAGTGAATTGCCTTGAAATAATGACCAAGTTCAAGAAATTCGACCATAATGCACCCTTCTGCATCCGACAAGGTGTTGCCCGTGTCTTTCCCGGTATACTGCACCTCCCTTGTTTTTCTTTGCAGTTAGAGTAGGGTGAATTTAAATAGTTGCATTTATACCATGCTGATTGTTTGCAGATTCGTAACGAATGACTCGGTTTTCATCACCTGCCACAACCCTCACCGAAAAAATCGCTGCGTAGAAAGTCTGAAGTGATGGCTTTTCTGCGAACTTTGTTGTTTTCTGTCAACAAACATGGGACCAAGTGATCACAGATGTCTCTGCTGCCTAAATCTGCAATCATTTCCTGCACTGTACCGTATCCTATTGTGTTTGCTACATTTAAATCACAGCAACGCGTTTCGCTGGCCATCGGTTACCTGTGTTGTGTTTGATGATGATATCTTGATGGTAACGGCTACCAGGCTGATTTTTTATGTTCATGATTCTATTTTTGGAATGGTTCATCCTCCTCCTAAGACTAGTAGTACACATTTCTTTATGCACGATGTAGTCCGCAGTGAATTTCAGCAGTGAGGATTTCCTGGTATACAATGATGTCACATTTACGAAACGAATAATTACTACAGTCATTTTGTTTCTACTGATTATGGTCACATGGCGGACAGTAATGAAGTCAAAACATTCCACGCATAATGCAAAGCCAATAGTTTGAGCAGCTCCCCCCAGTTTTTCTATACTGATTTATTCAGTTACTTACAATTTTCTGTATCAATCTCGCGGATGTAAATGAATCGACATAATTATCTTATTCGTCGTAATTTATAATTTAATTGCGGGGGGCAAACATTCACAATCCATTTACCATTCTTCTAAAACTCTTAAGAAACTTCAAATTCATAGAAAATGTTTAAATGGTAATAAGCGTAAGGAACCGCCCTATTTGGCTAGAACATCTCGTTTTATGCAGGCACTAGCGCGTGCTACATGTCTGCTCTGCTAAATCGTCTGAACAAATGGATGTATTTCGAATTTAACTCTCCGTCCGTTAATCTGTGCCTGATCCTACCGGATTAAGATGAGTTACAGTAGCGCCTTAGAGAGGTTTACACACAATGAATTTTTTCCGGAAGAGAAGGAGATAGTAAGGAATCATAAAATTTGATTCGGAGGTATCTATAATCAACTAAGTTACCATATGTAAGTGCACTTTTTTTTGGTTCGCTGTGGTTTTTTACGTTTAAATGTACTTTTTTATACTATATTCAATATGTTTTAATGCAAACGTAACAGAATGGCAATATTTACTTATATTACGAACAATTCGTCTTATTACCCTCCAAAAAGTTTGAAAACATGGGTCTACATAGTTATTACTTAATTTGCGAAAATCTGTGAATTATTAAATTTAATCTGTAATAAAATTAGCATTAATGATTGGAAATGCAATTAAGGATAGGTTAACTAATTTTGTAGATCTACATTTCAACGGCTGTATTGTGTTATTCTATGGTTACTTAAATTCTTGTTAAACCAGTGCTGATATCATGTACTACCGTAATTAGCTTTATGTTTTGTAAAGATTCACCTTCCTTATAATCTGAAAGAAGATAAAAGGAAAGAGAGCAATGATAATGAGCTTCTATGAGTCAAGTAATGCAACAACTTTTGTTTTATCTCTTGGTGCATTCAACTCAAGTCACATTTTGTGTGTCTGTAACCAGCTATTGTTACCTGAGATACAAAGGAAATACTGTGCACCTTTGTGAGTTCACAGACAGAGAAGAATGGAATTCCAAAATTAAAATTCATCTTTCACACCATCGGCGAACGAAAATTATGTTATTGCTTTATTGATGTCCTTAGTTATGACAGACGATGACAGTGTCATTACAATGAGGACTCTAGTCAATTATAATACTATCATCATAACTAGGGCTTCCAAGAAACTATTCAAAGCAGTTACAGATTTTTAATATGTGTCAGAAATTTGATATTGTCGGCTCAAAGTTAATGCATTTAATAAAATATCAGCTTATGTTGAGCCACAAGAGAATCTTTGTCACGTAGTAATACTCGAAAATGATTAATCAATATTAGTGTCATCATATATGTGCTATGTCGGTGGATATATGGCACTTCAATTTTTATTATTATTACGGTTAATGTTCATATTCCCATATGGGTCTTATGATGCGCATACTGTATATGGGAGAGTATTGTTCTGTTATTTTATTATAATTGATAGGCGAAGCAAAATGCTAAGTCAGTTTTATTTTTCTTTGTCGTTTTTGATTTTTAAAATTTGTGCTATCTATCATGACTTTTCATTTTTTTTTATATCCATTAAAGTAATACGTATTTCGCAAAAGTGAAAAATAGCATTCATATTTTTTATTTTTATCCACCCGGCCTATCAGCTCTTTGAGATATTCTGATTTTATTTTTGCTGTAAAGAAATTTAACTTAAAATGTACTAGAAAACGAGTATTAAGAATCATAAACGTATTGTAAAATGCAATATGACTGAAACAATGTATTTCTGCTAGTGAGTTAGTGCTACATTGTCATCGACACAGCTCAGAGAGATATCGCAGAAGAAAAATCTAAAGCCTCGTATCCACTTGAGCACGCTCAGGTGAATGAGCCGCTCATTCATTTGAGCGCGCTCGTACGAGCGCGCTCGAGGAAAAGGAAATTTTGGTCGAACGAGCCTGGTTTCAGTGCTCAGAAAACGTTCGGCTATTGACGTGTCGTCACGCGTAGCTGCGGCCTTTATTATTATCCACACGATGTCAAAACAGAGAAGAAAATTACCAAGTTGATGGATTAGAGAAAGTCATCGTCAGCGAAGAAATTATCTTAATAATTTAATTCGCGAATTGACTTTAGAAAAGGACAATGAGATATTTCAGAACTTTACGAGATCGATTTCGAACATTTGCTTTCATTAGTTGGACCTCATATTAAAATGCACGATACGCCTATGCGTGAGGCGATCCCACCAGAAGATAAAATTTATAATAACTTTAAGATTCCTAGCCTCAGGAAGTCCCTACACAAGCCTGCAGTATATGTTCAAAGTATATAAACAAAGCATCATCCGTTTAGTACGGGTAGTCTGTGATGGCACTATTGAGTCACTCCAAAATTAAATGAAGGCTGGTACCTATTTTTAATTTGTGCTTACAAATATAGATTTAAAGGTTATTTTTATGTTTTTTTTAATTATGGCATTGATTTCAAGTTTTTAATAAAAATTCGTAAAAGAATTGTATTGCCTGGCATAAAATCAATATGATTTTAGGCACTTAGGATCTGAATTTCGTAACACCAAATTCAATCAATCCGTTCAGCTGTGAGAAATACTATTAAAATAGACTTACCACTTCCCGTTATAGAAGTTCTCTTCTGTTTTGATCGTTCTCGCCTGAATGACCCTAGCAGGATTGTTATTTTTTTCTTTACATTATCAATGCTAAAGTTTAATATCTCACTGATTTCACGCCATGCACCTTATTTTTTAGTTCGATTATAATACTGGAGCTATCCCATAACAGCCTCTTTGATTCATACGCATCAATTAAGAGTTAAGCAAGTTACAGTGTCCCACGTGCTAGCGCTCATTGTAGAAACCGCCAAATACCGTCCACACTGAGCGCCGAACAAACACTGGCTCGCCTTTGAGCATTTCAAAATAACGACAACCGATCGGCTCGCCCCGAGCGCGCTCGACACTTGAGCCGCTCGCTTCACTGAGCAGCTCATTCGCCTGAGCGTGCTCAAGTGGATACGAGGCCTAAGACGGGTAAGAATGTTAGATTTATTAATGAGGCAAGTTTCTTAGAGTGAAGGTAACAGACAATAAGTTACAATTTTCAAATTATTTTACATACTTTTTTTATGCCTCGTAAACGTCGAGGTCATTAGAGGCGGGATGGGACTGGGGACAAGGAACGGGAAGGAATTCGGCCATGGCCGTTCGAAGGAAGCATCCCGACATTCGCCTGGAGTGATCTGGGGAAACCATGGAAACCCCAAATCTGGATCCCCGAACGAGGATTCGAACCGGCGTCCTCGCGAATGCAAGGCCAGGACGTTAACCGTTCACCCACCACACTCGGTTTTACCCACGTTGTAAAATATTACACCGAATGGGATAAACAGGAGGCTCATTGAAGTATGAAAGTTAGCTTCAGCTGCTGATATTAATATCAGATTAATGGATTTAGACATTTCCACAGAAGAACTTAGTCTTTATTATGGTTCCTACATAAATCATAGATACGTTTTTCTCCTCTTTCACTTTGATGAGGAAAATTAAATCAGAAGAAATGATGATGAATAATGTTCAGGAAAATACCTATATACTAAATAACTCAAGTGCCAAAAGTCATGGGATAGTTCCTAATATTCTGTGAGAACCCCTTTTACCCGGTGAAGAGTAGAAACCTGAAGTGGCATTGACTGAAAAGTTGTTGGAAATTACCTGCAGAAATGCTCAGCGATTCCTCCTCTCCAACCGTCAAAACTACGAAAGTGTTGCCGGTGCAGGAATTTTTTCACGAACTGACCTTTTTATCATGTTCCTCAGATATTAGACTCGATTCATGTCAGGGGATCTAGTTGGAAATGTCCACAATATTCCTCAAAGCAATTGCGAACGATTTTAACCCGGTGACTTGACTCCTGGAAAAGCCACTGGCTGTTTTTGAAAATGAATGCCATGATTGGCTGCAAGTACCTGAATATAACCAAGGTTCAATTTGACCAGAGATCTCAGTCTAAACACAGCCCATACCAGGATGGAGCCACCCCTAGCCTGCATCCAATGACATTTTGTTCGCAGAGGCCCTCATTCTTCTGCTGCCAAATCACATCAACGCCAAATTTCGCTGCACTGTCTGCACAGACACGTCTACCGTGTCTCACATTGAGAGTTGCGGTTCTTTGACGCAGCGTTGCCTGCCACAAACATCTAAACGCAGACGTTGCTGGTATCGGTCATTAAGTTAACGCGGTCGGCTACTACGACGTCCATGGCGAGAGAAAAACGCCAGAAATTACATATTCAGAGGACACCCTTGAAACTGTTGATCGAATAATTTCCGAAATGGAATCCACAGTGCTTCCGGAACCAACTACAGTTCCGCGTTCAAAGTCTGTTAATTCATGTTTACGTCAGAAATCATTTCGCAGGTCTTAAAAGAGTGAAGAAAGCCCCGATACTGCATTGCACATTTATACGTTTCTTGCACCATCTGGATATCTGAATCTTTCTATGCCATGACTTTCGGCACTTCAGTGTATATGGCATTTAGCCTTTGCAACCATTTAGCTAGTATCAAGTATTTTCACTGTATTAACTATTGCGTTACTATGTAACTGTGGGTCTTAAAAGTAAGGACAAAGCAAGAGAATACAGAATTAAAATCACCCTCACTCATGGTAGGACTCGAACTAGGGGCCATCGAAAAGTGAAGATGGTGCCCACCTTGCTTCCGCGGTCTGCAATTGACAGTTTATCATTCAAACAGAAAATCGATATAGTTAAATAACACTGCCTGCTGCTGCGAACCGTGTCAATAAAGACTCCTTTTGAACCATTTTACCTTGTTCATACCATTCCACACTCGAATTTATCACTCCAAAATTTTCATGGTGCACTTATGATTTATCAGAAACCATCTTATTTTATTTCAATGTGATTCGAAAGCTTGTGAGAGAGTCTTCTAAATTGTATTACCTCCCAACCTGAACTGATTTTACATAACCCAAACTTATTTCTATTTTTGTCTGCACAGTTCAATAAATACAATAGTTCCGCAAACACGTAATCAAGTTTGGTAGCGATTGAGGCTTTCAAAATGTTCTTCGGTTCCAGGTAATTCCGGATTGAACGGAATGAGGTTATTTATTTACTTGTCGTGTGGCTAAGCAACTAATAAGAATGAGGTTACAAACTAATACACTACTTTAAAATAACTTCAAAAGTTTTTGATTGCCCAACTGAATCTGCGCAAAATGGCATGATTTCTTTATGAGGAATTAAACAATTGTGTGTTAGCCGACACACCACTTCGTGTTCACTCATTATAACAAGTAAACATATTGACATATTGTAAACGTAGTGCTTGAATCTGGTCTTCGGATCAAGAATAATTTTTCTTAGAGGATTTTGGAATATTTCTACCGTTTTTCTTTTGCTGGCGTAGTTACTTCAGAATCATAACGTAAAAAATAAATAATAATAATAATAATAATAATAACAATAATTGATTATTTTTTAACTGTCGGTTGGAACTCACTAAAACATAGAAAGAAGCTCTCTCACACTGAGCTCGTGATTTTGCCGTAATCATAAAAGGAAACCCAGCTATGCCATAGTGTAACAAGTCTAAATAATCTAACTGACGTCAAAAATTGCAGTATGTACTTATTCATAGCCGGAATTAAAAAATTAAATACCAGTTATTACGCAAGCGAAACAGATGGCTCCGCAGAAATGTTGACTTACTGTGAACAAACAAATAAACATTATTTTATATAAAGAAGTTTACAATGCTATTGGTTACATGATGAATTACTAGTGATAATTCATCAACATTATGATTGAATTTCACAATTTTTGTAATTAGTTTCACAGATAACATCTGACGCACATATTACATGATTGAACTAATAACCACTGATGACATAGGTTGAGACTTGGTCATTCATCTCTCAGGTAGTACTTATATCAAGTATGTATGATCCACCATATTAATGTTAGAATAGACGTAGTGTTTGGCGGGATGGCCAGCTCCTTTCATAAGTGTGTCCAAGTGTTGTCTTTATGTGTGTGTAAATGACTGATGTTAGATTTACTTACCAGTTCTTCCGTAGTACTCTAAGGGGACTGACCAGTTTAATCTTCCCATCCAAGAGATGAGTCATCAGCAACATTAATGTATGCCTTGATTTTTGTTCACTACGGAGAGGTTTTGACGTTAACCGCGGATGGTACTTGGTGACTAGAAATTTGTATAACCACCAGTTGACCAAAAGGTCTTAATTTGATTAAAATTTCTTCCTCAAACGGAGCTCAAACCCGCTAGCTCGCTGCCACACGCCAACATTTTCCAGGTCTCTTAGAAGCCTAACCCAGGAATAGGGTTTGCTGTGGGATATGAATATTCTATTCTGCTACGCTTTGGCACGTAATTTACATTACGCTGACCATAACCGTTTCTAACGGATAAGGCCCTCTAACAGTCAGTTCCTTTACTGGTGAACTTCAATTTCTGAGTTACTAAAAGGTACAAATCAAAAGGTAACAAAAAAAAAAAAAAATCTATTAAGCCACCTGGGTATGCGGCCTGTCTTGGGTGCTTCATCAAATTAAAAGTACAGCTGTAAGATGAATGTTTCTTAAACATCAGACTAATGTCACACCTTTTGCCACACCTAATCTCAATTGAACCTTGTACTGGTAAAGCTGTTGATATCTGAAAACATCTGTCGCAATAGATTTGAAGAGTTCTGAGAATTCTGTCTTGTCAGTAATTAGGAAGGTGCGTACGACCAGTACCGATTGACGCCAATATTAATATTGACGCAATCACTTACAAACGACAACTCAATGTGATATTAAGATATTTACCTCTAATTTTCCACTCGTGATTCGCCTTGACAGTGGCGATCCACATCTCTGAATCAGGACACACTCACACATACATATACTCGTACGACCACACTCCACACTCCCTCACATTCATACCCCAACATACCCACTCACTGCATCAGTAGTTATAGGTCCGCAAGCCGTACTAGTATATTGAGCATGTCTATTGTGAGTACTAATTATCTGATTAATTATTTGGAATGACCTTTGTAACCCTGTATATATTTGAGCTGTAGCTGTTTATAATTTTCTCCTGTCACCTCGACGACTACAGAGTATTATTTCCTCAAGCTGCCTTTTCTTCCGACATTCCACTTCCAAACTTAGAAATATTCCGTAATGTCTATACACCACTGAAAGATTTTCCGGAACATAAAAAGGGACGTACTTACCTTTTTCACCATCTGTTTCTGACAATCATTTTAAAAGAAGCCTATCTGAGGTCTAACAGATAACGGAATCGTAACGGAATCATGAAATATTTCTAACTTTCATAGGACCACCGAAAACTGGGTTTACAATTTACCTGAATTTATTGAAAATTCAAGAATTATACTTTAAAAGTATCACACTATTTTCGAGAAGCCTGGTATGCTCAGCATAGAGAAAGTACATCTAAAAGTTAATAATATTACAGGTAAAAGCTGTAATTTGCCAAACTCCCACTTTTCGCTTACGTCATTTTATGAGAAAAGCACCCGAAGCTCTTTGTCGGTCGCCCGCCACAAAAAAACGACGGAGACAACTCGGTTCTCTCCAATAAAATCATCCATTTCCGAAAACGTGTATTAAACTGTTTATTAGGTTCAGTAAAATTGTTTTCCTAAAGCACGGATGCACTGGATGTGCCGATGCCCATTGTCCTACGTAAGATGAAATACCAGTATCCACCTTACGGACTCGCACCGTCGGCTCTTGCAGTTCTCAAAACAGTTTCACTTAGTACATAGTCATTCATTACAGCCTTTTTCTGAAACATAATAGCAGTAGCTCTTTTTTCGTGACCTTACGCCACGACAATTCGAGTCATTAGAAACAGGAAACGACTGGAGGCATAGTCTTCTGAAGAATCTATTCACCTGGACCGATTTCGGGAAACTATGGAAAACTGAAAAGTTGTCGGCCGGACGGGGATTCGAACCACATCCTCCGTAATGCAAAGCCAGAACGTTACCACTCACTTACCACGTTCGGTTTGGAATCAGCAGGAAACTGTCGTGCAGGTATCTTTCACTTCTATGGTTAGTTGTTACCAACCCAAACGCGGAATATCTGTGAACAAGGAGCATGTTATACTGGACGTAACAGAGGAAGAAAACACTCACAGTAATCAGAAACCAACCTTTCCACATTGTTTTCATAGTAGACTTGCGCATAATAGTTTCGGACTGGGAGCGTTCACTTTAATTCGTAACTCCCTCGTGAACTAGGTCCTTTTATTTCGTTAGTTCCCGTCTCAGGGAAACGAATCGTTCTGTCACCTTGCTACCGCTACTGCACGCGCTATTTTATTTGTTATGAAAGTTTTATTAGGACATTACTTAATAATTTTTGTCGTTTCTAAATCTAATTTAATATGAACTTCTTAACAAAAGTTGTTACTTAATAATAGCCCTTTCAGATGACATTAGTATGATCAGTGGCCGCCGATAAACCAAAGTGCTCATTGTCCTTTACACAAGTGGGTGAAATGAGGCATTCAACTGTTCTGTTTTTACTTTACATACATTCGAAGAATATTAATTTTTAAATGGATTTATTTATTTATTTATTTTTAATTTTTTTTTTTTTTGTAAGACAGAAACTAATAACAAACAAATTCCTCCCTTTTTAAAATCTGTGAAGCTGTTAAACAACTGGATGGTATTAACGCCAAAGTACGCGATAAGTATTATATTATGTCAACTTTAAAATCAGCGCTAGAAAAAGGTAAAAGAGACTTTCTTTGGTTAAGAAAACAAGAAAAAGTCCTTAGAAGCCAAATTCTCCACACAAAGTGATGATATTAAAAATAATTTTCCACTATTCGTTGATAAATATCTGGAAGTATCTTAATAGATGGTTAGATTTTAATAAAATTAATTAACTATACAAAAACTCAAAACTTAAATTTAAAACACGAGGTTTCATTTGATGACTGTGAGACAATATTAGAAGTTGTAAATTTACGAGAAAGAACGAGTATCAAAGCAATTGAACTTTACTCTGAAATAGCAAAATACACGAAATGAAGGTAAAAGTAAGAGAGTATTTCATTAATAAAAAATGAGTTTTGATAGACATTAATTCAACAACTGAATGCGATGAAGCATATAACAATTTTACTGTTAACAATTTTAAAAAAAATGCAAGCAGTATAAAAAATAAAGCTTAAAAAATAAAATAGTAAAAAACACACCTTTTGTCCTTTTCTACTCTTTCGTAAAATATTATATTTTGGAAGCATACTATATTTTTATGGATTATTCTAAAAAAAATCTCTCTCTCTCTCTCTCTCTCTCTCTCTATATATATATATATATAAAAATAGACGTGAATTTCTTAATATTTCACTTTTCAGCCACCACTACCTAGCACAGATCACTGGTCATTGTGTGTGGAAGTAGCATGGATTTTCCTGTCGTGCACAAAGTTGGCCAAATGCCGATAACTGTGGGGATGTAGGAGATATGATGGTTAAAAGTGGTCGATGCAGGGCGTTTTCGTATTTCAACCACAGACACGTGTCTCTGGATATGTCACTCTACTGCCACAACTACATAGCATAGACCAATGGTGATTGTGTGTGGTAGTGGTATCGTGTCTCCTATGGTGGATAGATGTCGGTAGCTATGGGGGTGTGGGAGATATGGTGGTTGAAAGTAGTCGACCTGCGGCACTTTCATATTTCTACCAAAAACGTTAATGTTATGGTGTATCACTTTTCAACCAAAACTATCTAGCGCAGATCACTGGTATTTGCGTGTGGTAGTAGCACAGAGTCACCCGTCGATCACAACGTTGGCCGAATTTCGGTAACTGTGGGAGCGTGGGAGATATGGTGCTTGAAAGTGGATGATCAAGGATATTTTCGTATTTCGACAAAAGACATGTGTTTCCGTATATATGACTTTGTTGCCATAACTACACAGCATAGATCATTGGGGTTTTTGTGTGGTAGTGGAATCGTGTACTAAGGTAGTTAGATGTCGGTAGCCATGGAGGTGTGGGAGATATGGTTGTTTGATAGTGATCGACCTGTGCCATTTTCATATTTCTACCAAAGTCGTAAGTGTCACAGTGTATCAATTTTCAGCCAAAACTATCTAGCGCAGATCACTGGTGTTAGTGTGTGGTAGTAGCACAGAGTCACCCGTCGATCACAACGTTGGCCGAATTTCGATAACTGTGGGAGTGTGAGAGATATGGTGGTTGAAAGAGGTTAATCAAGGATATTTTCGTATTTCGACATGTGTGTCCGTAAATTTTACTTTGCTGCCTGAACTATATAGCGCAGATGAGTGACGTTTCTGTGTGGTAACATCATTGAGTCTCCCATCGTGCACTATGGTGGTTAGATGTCGGTAGCTGTCAAATCCAAATTCTTTACAAACGCGAACGAAGTTGTGGGCTCCAGCTAGTACTATATTAAATCGAAACCGAGCGTATTGGTGTAACGGCTAGCGTTCTGGCCTCGCATTCGGGAGGACGGCGGTTCGAATCCCAGTCCGGGCATCCTGATTTGGGTTTTCCATGGTTTCCCAAATCACTCCAGGCAAATGCCGGGATGCTTCCTTCAAAAGGCCATGGTCGAATTCCTTCCCCCCCCCCCCATTCTTTCCCGTCTATAAAGACCTAGCTGTTAGAGAGACGTTAAGCAGATAAAAAAAAAAACGAAAAAATGTTGGTAACCCTGGAAGCAAATGGTGATGGACTAACTAGTAGTCTTGCACATAATAGTTCGCGACCGGGAGCGCTCAGTTTAGTTCGCAGCTCCTTAGCGAACTAGGTCGCTCCCCTATCGTATTCCAGAATGACAGATAGTTCGCTCGCTTTGCTACCGCTAGTGCATGCGCTCTTTTGTTTGTTATGATACAAGTAGTTGTGGTTATCGGTGGTTGTATTTTAATTGTTAATAGAATCAAAGCGTGTTTTGTTTTCACATTCTTTGTTAAATTTCCGTTTGTGACTTCTGCAATAATTATTAATATTGAACGGCTTTTCTTCTTCTTCTTCTTCTTTTTATATGTATCTTCAGTGAAATGTGTCCACAGGGAACTGTGTTTCCTTTTAGATGACATAGTAAGAAACAAACTAAAATAAAAGTCTGACTGCGGAAAAGGATCGAACGAACTAAGGAACGAGAGATCTGAGAACTAGTTCGTTCGCGAAATACACAAGACTATTTCATAGTGATAGTAAATTCGTGTGGTCTTGCGACCTATTGCCAGAGTTTCGACATGCCGCGCATTCCGCCTCTGTCATCGCTGACCATACAGTTTAACGTGGAATGCAAATCACAAGGGGTAATATGGTCAAACACAAGTTAAAAATTTCTACCCCTACCAATGAAGATCGGCGCAGAATACAAAGTTTTTTTTATTTCGTTTAGTGTGTATTAAACTTCGCTGGTATTTATCAGTCGGCAATTGACGCTTCCCTTCAAAGTGTGATTACAACGGGCCATTTTTGAACAGGATAATACAGACCCATGTACAACGCGGGTTTCTAAGTACTGTTTTCGTTTTGACGACTTCCAGGTCTTCAGTCTTGTCATATACAGAATATATATGGGACTGGATGGTAAGGTGGCTTCAACCGTCAGCGGATGTACAGTGTCAGGAGCGGCAGCTACTCCACCTGTAGCTAATCCTCCACAAGATTACTTTAGACTTTTCTATGACTACACGTCTCATGTGTTCATTCTTCGAGCAGTGAAACAGTAGTTGAAGGTACCTGTGAACTCTCCGAATCCATGCTTGGTTGGTAATGTAATGCGAAGTCAACGATTGCAATAATTATAGAGGAGTAAGCTTGATCAACGCTGGTTATTAAATTTACTCAATCATCATTAAATGAAAATTGCAAAAAAAAATTCTCTACCACTCGTTGGAGAAGAATAAAATTGGTTTCGGAAGGGTAGATCATGTACAGATGGTTATTTCACACTCAAGATGTTAATTGAGAAAAGGAAAGCGTTTAATCTGGAAACACACTTGGCATTTATTGATTTCAAGAAAGCTTTTGATACAATCGACAGAGAAAACTTTGGAAAATTCTGACTGAAAGTAACACCCCACCACATATCATAAAGGCAATTCGAAACATTTACAGCCACAATATAATTGCAGTCTGAACCGGACAACAGCAGTCGGAATGGAAACCCATTAATCAAGGAGTGAGACAAGGGAGTTGTCTATCGCCACTTTTATTCGGTATATATATTAAAAAAATCATTAGTGACAGGTGACAAAAAACACGCTGCAGAATCAAAATAGACAACAGACCAACCTGGACACATTACTGTTTGCAGATGACCAAGTGCTTTTTGCTGTATCAGAGATCGGTATATAACGTCCATAAGACAGCAAAAGAGTACAGCATGGAGATTTCCCTCAATAAAACCAAAGTTATGGTAATTGTCGGTAAAAACCATGAAAGAACCAAAATCTCAGTAAAAAATGCACCCATAGAATAAGTAGCAAAATTTAAATATCTAGGTTACAACTACAACTACACCCTAGAAAACCGATATGCAACAAAAAATTACGAATTTCACGAAAGTTACAGGAATAATAAATAGCACCTTCAGATCATATTTTGTACAACGACACTCAAGAATCAGGTTATATAACATCCTGGTAAAACTACAATACTGTACTGCAGCGAGGCCTGGACACTCCACAAAGGTGATGAGCGGAGTCTAATGGCGGCTGAGGTGCGATTTATGAAGAGAACAGCTGGCTACACAATACGATACAGAAAGAGATCTGATGAAATACTTAAAGAACTCGAAGTGAAACCAGTTCTCCAAACTGTGCAAACCTACAGAACATCTTGGACAAAACATGTACTAAGGATGAAGACAGACCGGATCCCCCGAAAAATTCTCAAATACCATCCCAGAGGCAGGAGAGATGTAGGAAGACCACCAAGAAGATGGATTGAGACCGTAACAGGCCACCAGGCCTAACAATGGATAGGAAGAAGAAGACTCTTCCTGTTATCTGTTCCAAATTTTATTCCATTTTCACATCTTCCTCATGGGAACGCCAATTTTTATTATAATAAGTTTATTTTGCATGAAATATACTGCAGTAGTAGATAAAATTAATTTATTTGTTTGAGTTTGTTTGTTTATTTGTGTCAGTCTGTGGCATTATCTTCATTTCCATAACTTGATATATGAGCAGTGACGTAGATAGCACACGGAAACATTATCTTTATTTTCTGTTGACAGCTGTTAACCTTGCAAAAAACAAATTGCACAATATAGAGAATTGCAATATTCGTGAAAAACTTGTCAGCCAGATTTCTGTGATTAGATACCGGTTTATTTATTTTGTGTTAAAAGCTTTGCTGTTACAATTTCTGGGAACACAAACAACAATATTAAGAGGAACAGAACTGAACAAGAAGAAGTAAGCAGAGGATAAAAATCAACACCAATGAATTAATACTACAGATTTGTACTTGAAGCAAGGCAAAGGTCTAGTAAGGCATTGAATACGATGGTGACAACAGACTATTTGTGGTAAGAACGGAGACTTTCCCGGCGTGTGAAAGCAATGAAGTTTTCACGGTTGTAACGTCGGATTGTGTTGGTTTAAAATAGAAAAAAAATGTAATAGACGAAGGAAGATTTAAATTTAAAAAATAGTGAAATCACGAAAGACTGTGGCAACAGAAACGGCTTATCTCTTTAAAATTTATTCATTTTTTTATACAACAAAAGCATGCAATATTTATTACTGGTCAGGAAAAACTTTCTAATACCATATGTACGCAGCACAGTATATAGTGAATTGAATTTGGAGTTAGATAATTCTCCAAAGACGAAAGTTGAACTGTTTGAAACTTAGTGCTTATAGTGCATTGTTAGAACAAGATTGAGGAGATTATGGAACAATCTGGCAAGAAGAAATGTTGGAATGATGCGGCACACTTGGATACGTACGTGATACGCTAGTATGTTTTCATAGAATAGATTCGATGGCAACAACTCTGGAGAACTATAGCACGTAAAGCGTAGGATTTATAAAATTGGAAGAATGAGGTAGTGGAGATTATTATATATTTATTTGTGTCAGGAGCATAACGGTATAATGAGGTTATAAATTTCTATAAACGCACAAACAGACAGAACAATAGAATCACGCTATAAGTGTTGCCAGGGATGGGTCATTCAGGTAATTTAGGACTAAGCTGTACGGTTGGCAGATGTTCCAAGGTTGGGAATCATCCACAATCGAATAAGTAGAAAGGTACATATTTGAGAAGATTGAATTCAGAACATTCTGATTTCTAACTTGTTTTTTTAAACTGGGGTAGTTAATCTTGATGGAAATTCTAGAAATCGGCATTTTAGTTCTTGCTTTGATGGTAGCAAAGTGCAAGATAAAAACAGTTTTTCCGCCTGTTTTGATGTGATTGATCATCATTTCCTAACCTTACTTAATCTTTTCAGGAATACGTGGAGGAGGAGATGATGATATCAATTCAGAAAGAGAAGGAGGATGGCATCAAAGACTGAAGACAATGGATATATGTTGAAACTTCCAAACATCTATTTCTTTTGTAAAAGGTGCATAGTAAAATAAGCTGTTCTACTAATCACTTATCTGCTTTTTTCTTGTGACTTTACGACTTGACGACGTCGAGATCATTAGAGGCGCGAAAGGGCTGGAGACAAACCACGGGAAGGAATTCTTCCACGCCATTTTGAAGGAAGCATCCCGGCATTTGCCTGGAGTGATTTGGTGAAACCATGGAAAACCCAAATCTGCATGACCGGACGGGGTTTCGAAATGGCATCCTTCCGAATGTGAGGCCAGATTGCGGTTATTAAGCAAATTTCATGTTGGTTCAGTGTAAGATACATAAAATTACATACTTATCTCAAGAACGTGAAAACAAACAAGCGTAAGTATCTTCTCTTGGACAACTAAGACCTTAAACTGATCTGTAAGTGATAAAAACTGATTTAATCAGGAAAATCTTGTTTGTTGCAGTAGATGTGTGTAAAGTTTTGAACTTTAAGGGAATGGTGATCCAAACCACCAATTGCTGAATTCGTGCTTTAATGTGAATCCATGTAGCTTTTGAATGCACGTGGAGTAGAGGGAACGGCTTGTGAATTGACGAAAATAATAAAATAACTAATCACCTGGAAAAGAAGGAAAGTTTTCTTTCGGACCATAGTGGACTGTGTGAGAGTAGCAAAGCCATTGATTTAGCTGACTACAAGAGACGTCCCTGGCGGCCATCACAAAGATTGACTCCAAGATGATTGACAATGGTGTACAGCAGTAACAATAAAATTAAACTCTATTTTTCATCAGTCCCATCTGAGCTTCACACTTTTACTCCAACGACGTTCCAATATTTTTTTTTTTATCATCCGCTTAAAACGATTTACTAGGAGCAAAAAGAAAGAAGTTACACACATAAAACGTTAAAATTTAATTTTAAGGAAAGAAAATATTGAAGGTTCGGCAACAGGTGGAATTCAGAGAGAGAAAAATCTGGGTAATGGAGATACCAATTAAAACCTACACTCATGAACTGGAACCATAGCAATGAGAGACTTACGGCTCATAGCGTTTTCCTGAACGAAAGCACCTTTATACTTTCTAACTTGCATTTTTTCCTTTATAAGGGAGCATGCATAAACCATGTAGCTCCATTTTGGTCTCCTGTGAACTCCCCTCTCCCCACCCCCACGTAGACCTACGTGGCTTATGCTTCTACCCCCCCCCCCCCACCCCCCACGTAGCACGAAGCTTTTTTCCCCTTTTGATTCCAGAAGACATTTTGTACTATTTTCTCTTGTCAGACTATTGTAAATTACATTTGGAGATAATTAACCTAGGGAAATAAATATTCACATGCTGTTGTGAGTTCTGTTCCTCATTTTAACTGTTAAAAATGTTATGAAAGAAAAGCTACGTGGGCTTCAAAACTTCCGTTCACAACGCATACAGAACACAGGTTCACAGATATTTCCTACCCAACGAACTTGCTTTTTTTTATTTTTCATGTGAGGTTCCAGCCTAGGGCCGTGCCACAGGATCCGCTTGATAGGGGACAGCATGTTTATTAATATAATAATAATAATAATAATTCCGTGTGCCCGTGTGGGGTTGTTAGTACCCCCATCGTGCGCCTCCCCAGGTGGCGGATAGGAGAAAGCCTCCTAGATATAGTTGGTATTGGGGAAATAAAATACCCAGGGTGGACCAAAAACTAACAAACAACATAATCCCACTGGTGTCTGTTCGAAAGCCGATGGCCAGTGGTCAACGTCTGTTCCTATAGTTGAGGCGGCTGCATTAAAATCTTCTCGACTTTACAAATCGAGTCGTACACCTGTGATCTCAACTGAGATCACCACAAAAACCAAATCTCAACTTGAACGCATGATGGAAGAGACGATCATAGCATCACTACCCCAAGCACCAGCCAAAAGGTTGGATTCACCTGATCATCGGATTCTGGGGGATCAGGGACACCATGCGGAGAAGAATCAGAGCTTCTCAAACACTCTTCATACTCTCAAAACTAAAGGGAAAAACTTTATTGGTACAATAAATCTGAACACCCTTACCAAAGCAGGTAAATTTAAACAACTCACCAACACCCTGGAAAGATTTGACTTGAAAGTCACAGCACTCCAAGAGACAAGATTCACGGATGAAGGACACTTTGACAAAAAGAATTTCAGAATCTACAAGGGCAAACCTGCCATAAAAGTTAGTGACAAACTACCACTTTTGGGAACTGGATTTGCCGTACACAATTCAGTATTCGACTTATTCGTTGACTTCACTTCTCCCTGCTTTCAATAAAATCAGCTACTAAAGCTTACACTCTTATCAACGTGCACGCCCCTACAAATCAATACAACAGAACCGACCCTGAAAGTGTGGACACTTTCTGGGAAACTCTGGAAGAAACAAACAATAAAATACCAAGACACCATGCGAAAATTTTATTAGGCGACTTTAATGCACAATTAGGTAAAGAGAGGAAATTGAAAGATATCACAGGCCTCCATACCAAACACAAACGTGCCAACAGAAATGGTGAAAGATTAATTGACTTCTGCAGAAACGTCGGACTTAGGGTTATGAGTACACAATTTCAAAAAACCCACACACAAATTAACCACGTGGAGATCCCCCAATCTTAGACAGGGTGAATATCAAATCAACCATGTCGCAATTTCCAAGAAAAACGCAAAAGATATTCTTAACGTCAGAACTCGCAAAGGGGCCTTTGAATATGACCATCATCTTCTCCAAATAAAAACGAAATTCCAACTCAATAGAAGGCAAAAACGTCCACCAAGGAATATTAGACCAGATCCGGAATACCTAAAACTCAACAAGGACAAAATCATTATTCAAATTAATCGGAGGAAATCAACAGACTGGAAGGGACTAACACAGGAAATTCAGGAAGCCATGAAATTAGGACAACCCCCTTGCATCAGGAAACATCGCTGGTGGAATGTGATGTGCGATCAAGCAGTCGACAACCGAATAACGGCATGGAATTTTTTTTACAGTAACAAAAATGAGTAGAATTGGGAGAACTTCCTTGAAACTCAAAAACAGACTTCAAAAATAATTTGGAAACAAAAAAGGAGATATGACAACAAAAAACTACACGAAATTCAGCAGGATTTCACCAAAAATAATACAAGAGATTTCTATAAGACCTTTAGGGAAAACCTACAGTGATACGAAGCGCCAACCTTGTGCTTTAAAAGGTCTGATGGCTCACAGGAAACAAATACAAAGAATAACTGAAACTTTTAACTCAATATTTCAACACCCTTCTTAATTGCGAGTCACCCAAAGAAAAACTAGATGTCACCGTTCCGGTATTCACACACCCGGGCTCAAAGACCCCAGATCTTAAAGAAATTACCAAAACACCAGGAGAAGATGGGATCATTGCTGAACTCTGGAAACTGAATGATCCTACACCAACGCAGAAACTTCACCATTTAATTTCATACATATGGACAACAGAACAAATACCAGATGACTGTAAATGCGCTCTGATCCACCCGTTAAATAAAAAGGGCGACAAGATGGACATCAACAACTACAGAGGAATCTCTCTGCTCCCAGTTGCTTATAAAATACTCTCTAAAGCACTCTTAAACAGGTTAGAACCTCAAGCGGATCCACTAATTGGCGAATACCAGGCCGGATTCAGGAAAAGTCGATCATGAGCTGAACAGATCTGGAGCTTAAAGACAATATTACAAATGAGAAAGTGCAGAAATACAGTAATTACATTCATCAACTTCAAAAAAGCATAAGATTCAATAGACCGTGAAACCCTCTATAAAATCATGGAAGCATTCGGGATTGACCGCAAGACCCGAAAAATAATAGAACAGACACTTACAGGAACAACGTCCAAAGTGAAATTCATGGGTTAAGACTCAGAGCCCTTCGAAATTAAAATTGGAGTCAGACAGGGGGATGGGCTATCCCTAATCCTCTTCACTATGGTTCTGGAAAAGATTATCAGGGAATGGGAACCTCATGTGAAAGGCATCCAATTTGGCATCAAGAAAGAAAACCGAATTAGACTTAAGTGCCTTGCATTCGCAGACGATATTGCAATAATCGCATACAACAGAACTGAAGCGATTCGCGCAGTGGAAAAACTACATGAAATAGCACAATAACCGGATTGCAAATTTCTTATGAAATACCCAGTATTTGGAAAGTCGACCAGAAAATAAATCTCCCTTAGTTACGAAATACGGCAAAATAACTCAAGTCGCCCATTTTAAATATCTGTGCAAAATTATACAATCCTCAGGACTAAACCGAATATCCAATGAACAAAAAGTCACCAAGCTTCAAAGGGCCTACAGGCTAACGTGTAACTACTACGACAAGAAATGCATTTCAGTAGATGCAAAATTAAGGCATTATAAAACAGTGATTCTTCCAGAAGCAACCTATGCAGCCGAAACATTAGTAATTGATGGTCATTCCAAAAGTTAAAGAAATAGAAAAACAGGAACGAAAAATTCTGAGGAAGATATATGGGGCGATTAATAAAAATGGCATTTGGATGAAGAGGCCTCGGAATGAACTCTATCAAAAGATCAACACAATAACAGAAGAAATCAGAAAACGTCGAGCTAAGTTCTACACTCACATCCACAGGATGGAAAACACTAAAATAGCAAAAAAATTACTTGACACTATAACAAATAGTAAATGCAGTACGGAATGGTTGAAAGAGGTCCAGAGGGACCTGCAACGGATCAACATAGAAAATCTCGAAGACCGCATTGAGTGTCATAAGAAGATCACAAACACTAATTTGGAGCAAAGAACAACACGACAACTTGGAAAGAAATGGACAGATAAACGGAAGAGATAGCACTCCGAGAGGATGAAGAGATTTTGGGAAGAAAAGAGGAAAAACAGCTGAAGATTAAATCGAGATTTCAAGTTCAATCGCTCTCCTAAAGGAGAATAATCGGGAATAATAATAATAATTCCGTGAGGTTGAAACGACCTGGTGACAGGGTTTCTATTGGCTGTGCATTCCGCTCCTGTCGTGGCCACTTAACCTAAAGGTGCGTTTCCACTTGAGAGTAGTCGCGCGAGAAACTCTCGAGAGCTACTCTCAGGAAGGTGTCCATTTGAGAGTAGATTTTGGCGAGCTCTACTCTCGAGAGCTCTCGGCGAGCTGCTCGCCGGGGCAGTTCTCGCAACAACTCTCCAAACCGTGTCCACCTGAGAGCTGAGGAGCTGACAGTAGTCAAGATGGCGGCGCACTTGAGAAAGGTCGCAGCAGCTGTGATTATACTTGCTATTACTAAAAAGAAAAAAAAAAGCTGAATAGGAAAAGCTGCTGGGTGAAGAGTTGGATTGAAAGGAGAAGAGTTTTTGGAGCTGCACATTCACTTACACGGGAATTGCATATTGAAGACGCTCAACAGTTCAGGAACTTTTGTAGGTTAACTAGTTGTGAAGTAGAGTTTATAATAGAATCTGTGGGGCACATAATTTTCAAACAGAACACAAAAATGAGGAATTCAATATCAGTACGTGAACGAGTATTGGTTACTCTTCGATTTTTTGCATCAGGTAAGTTTACTTATTATATAATACGTTGCTCTAGATTTAAAAATAAGTAAAAAATATTTATTACATCGTTTTGACATAATTTTTAGGGGATTCGTATTCTAGCCTCCAGTATCTTTTCCGAATACCGGTGTGTACTATTGGTAGAATAGTAAAGGAAGTAGCCCCTGCTATTTATGACAGTCTGAAAGGGAAATATTTACAGGTAAAAATACTTGAATAACCATTTCGAAAATTATACATTTTATTTGGTAATGATTAATTTAATTGCTTATGAATACAGAAAAATTACAGTCATATTTACAATTCAGTGCTGTCAAAGTTCTCAATTAATTCCTGAGCAGAATGAGATTCACAGGCTTTTGGCAACGCAGGTGAGGAAATGACAAAAATGTTTTCTGAGGAATTACTGGAGGACAAAGAATACATTTCATCTTCATCTGCAGCATGAACTATAGCTTTTCTTATTTCATTTTTCAATTTTCTTCTTACAAAATCAGATCGCAGACTGCGCAATTCCAACGCAACATATTCTCCAAAATGATCATATTCATCCGGTACTCCCTTCGCCAGTACTTGCAACGCAGCATTTAGTGCTATATCGTCTTTTTCTTGACGAATTCTTTTCGTTTGTTTCTTTAGCGTTATTTTCAGTTTTTTTAGTCACCTCCTCGTTTTCGCTGGGATTCTTTGAACTTTCAGCAATTCCTCTTCTGTCTGACGTAGTATTTGAAGATTCCTCCATCTAAAATTGAATATCAAAAACGAAAAATACTTCGTTAAAAGAAGATCAGTAATAATTATACTAATTAATTATATAATTATATTAATTAATTGATGATAGGTGTAATAATTGCTTAAATCGATTATTCTTTCATTACAGTTTCCAGAAAACACAGAGCAATGGCTTAAGATATCAGCTGATTTTGAGAGGCGTTGGAATTTTCCTCACTGTCTGGGAGCCGTGGACGGAAAACATGTAGTGATTCAAGCTCCTGATAACAGTGGTAGTTTTTATTATAATTACAAAGGTACGCACAGTATCGTTTTGTTAGGAGTCGCTGATGCTAACTACAAATTCATTTACATAGATGTCGGTTGCAATGGCCGAATTTCTGATGCTGGAGTGTTTTCTAACTGCAACTTATATGAAAAACTGGAACAAAAGGCTTTACCTTTACCCGACCCAGAACCACTTCCTGGACGAAGTATGCCAGTGCCATATTGTCTTGTGGGAGATGATGCGTTTGCAATGAAAACGTATCTGTTAAAACCTTATCCCTTTCGTGATCAACCAGCACCTAACAGAATTTTTAATTATCGCCTGTCAAGGGCACGTAGAACGGTGGAAAACAGTTTTGGGATTTTAGCAAACAGATTTAGAGTACTGAGAAAACCTATGCTCTTGAAACCTGATATAGCCAAAAACATTGTATTGTCAATATGCGTCCTTCACAATTTTCTGTTGAATGAAAATGCATCTGCCTATTTAGGAAATGGGATAATTGATTCAGAAGATGAGGTAACTCGAGATATGGAGCCTGGGCTCTGGCGTACTGAAAGTAATCCAGAGAATACATTTTTTTCATTGGAACGAGGCAAAAATAATTATACAACATTACAAAAAGATGTGAGAGATGAGTTCAAAGACTATTTTATGACTACCAGGGGTGAGGTGTTTTGGCAATATAGACATATTACTGTCTGACTGGCCATATTAAAGAAAATATTAAACTTACCAAATTAGATTGTGTTGGAAAAGCAGTCAATCCCGGAATCACAAACTTTCAGTGCATTGAAGTAAGGCCACTTGCATTCATAATTTTCATCTGCCCCACTTCCACTTTTCCTATTTTTAATTTTTTTCATTTCTTGAGATACCTTAAAACATTAAGAAAAACTTACTGTTGAAATTCTTATTGTCATTACAATGTATCTACAACAATTATAAAAGATATTGGTATTAATGTTAATAAATGTATAATAAATGTTTGAAATGTATATGAATCGTTCAAATTTAATTTGAATTACCTGATTCCTTAAGTTGTGCAGCTTCCTTTGAACTTCATCTGCTGAACAAAAAAATTTATCTGCTATTTCCTTCAAAACATTTTGTTTCTTAATTCTGTCCCGGTAATCGACACATTTCACATTCCACAACAATTCTCTAGCTTCATACATTTTAATTAAGTCCATTGTTTCTTCCGATGACCAGATTTTGCTCATTTTGATACTACCTCTCGCTGAGCTCTCAGCTTCTGCTCTCAGACTATACGAACAGCGTTCGTATTCTGCGAGCTACTCTCAGACAGCACAAGAATGACGTGTCGACTTGCGAGCAAGTCGATTATTGTCAGCTCTCAGGCAGTAGCTCTCCACTCGCCGCGAGCTACTCTCAGAGGCGTGTCGACTTGCGAGTTACGCTATCGAGAGCTTCTCGCCAGTATTTACTCTCAAGTGGACACGCACCTTAACTCGGTAGTCTTAACGGGTGCAGAGGACCTACAGTTTAACTTGGAAGGCTGGGTTAAGTGCCTATGTAAATTCCCACTGAGACAGGTATTCGAACCGGTGACCTTTCGATCCCAGTCAGACATATTAACTATTGAGCCACCAAACCACTCATTAGCATATTTACTGAATACGAAATTATCGGAACATCAACTAAGCATCTGCCTAGTGAATCGTGGCTTACAGTTAAGCTGATGGTGACAGTAGAAGACAGTTTGGCAAATTGAAGAAGAAGAGTCCTTGACATGCGGGACCATTGACAAGGGACGTGGTTACACGCATTTCTTCAATGGTCCTCGCGGAAGACATACCTATGTGAAATCCGTCGTATACTGTTAACAAATACTTACTAAAGAACAACGTTGAAAATTGAGTATCAAATACCGAGTTTCTTTGATGTATAAACGCGCAACACATTAAGCCAAACATTTTTCTTGGAGGGTTCACTTTTTCCATGTATGAGAAAGGGTCGTCTGTGTCTTAAGGATCGTTTTACTTTAACCATATGGTCACCAGCAGTACCAACAACAAAAAATATTAACTCAAGAAAATTTTTCAAACAGCAATCTGAAATCGCTTCAAGAGGTGACCTTCGAACAATAACGTCAGTTAAAAAACATAATAAATGAATCATTTCCTTCCACCTAAAGAAATTAGATCAGTTTAATGTCGACACAATATTTCTGATTGGCTGTAGTGGAAAGTCGTGATACGCCATTGTTTCAAGAGGTCCTCCTGGAAATGAGAAGCTACGCAACTACAATCTGAGATAAGGTATTTCTTCTGATATATAAACTGATTTCCACAGCAGTATTTTCAATAGAATTGTGTCGAATTTCGAAAGAGGAAAAGTATAACTGCAATGAGAGGTAAGTCTCGATTACCACCTATTTAGTTTCGTTAGATTAACGTATTTCTCCAACTTAAGTCATAACGAGTTTCCCATTTGCAGAGTAAAATTTCGAAATCTTTTTGGTTTGATGTGCACTCCACGCTGCCTTAATTTGATATTATCTGGTGATATGGAACAACGGATATAATTTTTTTTAACTTGCGGCTTAACGCCTCGTCGACGTCTAGGTCATTAGAGGCGGGATGGGACTGGAGACAAGGAACGGGAAGGAATTTGACCATAGCCTTTTGGAGGAAACATCCCGGCATTCCCCTGGAGTGATTTGGGAAACCATGTAAAAACCCAAATCTGGATGCCCGGATGGGCATTCGAACCAACGAATAGAATACGTTAAAGAAAGACTTATAACGTTCCATCACTTTCAAATCATGAAAACGACTTTGCATCCTCTTTTCCACAATTAGAAGTAAACAACTTTTGCAGGAATGAAAAATAATGTATCCCAGAACTTAATCGTATGTTTCGATTTTCCTAATATAATAAAATATTAAAAACAATGGTCAAATGATAGGAACAGTTTCCTGTGTTTGATATAACTATTCCTGTGTATGAATTTAGAATTATCACATTTTACATCAAGTCACCTGACTAGGAACAAGGAAATCGCCAAACTACAAAAATCTTCCAGCCTTTCTGGTCGGGTCCAAGATTCCGATATTTGCGGTGCAAATATAACCATTACAAAAAATAAATAAATTCCGAAATGGTGAGTGAATTGACATACATTTTTCAAGTAGCCGATACCCTACTCCATTTAATGTCTTGTGTTGAAATAAGAACAGTCAATGCAGCCCTCAGCAGTACAATAAATCAGTCTAATTATGCCATTATATTTACAGTTACATCACAAACTAGAGACTATTAACTGAAATGAACTGTGTATATTAGGTACAATAAATTACATATATTGAACTTATAGCAGAGTTCTAGAAAACTTCACCAAAAGAAGATGGATTTCGGTTGTGATCTTTGGATGTTTCTTGTATTTTTTTCACAGTTACTGGCTGGAAATAAGCAAAGCGTTTCCAACATATGTGTAACGCATCTGTCTGAAACAGAACGATTAAAAAAAAAAAAAAAAATTCGTGTTCACTGTCTGAGAATAAAAAGAAAAGATTTTGTTACGAGCCGCTACGGAAAGGAATTAGAATCACAAATATTCTCTTTGTAAGTCTATTGTGTATGAGAATAATAGCATAAGGCGTAGGCCTGCACGTTAATGACGGCTGAATTTTTTTTGACAAATTCAATTCTAATTGCAGAATGTCTTTTGTATGTTGAACGGAAAAATGCCTCGTTAAATCAAACGTCAAGATTTTTTGTTTTTGTTTGTTTGTTTGTAGTTTTCACCGTTCATTTTGTAAAAACTATAATTTATTGTAATGGTAGGGAACAGGATAAACTATTAATTTATACAATCATTAACTAAAGACTGTTTATAGACGTTTGTTTTCAGATATCTGCCTTTAACGTTGGTACGATATATATGCACTTTGAATAAAGAAACATAAATTGTGAAATGACCAATTAACTTGCGGATAACATCTATGACCCTTATCTAAACTGCTCTAAAAGTCGTCATTATAAAATTGTTTACATACTAGTAAAATTTCAGGGTATGAACTGAGAAAAAAGTACTATCCATACATAAAAACGCAGTTCCTCTCGACGCTGAGAATTAATATAGTCTTCTGGGGTGACTAGCCGAGTGTTTTCACACGACAAAATATCATGGAAATCCGATGAAATCTTCACGGGTGTCGACAGCACATACGTATCATTGGAAACAGTGATTTTCCTCGATTTATAAGATTTTAGTGTCATCAAACAATTTAGTATCATACAAATGGGACTCCATTAATTAAATACTTCGACAAAATAATCGTCAGTAAATTTGAAAAAAAATTTATCTTGTTGTTTTAACATATTTTTAAACAATCATCTGCAGTTAATATTCTCGATAATGATCCATCATTTCCCTTATTCCCATTTTCCCTTCATATATACTGAGTATTTTCCTCGAAGATTTTTCATGCAAATAATGATTTCGATACGACGCATATCCAACAAAAATGATAATTGGATCAAGGTTTAAGTATCCTCGTCTCAAAGAAATTTCAAGAAGTAAACACTTGAGATATCTAGAGTAAAGATAACAGTTTTCATTTTCTGAAGGAACGAAAGCAGTTTTAAAAATACTGTTGGTGAATTAAGCTGCATCAAAATTCTTCGAATACCGCGGCATTTGCTTCTTCGATTTGCTTTTCTTTAATGAAAAGACTTGTTAACAAGTTGATCTTGTAGATATATTAAGTACTAGCTGGTACCCACGACTTCGTTCGTGATTGTAAAGAATTCATATTGACAGCTATAGACATCTAACCACCATAGTGCACGATGGAAGACTCGATACTATTACCACACACAAATACCAGTCTTCTGCGCGATGTAGTTCCGGCAGCAAAGTAAAATTTACGGATACACACAAGTCTTTGGATGAAATACGAAAATATTCATGATCGACCAATTTCAAACACCATATCTCACACACTCCCACAGTTACCGAATTTCGGCCAACGCTGTGATCGATGGGAGACTCTGTGTTACTACCACACACAAACGCCAGTGATCTGCGATTAATAGTTTTCCCTGAAAAGTGATACACCATGACACATGCGTCTTTATCAGAAATATGAAATTGCCGCAGGTCGACCATTTTCATCCCCCATATCTTCCACACCCCCATAGCTACAGACATCTAACAACCATAGTGCACGACAACAGACACGATTCTACTACCACACATAAACAACAATGCTCTATGCTATGTAGTCGTGGCAGAAAAGTTAAATCTGCGGAGACACATGCCTTTCGTCGAAATACGAAAATATCCTTGGTCGGCCACTTACAACCACCATATTTCCCACACAACCACAGTTTCTGAAATTCGGCCGCTGTTGTGATTGAAAGGTGACTCTGTGCTACTACTACACACAAACGCCAGTTATCTGTGATCTGTAGTTTTCGCTGAAAAGTGATACACCATGACACTTTTGTCTTTGGCAGAAGTATGAAATTGCCACAGGTCGATCATTTTCAACCCCCATATCTCCCACACCCCCATAGCTACGACATCTAACAACCATAGTGCACTACATGAGATACGATTCTACTACCAAACACAAACACCAATGCTCTATGCTATGTAGTTGTGGCAGAAAAGTGACATATGCGGAGACAGTCGAAATACGAAAATATCCTTGGTCGGCCACTTACAACCACCATATCTACCACAGTACCACAGTTTCTGAAATTCGGCCGCTGTTGTGATCGAAAGGTGATCTGTGCTACTACTACACACAAACGCCAGTTATCTGTGATCTGTAGTTTTCGCTGAAAAGTGATACACCATGACACTTTTGTCTTTGGCAGAAGTATGAAATTGTCACAGGTCGACCACTTTCAACCCCCATATCTCCCACACCCCCATAGCTACCGACATCTAACAACCATAGTGCACGACAGGAAAGACGATTCTACTACCACACACAAACACCAAAGGTCTATGTTATGTAGTTGTGGCAGGAAAGAGAAGTATACGTAGATACGAATTTTTGGTCGAAATGTGAAAACGCCCTGCACTGACCAACTTTAATCATTATATCTCCCACATCCCCACAGCTATCGGCATTCGGCCAACGTTGTGCACGACAGGAAACTCCATGCTACTTCCACCCACAAACATCAGTGATCTGTGCTAGGTAGTGGTGGCTGAAAACTGAAATATAGGAAAAAACACGTCTATTTTTATATTTATATAAGATTATTCTCGAATCTCAACCAAATTCGAGTATTACTTAATAGTAAAGCTATCATATCTAACAAATTTTTCTTCATGGCGCTTGTGCATCAAGTTTCCAAGGACTTCGTGTTATGCAGGGACTCCTGGGATCATAAAAACAGTTGTGTTGCGCATTTAGAAATGCAATCGATTTCTCGGGTCTTCTTGGTAATTCAAACTTCCGCAATGCAGTGGTAACAGTTTCATATGTTCCACGAGAGGAGAAATATTTTTCAATCACAATAGCAGCTGAAGTATCGTGCAAACATAAGAATTCATTTTTTGATGGCAGGAAAAACCATAGTTTGCTCGAAAGTCTGGTGAAAGAATTAAGGGAAAATTATTATCGCATTTTACCCTACGAAATAAACAGAACTGCTTAACAGACGCATGCTTAAAACAAACAAACAAAAAATCTATTACGGAATACTTCCAAACCTCCTCCATATTATTTTATTTACTTAGAATCATTTCAGTTTACTACTTGTGAAAATGAATATCGACAAATTATGAAAAAATTTTCATCTAATCTAAAGTGCTTTTGGTATCTGCCTCTGATCAGCGGCATTTCGTGAAATATTCTAGGTGAAGCACAAAAGAGCACCACATACAGTGTTGTAAGCATTCCTTGCGTTATGCTTAAATGATTATACGTTCATCTTAACACGGTTATTATTGAACCCGGCGTTTTGAATTACGAAACGAGAAGTACTGTACCAAAATAGTACCGTACAGTAACTTAGCAAATCATGATACTAAAAAAACTGGAATGTACTGTACCTAAAAAGTTTCAAATAAACCTTTAAATTCGACACATCATGATAGTCTATTTATTATTTAAAGAGTATTAAGAGAAGATACGTTTGTTTTTGTTTTTGAAAGCAATTATCTAACTCCATTGGGCACTTTACAGAAAAATTCTCTATAGAAATAGATAGAAGAATTGTAAGCCAGGCCACCAATAATAACAAAAATAATTGGAATCTCCATACAAATACTTGTTTGTAGAATTTGTATGTAAGTAAAAATAATGCAGCTACCTATTCAGGAGTAATGCAGTTCATAAAATGTAAATCTCGTTTAAAATGGATATGTTAATTTCCATCGAATGGGCGTTTTATATATTCTATATAGTGACATCACACCGCTCTCTGTTAAATGAACCTTCATGTACTAGTACACCGTCACTACCTCAAAATTATACAAAGCATCCAGAATACTTGATCAAGTTTCATATTGCATTTATGGTAAAAAATAGAATTAATAGATTTTGGGAAAAGAAGAATAACACATCTGCTAAATAAGTTCGTTTGCGCTCCTCATTTGGGCATAACGATGGAAGAAGTAGAAATACTACCCTTTGTCGATGTTCTGTGAGACATGTGAATATTCCATATTGATTTGACGTACGCATCTGTGTTTTGTGGAAAAAAACGAATTATTAATACAATAATATTATCATAGAGTGCGCCTGTGTGTTAAAAAGAATGTTTAAACGCTGCAATAGAATCATTACGGCTGCACTCATAAAAATTCTTGCAAGTTCATTAGTAAGAGGTTTTTGGTGATGTTTCAGAATTTCGTTATAAACTTTGCATAGTTTCATACCACCGCACATACCGCCCTCTCTATTATTTACCAATTCAATGCCTAAACTTTTTTGGCTAAACTATAGTGTTAGTTTCATATCTCACAGAGGGTCTGCAGAAGGTAGAAATGAATCAATAGAAAAGACATAAGCGGGTCTTGACTACGGAAATCGACCACTTCATCTTGCGGATGACTGCCAAGCAAACGGAATCTTCCGGACCACGACAGTGAATAATCTCTCTGGTTCAAGGGCGTGACTTTCGTATAATTAGTTGTGTTTATTGAGTTTTAATTCTGGAGATAAGGAGTGTTAGATAGCTGCTAACATTCAAATGGATCTTGTGCAATATCAAGGACCAATTACAACATTGGGCCAGCTTGCCTGAGGAGAGGATACAATTGCTCTATGACACCCTTAAACAACCAAATCAGTGTATGCATCCAGGCCAGAGGGGTACATACTGATAAGTAAGCTGATACTGCCAAGTTTTTTGTACATTTGACTCGATAACTGAAATAACACCACACCCTCTCAACCCATGAGTTTCATTCAGTTTCCTCGTCCGTTTCTGGGTGCTTTTCTTCTTTTGTCAGGCAGTTTATATTCGCACGAACAACATGTAGGGTTGTTATTTGTGGTACAACCATCACACCTTTAATGGCGGTACTTTGATCCCTGCAGATTAAATAATATGCTCAAACAAGACATTCATTTTTTCTTTCATTTTTTCCTGATTTCGTAAGTATGCAAAATGCTTCTTCTGTTAATTTGAAACATTAACAGCAACACATTTTTTTATTTATCTTTTTCCCAAGATTAATATTTCAGCTTTAACTGGACTTCAGACAGTTTCAGTATTGCTAATTTTTATTTCATTGAGCAAAGCTGTACTTGTCTTTAAATAAAATGATTACAAAATTTACATAATTGTGGTGTAATATGTTTTCAGGTGTTATTATCGCGGTCGTTTTGGGACTTGTGATTGTCTACGTCAGTGCTGCACCCCGCACTACCGGTGATGTGAGGACTGCTGTCAGTGGCAGACCAGATGGTCCCGTCAAGGCAATTCCATTCAGGCAACTAATTGACGGAGTTCAGCCTCATGATGGCACCCTAGCAGATTCGTCCACGGTGAACGATATCAACAAGACCGGATGGTGGTGGTGGTGGTGGTGGTTGGGGCAAAAGCACCCACCTCATGACTCCGACGAAGATACATCCGGCGAATCAGACGACGACTCTTCTGACTCATCTGACACATCTGATGATGGCAACGACAGCAATGATGATGACGGTGGCAGCAACGAAGAAGATGATGACTCTTCTGACTCGTCGGAAGAGGATTCTAGCAGCGAAAATGACCATGACGGAGGCAATGAAGACGACGGTGATGACGATGACAATGATGATGACGACGATGACGGTGATGACAATGAGAACAATGACGATGATGACGATGGAGATGATAATGAAGAGAATGGTGAAGGAGATCAGGGTGACGGAAACGATGGAGAAACAGGGGAGGGTGACGGGAACGGAGATAATGAAGAAGAAGAGGGAGGTGAAAATGAAGGAGAAAACGGCGAGGAAGATGATGGAGGAAATGATGGAGAAGGCGAGGGGAACGGCAACGAGGGGGGAACTGGAGATGAAAATAGCGGAGAAGATGAAGGAAATGGTAATGAAGGAGAGACTGGGGAGGGTGATGGAGAAGGTGAAGGAGATGGAAATGAAGGAGAAGCAGGCGATGGAGATGGAAGTGGAGGAGGAGATGAAGAAGGAAATGGGGATGAAAATGGAGAAAGTGATGGTGGTAATGGAGAGGGCGAAGGGGATACTGGAGATGGCGATGGAGATGGACAAGGAGGGGATGGTGATGGAGAAACTGGAGAAGGTGAAGGTGATACAGGAGCTGGAGATGGCGATGGAGAGGGTGAAGGCGACGACGGAACAGACGGGTCTGACTCAGACGGGTCATGTCCGGCGATAGGCTCCTGCCCAGACTACGACAGTTCTGATGACGTGGTGGTGCATCTGCCCCACGCCACCAACTGCAGCCTCTACTGCCGCTGTGATCACGGGGTCCCCATCACCGAGGAGTGCCCACCTGGCCTCTACTTCAACCCCACACTGCAGGTGTGTGACTACCCGTACGCAGCGGGCTGCGTGTCCGAATCGAAACTCTCTGTCTTCCTGACACCGGTGCAGCGCTTCCTGAGAGCTAGGCTGGCCGCAACTCTCCGTCAGCGCCAGCGGGTCCCAACCGTTGCATGAACAGTGGGACCTCCACAACACAGTCTCAGTATGAAATACTTACTATGTTATGCAATCAAAACAAACTGTACGCAATAATGTTTCATTGTTAACAACACATTTTATTACGCCGAATAAACAAAAATAAGCCAATTTACCATATGCATACATTTTTTCCAATAAATCGTTTTTATTACATTCTTATAGTTTACCAACAGTAAAACTTTTGTGGGAAATTAAACCTTCCACACAATTTCTTTTAAAATATGGAGGATTAAAACAACACGTATGTAAATTAGTTAACTGAACATCAATGAATCAATTCTGACTAATATTATGTATAGATTTAAGTAATTTAACTTGTTGTAAATGACTTAGTGATACTTGATTATTTATATTGTTAGTTTGGATCCATTGGCTGAAATATGTACCATGAAGATTGTTTCAGAATTAATGACATTGAAATTGATCAAATTGATAACTACATTGAGATCAATATCTCTGCTTACCATTCCTATGAACATGTATTGAAGGAAATAAGTATTTCATTACATTTGACATAGCAAGATGTTGATCCAGTTCTTCCCAGCTAAGTTCCTACTGTGTCCACAGTGTATTCAAGACTTCCATACCACAAGCAGCGAATCAGATTCAAAATATTTTTAGGTGTTGATAAAGTTTCCGTACAAAATTATGTTGCCACAGCTCGAACTTGTTCCCTAATATCAACATGTTTTATCAACAACTGACAACAGTAATTTTCTGTACCTTCTTCTTCGTATTCTCGTTGCTTTCCTTCGCACGATGTCTGATGTAAACGAAGTCAACTACTTGTTATTATAACGGTACTAAGGTCGCAGGTATTCCGATCTTCGTGTTGTGACAGCTGGCACAACGCGAAAGATCGGATTACTGAAATTTACCTGTTGTTCGAGGCGAAACAGGGAGTACGAACATAAATTCCAAATATTTTGTAATATGTCGTGAGGCAGATAGTGTTATTGCGGGATACAGCTTAGGGAAACAAATTAACAGTATTTTAAACTGTGGCTCGGCCTTGTTGGTCATCTAGGCATATCTCTGGCTCTACAGCGTCAGTTGCTAGGCTGCATCATGCAGTAAAATACTGTGTAATTCTCAATGAATCTGATTATATAAGTCAGATTTATGCTATGACATCAATAAATGTTCATCGAGGTTCTCTGGATACGTAGGTTTGTACATGTTGATACTGGTATACCTAGAAATAACGTTCTTAAAGAATCATAAACCCTGAATACTTGGTTTTCAGTGAGGAAATAGAGAGACAGAATTAAGTTTCAATTGACAGTTTAGACACACTGTGCTAACTTAAGAAATTTCCCTCTTTCTTTATATTTTAGTGAGTTCAAATGAGATTTCATATAGAAGAACATTTGCTAAACGAAATCACTTATCCTGTAGCAGTTACGGTACCTTAAACGTTGTAGTTTAGATGTTATTTTGATTTCCTTTTGAAAATCGTAATGAGTCATATTAAGAAGTGTGTAAGGTTTACGCGGTATAGTATACATAAATTAGAACAAATTATTTAGATCTTTATAACGTGGAAATTTCTGTTTGTTTACAAACTGATGGTGGCATTATTACCACTTGGATAATAATCGCAATTTTTGAGTGGACCGATTCAAATAATTGTCGAGTCATAAACATGTTGATTTTCAAAATTGAAAATAAATGACAGGACTTTTCTATAGCACGTGTCCTAACAGTACCAGTATTACTGTTTTTGATTCTTTGGTCACAAATCAATAGAAGTCATAGAGATGTCGCTGGATTTAGATATAACAAATGCATAACTTGATTATTTAATTAATTATTTTCATGTTAAATGGTGTGCTTTGGGCTCCTCAGGTAAGTGATATAATGTCAACATAATCAGTATCTCTGACGAAGGCTGGAGGATACCAGCCGAAAGCTCAGGTAATGAAATAAACAACGCGGCATAACCCGAAAATCAATTAATCATGAAGTGATATAATGTTTAACTTGAATATGGATGTGCTAGAGCATTGGTACCGGATCTCATTTCATATTTTCTTGACTATATTGATACAGTAAAAGGAAATGGGATCAGAAAATGATGCTAAATGATACTGTAGATGCTTAGAAGAAATTGCGTCCATTTCGAATTAAGTCCAGTTTCTTGTAGTGGTATTAGAAGTATAGCTTTCTAATTAGTTAGCATTCAATCGTTTTGAAACATATTCAGATTTTCAGGTATTATTAATATCTCAACCATTCAATACATAACAAGAAGATACTTGTTCTATTTATCAGTCATTATGTAACAGAGTTAAAGTAGGTGTTTACCGAAATGAGCTTCTTAATGATTCTATACATGTGCTATCACAAATCAGATCACCAGAAGACATTTCATCAAAAAATTTGATTCCAAATGTTGAGAGTCCTCAGTAACCGTCGTGAATCCTAGTACACAGTACAAGCGGTGTGATGAAATAATGCCTTCATGTTTACCGAGCGTGGTGTGAGAGCGGTAATATTCTCACCTCACAATCGGGAGGACGTGGGTTCGAATTCCCGTACGGGCATCCAGATTTGGGTTTTAACATAGTTCCCAAAATCATGCTAGGCGAGTGCCGGGATGTTTCTTTCAAAAGGCCAAGGCATTCAACAAAGGAAAGAAAAGTCCTCGTGTTACCTTGTAATTATACTTCTGCTATTCGTTAATGTGATCTCACGGTATCATTGGTTGCTGTAAAAAGGTAAGTACTGTTAAATGTCAGATTTTTTTTGGTTCTGAAAATAACAAATTTTCACCGGAGGTCATTAAGAGCAATTAACTATTGAGCGGCGTATCGTTTTGGAATCTGCCACTGTTATCTTAATATCAAGTTAATGTAATCTGTTTAGATTGAAGAGGACCAAGTTTCTGACCAAATACATCAACGGTACATGCTATTATTGCAGAGGTCGTTATGAACTTTATTTATTTCTGGACCCACTACCAGCTTTTAATGCGCTAAGTAACCATTTCTAACTACCCGCGACCATCATCTGGCTATTTGACCATCCTGATACGAAACTGTACTGAAGATACAAGATTTGAATTAATAAACAAATCGATTTTGGACAGAAAACAATATATTTTCAGACTAATTTTACAGTAAGTGACTTACATAAATTATTATTTTGTGGTTCCTTGTAATAGTGAATTTTTTATACCTAATGATAGATGCTGCGGCTCCTGTTTGTGATCTAATCAGTCTTTGTTGTGTCCCTGACTGAAAGGCCTAGCGCCGAGGAACACGTTTATCGCTTTTGTTGCTTTCCATTGAGGCTTGCGTTAAAAGCATCACTGCTTGTTCAATATCCTTTTGCTTATAAAGACACATTGGCTTGTGTGCTGATTCACTGATCAGCCAGAACATTATGACTACCTACGAACTATCGTTATAAATCCATCCAGGCGAGAACAGAGTCACCTGACGAGTAATGACTGCTAGTCAGACACACGCACGGTACATGTAGTATCAGTGAGCGTGCAATCCGTGTTTTAAGAAAGTTTGTAACTTGAAAACATTATATCAATATAACCAGACAGTAATGTCCCGTTACTAAACTAGTCAACTTTGATTGTTTTAATTTTGAAGTCTGTCGATAAATTCCTTATGACACTACTAAAGTACTGGACATATATGAAGCTTTTAAATAGTTCACTTAAGTAAACTCCTTTTGAAATTGTGATTGGAGTTATTACAAATTCAGTATTGAGCACATTAAGAACATATCGTGTTTCACACAGGTGCACATAATTATTCACATTTTTAAATAGTTCCCGCTCTCAGTTTACGAGTACTTACATGACAGCCGATCATGGTGACCGCACATTCCACTTCAGTATTCATTATCATCCTTCGCTAGCGTCGGTTACAGACTATAGATCATTTTGCATTACGTATGGTGCTTCCTTCTTGAGGCTTTTAAATTGATTGTCTATAATTGGAGCTTATTATTTTTTTATGGATGAGGACATCTTACGAAAATAAAATCACAGCAAACAAAATGGAGTTAGATACAAGAGAGTTTTGCTTCCACGTATTGGTTTTCAATGATTTTTCCCAAATCAGTTCGGGTTGTATGCTCGTTTTATATATATATTTATTTATTTATTATATAAAAGTTCTGACTATTTTCTAATAATTTGCAGAAATCGAGTTTCTATGTCCTCATAATCCACAATCATAATTCTTAAAGTAGCCTTGTATACAATCTGGTCTTTATTTTTTCATCATATTAGAGACGACTGAGATGATTCTGAAAATATTCGTAATAGCATTTGAACTACATTATGGGCGGAGAATGAAGATGATGTTTGCACTCACTGGGAATTAAAAGCTGAGGTGAGAGAGGTATCCCGTACTGAATCCTTCAGTTTGTTCACTGGCATCAAGGCTGACTGCGTAGGTAATTCCTGCGTGACAAATACTTAAAATTTTGACGCTTAGCATTCGAATAAATGAAAGTTGCAATTTTCGGCAATTTTTAATTCTCTTTTGGTTTACACAGAATGGCGGCATTAGTTCTTAACTTTTAAAAAAAAATCTATGTAGTGAACGGATATCTCATTAATGCCCATTTGTAGTGTAGCTGATAAGTATATCAAGCATATATTTTAAGCCTCGGAGTTTAAACAATCAAGGACTTCTTGCCCTCACTTCAAACCACTGAAAGCACTTTAATAGGACATTAACAAACATTTTTTACTACGAAGAACTGACTATTGGACTTGGAATTATCTAAATTTGTTAAATGTATAACAGCCAGTATAACGAGGTTTGAACATCGGAGAGAACAAAATGGAGAAAACTGACAAATTATAATTAAGCTGCTACACTACACTGTTATAAGTTTAGAGGACAAGTGAAATATGAAATGAAAACTTCGTGAAGCAATAACGGCATCTGTGGGGTAATTGTATGAGTAAAAGATTCTGTACCTTCTTAATTCGTTATTTAAGTGTACAGTAGCAGGGAGCGAAAAGCTATCGGAGGATGTGGAAATTAGAGTGTTTGAAATTGGTGACTGTTGATGTAGCTTGTAACACGAGCGTGTACATGAAGGTAGGAATCACTGGAGTACAGAAACAAGGTATTCCTTATATTAATGAAATTTACACAAAATAGCATATAAAACACATAATTGATCGGGTCTCATTATACCACGAACACCAGAACGACGTTCGATAAATTTAGTAACTACTTGATCTGTTAAAGACAGGTAGACACCAGTGCTTAACTCTCTTGAACTTCTTGCAACTCACTGGTAACGTAACTGGATTTGATGGCTGAGATTGACTGATGAATGTACTCTGAAGAGCCAAAGAAACTGGTATGGGCATGCCTATACCAGTTATGTAACCACTCAAAGTACGACGCAGCGGTCGGCAACGCCTGTATAAGACAACAGGTGTCTGGCGCTTGTGTTAGATCGGTTTCTGCTGCTACAATGGCAGGTTATCACGATTTAAGTGAGTTTGAACGTGGTGTTATAGTCGGCGCACGAGAGATGGGACACAGCATTTCCGAGGTAGCGATGAGGTCGGGATTTTCCCGTACGACCATTTCACGAGTGCACCGTGAATGTCGGGAATCCGGTAAAGCATCAAATCTCCGACATCACTGCCAGAAAAGATCCGGCAAGAATGGAACCAACAACGACTGAAGAGAATCGTTCAACGTGACAGAAGTGCAACCCTTCCGCAAATTCCTGCGGATTTCAATGCTGGGCCATCAACAAGTGTCAGCGTGCGAAACATTCAACGAAACATCATTGGTATGGGTTTTCGGAACCGAAGGCTCACTCGTGTACCCTTGCTGATTCCACGATAAAAAGCTTTACTCCTCGTCTGGGCCCGTCCACACCGACGTTGGACTGTTGATGATTGGAAACATGTTGCCTAGTCTGACGAGACTCGTTTCCAATTAGATACGACATGTACGTACGCATCCTGGATGATCACCTGCATCCATTCTTGTCCATTGTGCATTCCGACGGACTTGGGCAATTCCAGCAGGACAATGCGACACCCCACACGTCCAAAATTGCTACAGAGTGGCTTCAGGAACACTCTTCTGAGTTTAAACACCTCCGTTGGCCACCAAACTCCCCAGACATGAACATTATTCAACATATCTGGGATGCCTTGAAACATGCCATTCAGAACAGATCTCCACTCCCTCGTACTCTTACCGGTTTATGGACAGCCCTGCAGGACGCATGGTGTCAATTCTCTCCAACACTACCTTGGACTTTAGTCGAGTCCATGCCACGTCGTGTTGCGGCACTTCTGCGAGCTCGCGGGGGCCCTACATGATACTAGGCTGGTGTACAAGTTTCTTTGGCTCTTCAGTTTAATTTCCAGTAAATAAACTCCTTAAAATCGTATCCTAATTAATGGTGCCCCAAACACTGTGAATATGGTTTCTAGACGTTTCACACGTTAATGTGCAGATCACAATTCCCGGCAGTAAATTACTTTACCAACACATTCACTCACAACACCTGAACAACTGAGTCGAAACGTTAATTCCTACTTAACACTCAATAATTTATATCTGAAAGTTCCTGTGCTGCTAAGAAATACTGGTTTAAATACAACCTTCAAAACCGACGAACAACGAAAGCTTTTTTAGCAACTATGCAATTGCAAAACTTCTTCGATATATGAACGCATATAAAATTAAGCCTAATGCTTCTGATGGATCGCCAGCTTTTATCTGATAAGCAAACTTACCAACTATACCGTAACTTATTTACCAATATTGACTGTGAATAAAGTTCCGCGCGTCAAAGTCTGAGCGCAAAATTCTGAAATCATTTGTTGATAGAATCTTGAAACCCAAATGTTCACGAAGAAATGAAAAACTGATGGTAAGCACGGAAAACTGAAAAGTCATCCGAACGCAGACACCAATCACTTGCCTCCAACAAACGAAATGAGACACATGTCTGTTGGCAGCAAAATTGTGGTGGGAGGGACTCGAACGTCACTGAATCGTCACTTCAATTGGTAGGTTGAAGCCCCACGTTTATTGTAGAGCTCTGCATCTGAGATATGAGATAAGAAACTTATTTTGCTATATAAGTGACCGTCACGGCAAGATTTGTTTAATACAATTGCCTGCTTTTCCTGGAACCGATACTGTGATAACTACAATGAGAGGTAAGTATTTTGTTATGTTGCATTTGACAACACCTCTCTAGCTTCCTTTGCACCTTAATTATCTAAGTTATATGTTAATGTTTTTGTATCTCGCTGTGCATTTCACGGACCGTTAATTTAAATTCCAGTGAAATTAGTAAATGGCAACGACATTAGATGAATAAAGCAATTTCCATGATTGAACTATTTACAAACCTGAGAAACATTTTGCGTCTATGCCCCATTAGTAGGTAGTCAACAGTTTATACAGGAGTAAATACCGGAAGTAAAACTGTAAATCGATTTCGTTAATACTTCAGGGTGAATGCTAGTGATCACAACAAAAAGTATGAAGACGCTGCAGCCAGGAGGATGGTTTTGTTGTGTGTCGAAGCACGCATACTTAGTCGATAAAGTAGGAATCTCGGGTTTAACGTTAATTCACCTGATCCGTAGCTTACAGTTGCATTGTTGTGTAGCTCCTACTCTGAACTAGGCGATAGTATCATCTTAGAATTGTGCACTTATTATTGAAACAGGAGAACAGTAATAAAATATTTTCATCTTTCTTCTTCCCATGAAATCAGTAAATGAGCAAAAATGCGCAGAATCAAAATTTGTTTCAGGATCATTCCATTGCAATAAGCGCATATATGGTCATTTTTAAGGGATCACAAACATCGGAAGAAATTATTCTTCTGAATTTTAAACGTACTGTCCCACCGAGCCAGATGTGTGACTGGCAACGCTCGGGCATGATATACTGGTGGACGCAGGTTTTAATTATATATTTATATATTACTTTACGCCTCGCAGACGTCGAGGTCATTAGAGGCGGGATGGGGACAAGGATCTGGAAGGAATTCTGCCATGGCTGTTTGAAGGAAGCATCCAGGCATTCGCCCGGAGTGATTTGGGGAAACCATGGAAAACCCAAATCTGGATACCCGGACGGGGATTCGAACCGGCGTCCTTCCGAATGCTAGGCCAGAGCGTTAAACACTCACCCACCACGCTCAATCGCAGGCTCAAATCCTCATACAGATTTCGGTTTCCATGGTTTTCTGAAATCACTTTAGGCGATTGTTAAGATGATCCCTTCAAAAGCCCAAGGACGAATTCCTTTTTAATCCATGTTTCTAATATACTCCGCCCTCTAATAACCTCAATGTCGATGAGGAGTAAAAGGAAACAAAAAAAACATGCTTGCTGTCTCTCCAGTGCAGAGTAAAAATAAATTTTAGATAGAGGTATGTATACCCATTTTAGCATATTTTTCCTAAGAATTATCTCGGAAGCTACGGATTACTGTAGAGCCACGTAGAAAATCCCTCAAGCGAGATTATCGTCAGGTGTGTCTGATACACTGCTGCATAAGTTATACTGATAGGCGTCGTTTTGCTTTAACTCTTATCAAAAATTCCAGATGCTGACGAGACACAATAATAATTCCATTAAGACTGAGCCAAAATAAACCACAGAACGAAATAAACCGACAAAGCATTCAGAACGAATCTGTGTTATTAACTGGTGGCTCAGTGGTTAAGGCGTCCTGACTGTAATCGAAAGGTCCGCGGTTCGAATCCCGGTCACGGCGGGGATTTTCAAAAGCCCTTTACCCGACCTTCATCTATGGCCCAGCTTGGTGTGTAATGTAAAGTACGCTTACATCGTTCGGATTCCCTGTGCCCGGTAGGATTGCAGGTTTTGGTTAGGGCGACTACGACAGGGGTGGAATACGCAGCCAATAGAAACACTGTCACCAGGGCATTACGATCACACTAAACTGTTATTATTATATAATTTCTTTTTGTGCTTCTTTTAAATAGCATGGAAATTAAATAACTTCGATTCTAACACTAATTTCAAAATAAGTTTTTAGTGTTTGGAACATTATCTCATAAATATTGCTGACTAATACTCACTGTCAAGAAGTGATACAACAGTCCTCTGATTCTGCTTTCGCAAGTGCGGAAGTTCCTCACGCTTTTTCCCATCTGTTTCTGCAACTTTCATAACGGAAATTGAATCCCAAGTTGACAACGGGGCGGCGCGGTTGCAGCGGACGAGGCGAGCCGGGAGCGACGTGGCGCATATTGCAACTAAAATATTTTTTTAGTTCACTGTGCGCTGAGACTTGAGTGTAAAGGCGTAAGTCTTTCTGTTGTTGATTTTTAGAAGTCTTGTACCTAAACGCAAATTCAGTCGCGATGATCTATTCTCAAGACTGAATTCATATAGTTCTCAAGCGAATATTTCATCGATCATACACATGATTCAAGTTCTTGTTACCACTTTACTACAAGAAGAGAAGAAACCTTATACTTGATAACAATTTCCAAATTTAACTGAAAGATTACGCAATGAACTGAACGTAAGAGCAAGATTTTGAGAACTGACCAAATACTACAAATACACAATTGCATCGAATTTAGATCCTCTATACAAATATGCTTTTTTTTTGCCAGTATCACTACGGAATAGGTTGAGTTTAAATTACTAAATATGACTACGAGCAGTACCTGAAAAACCAGATATTAAAAAAACTCCACGCAAGATGATGATGGCATACCTTCCCCCACAAGTAGCCAAATTGAAATTGAGAATAAAGTCCTGTTTACGTTATCATCATTACAAATGTTGGAATTAATGTTAGTTATGAACGAAGACCAGCAAGTCTCGATTAGAACTGACGATGGTGACAAACTCTTTCAGTTACAGTCACACCTTTAGGAGTAAAAAAAAAGATAAACATTGAGGATTCCCTTACGTAGTGCAAATCAAACGCACAAAAATACTGTCATCCTTTGGCAATAGTACACCAATATTTGTCCCCACAGCAGAGCAACCAGTGAAAAGTTAGTCTAATACATGAAGAATACCTTAACAGTTTGTAGGGTGTAAAAGCGGCTAAACCACTACTTATAAAATCTAACTTGCAGCTACTTAATTTTGAATATTATTTTAATAAAAAAATACTGGTTGTTAAAAATTGTGCTTTACCTTCATAGCTTTTACACATCTGCTTCGCATACGCTTGTGTTTTCGATTTCGATAAGATTTATTTTTGAGATCTGTTTCCATTTCTGCATGCTTTATAACACTTCCATTTCATCACAACTGTCAAGTGCATTTTTTTTTTTATTTTTTTTTTTTACGAGTTATTTCTAAAGAGCTAGGATCACAAATTTTCTCTGTAGAAGATCCATTAAGTATTAAAGCAAAAGTAATAGGGAAAGCTGAAATGATGCACATGTAATCGAATATAAAAGAACCAAAAAAATATAAACTTTGACCAATAATTATGGAAATTTTTTTTCTCGAAACTCCAGGAAACATAATAATCTATTAATTTATCTCTTCGCAATAGGAATATCGTATGCAAAATACAGATAGTATTTTCCTAAAATCACTCATCTTTAAAGTCAGAATTTTAATCACAGTAGTAGTAGTATATACCAGTTAGCCACTTGCTTGTGAGCCACTTGACGTTAGTAAGAAGAATTTTCTTGCTGATTTTATGCTGCACTAAATTTCGCCTTAGGAGGCAAGAATGGGAAGTTATGCGTATCAACTGGAACATCTGTTACTTACTTCATTGGTCAAATTCATTCACTTTGAAGTTAAAATATATAATTCCGTTGTGCATTTTGATACAAATATTATTGGTATGGCAATCTGACAGATTCTTAAAATAGACCTTGCTGAGTGATTGGTTAAGTTTTTTATCTGCCATTCAGGATGGAGTGTGTTCAGTTCCCGACAAGGCCATGCCGATTTCGGCATTTAATGGTTTTCTGGAAAGTCCACAGTACAGCCAAGCAAGCTACAGCAAATAATGGTTAAGTGATAGGAAGCGGTTAGTCGGTGTAAGCTGCATAACCGTTTAACTTATTGGTTTTAAGTAATTCGTACGTTACAGCGTACCATTAAAAGCACGGATGCAATGCAGAAGAGAGGATAACTATTGTTATGAGCTGATAACTGAGTTACCCCAGTCTGTGGCTATTTATCATGGTTAACAAGGTAAATAGTGTTTTTTTTACGTATCAGGTAGTTCAATGTTAATAAGTAAGCTGAAATTTGTCTGTATATTACTACTACGGGAATATCGCTCGTGGTTCTGACTTCAAACTAAGTTAGCAGCACTGTTTGTCTACCATGTTCATTGAGTAAATACGAAATTCTGATGCACATAAAGTTAATGCTTGTCTGCCGTGCGCTGTGTAACTCTGGGGATGTAATAAATGCTGAAGTTGAATCACTTTTAGAGAATCAGATGATTTTCTTGCAACATTTAGCATCGAATACTTGTTTTGAGTTAAAATGTAAGAAACGCATTTTGTTCTGCTTCATACGCAGATATACCCTGTTTTTTTCGAAATGATTATCGATTAAGTGTAATCAACAATTACCTTCCAGATATGATTTAGTTCATTGTTTTGCTGAAATTAAATAGCTCACTAGATGTTACAAATTTCATCGATAACGTATCAACTACAGAAAGAAAAAGTGAACAAATGTAAAAATTTAAATGTTTTACTTTCTGAACGCAGCTATTATTCACGTCGTATTGTGTTGAGTGCGAAGACACGAGAATTTTCTGAAGCATCGCAAATAATAATCTCTCTATTTCGAGTGCTTGACTTTATCAAAGTTAAGTGCACAGATAAAGTACGAAATGAACGTATTTTTAACACGATCTGCAAAGACAGAAGTTTCTGCAAGCAGAAAGCAATTTAAGACGCGTGGGCTTGGTTAGTTCGTTAGTCAGGGAACAGTTGAACTGTTCAGGAAGACAAAGATTAGAATAATTAAAGCAGATAATTTGAGACATAGGCAGTAACGGGTATTGAGATCAAAAGATCAAGACAAAAAGAGATGGAGAATTTCATAAAATTAGTCGAGAGATTGATAATGGAGATTTAATCTTTGGAGATTACGAAGCATATCAGTCTTAATTATATTTCACTCTGGTGCAATATTCACAGAAGTGCTATGAAGGAGAAATAACTTATCTCAGTTTCATAAATTACAGAACTTTATTCTTAGTGTCGTTTATTGATTCTTTTCAAATTACGTGATATATATATATATATATTTTAAATCTAACCGTCAGTGCTTATTATTATAAATAGCAATGAAAATGAGATGTGCAGAACGTCCTAAGAAACTTAAATTTGATTCTATATACCGTAATGGCAACCAAATGGTAGTGGAATTTAGTGCTTCATAGACATCATTTTGATGTCTAGAATTCGGAGAACTTTCACGATCTAAGCTTCTTATTAAAACTATAGAATTGTTTTTCTTCTGCATGCCTTCTGTGTTTTCTGTCCTTATGTTTGTCAAAGAACTTTTCAGAACAAATTTTGTCTGTGAATAATGAAAGAAAGAATGTTGAATTTTACACAAAATTTCGCGCCTGTGATACTTGATTGAGGTTTATTATTTCAGTCCTAGTTGGAAAATACTTCTTTTGTTCTGAATCGTTCTTTGACATCTAAGCAGAACAGAAACGCAGGCGACCATTTCCTCCAACCTATGCATTGAACAGAGGTGGTAAGGTTTTTAATAATAGCTATAATAAGACTCGATGGAATCTAATTGTGACCTCTGTTTACTGTGTTTAATGATAAGATTGTGACCAAGTTTCACAGCAGTTTCTGTTCCTGTTCCAACAGTCTCACTTGTCAAACTTTTCGGAAGTAACAAGAATCCTATTTTTCTTAGGTGCACCTAATCTTTTAACTAAACATTACGTTCGTACAATCGTGATGACTTCTTCCACGATTTTAATAACAAAAAATGATTTTCAATTCGGATATTGGGCTGTCACATTGTACTGTATTACCAGTTCTCAGATTTTTTTTTAGCATAATATGCATATCAAATTTAGATGCCGCACCGCGATTAGAACCCGGAACTGTCAATTCTCAAAGCAACTTCCCAGAGCACACTACTGATAGACGGAAATCAAGCTCGTATACTCATCTATCCATCACTCACAAAAGACATGCTGTTTGCTTTCGTTGTTATCCAATTTCCAGCGATCACACGTTTCCTGTTTGTACAAGGGCCGGATGACTACTTATGGTTGGTACTGTCAATGCACCAAGTGACTATACAAACACTATGATGCCTGCAGGTAGAAACAGTCTATTTCTCTGTCACTAAATAATGATTATTTGTTTCGTTAGTATACAAAACCACGCATGTCTTATTCTTACATATTAGTATCTTTTTTATATTTTTTTCCAAATTACTTTTATTTCTGCACTGACTGAACTTCGATTAATTTCTCCGAGAACAATTGAATAGTCGAGGACGGGGCATGGGAGGGAGGGGAGAAACTAGGGAAGTCACTTTTTTTCGAAATTGAGTTGTTGTTACAGCTTGATAAAAACTAATCAAGGAATTATTTGAGAGATATGTACTGCAAGAAATCATGTCAGGAGATATCATCATTCAATGTGTTTCTGCAACAGAAGATAAAATATTAAATTGGTTTTTTCTGATTTGTGATAAGAATTGACTTTCCTGTTTTTTCCCTGCTCTTTTTATTTCTATGAACGAAGTAGGCAATATCTTTTTTTTTTAATCATGGCATTTATTTAACTGTTGTGTTAGTGTGATAAATCCTAACTGAATTCCTCCAGCTCACGGATTTCTATCTGGTTCTCAGGTGCTACGATCGCGGTGCTGTTGGGACTTGTGATTGCCTGCGTCAGCGCCGCACCCCGCGCTACGCATGCTGTCAAGTCTGCTGTCAACGGCGGTTCAAATGGTCTCATCAAAGCGCTATCGCCAAGCGAACTAACTAACGTGGAAAGTACTGGTGGGGAAACACTTGCGGACACGTCGCTGCTGAAGGAGATCTCTTCGAAAGGAACGTCGTCGCATCAGAGCCCTCCTCATGGATCTAACGATGGCTCTTCGAACAACTGGTGGGATAGCCATCCTTCTCATGGTTCTGACCATGATTCTTCCGACAACGGGTGGAATCACCATCCTTCTCATGGTTCTGATGATGGTTCCGACAACTGGTGGGATCACAACCCTTCTCATGGTTCCGACAACTGGTGGGATCACATCCCTTCTCATGGTTCCGACAACTGGTGGGATCACAACCCTTCTCATGGTTCTGACGATGGTTCAGACAATTGGTGGAATCATCATCCTTCTCATGACTCTGACGAAAATTCTTCAAATGACTCAGGGGACGGTGATGACCACTGGCATGGTTCGTCGGAAGATTCGAATGAGCATAACGATGGTGACGGCGGTCATAATAATGACAGTGGTGAGGAGGAGGAAGGAAGTAATGAGGAAAATGGTGAAGAAGATGCGGGAAACGGAACGACGGAGAAACGGGGGAAGGTGGTGGTGACGAAAATGGCGGAGAAGGTGAGGGAGAAGGAAACGAGGGAGAAACGGAGGATGGAGATGGCAGTGACGGAGAAGAGGATGATGGCAACGGAGAGGACACTGGAGAAGGTGATGATGGAAACGGAGAGGATGAAGGTGATACTGGAGCTGGAGATGATGATGGAGATACTGGAGATGATGATGGAGATGCTGGAGATGGCGATGAAGAAACTGGAGAGGGTGAAGGTGATACTGGAACTGAAGATGGCGATGGAGAAGGCGAAACTGGAGATGGCGATGGAGCAACTGGAGAGGGTGAAGGGGATTCCGGATCTGGAGAAGGCGAAACTGGAGATGGCGATGGAGAAATTGGAGAGGGTGAAGGAGATACTGAATCTGATAATGGCGAACCTGGAGAGGGTGAAGGAGATTCCGGAGCTGGAGATGGCGATGGAGAAGGAGAAACTGGTGAAGACGACGACGGAACAGGTGGTGCTGACTCAGACGGATCCTGTCCGGCTATAGGTTCCTGCACGGACTACGACAGTTCTGATGACGTAGTATTGCATCTGCCCCACGCCACCAACTGCAGCCTCTTCTGCACCTGTGACCACGGGGTCCCCGTCACGCAGGAGTGCCCACCTGGCCTCTACTTCAACCCCACACTGCAGGTGTGTGACTACCCGTACGCAGCGGGCTGCGTGTCCGAATCGAAACTCTCTGTCTTCCTGACACCGGTGCAGCGCTTCCTGAGAGCTAGGCTGGCCGCAACTCTCCGTCAGCGCCTGCGGGTACCCACAGCAGCCTGAACAGGGGCACCTGTACAACACCCAGGAAATAGTCCCTGTTTCCAGTATTATAGTACCACATCTATGTTTCTTAAAATCAATTTTTTTTGTTAATCTACAAATTAATCAAATTTGTCTTTAAATATCTGAAACAAAACATTCCCAGAACATGAAACCCCCCGTTAAAAATTACATCCCTCAAGGCTCCATTTTGCATGTGGAGAGTTACGGAGTGATTTACAGTAAATATATGCAATAATTATCTTCCGGCAAACAGGTTTTAGATATGATACCAAATGTTGTGTCCAACTCGATAGCTTTGCTTTAACTTTCATCAGTCTATCATACGATCCAGAAACAAGTTACAGAAAATTATCCTTTGCACGAAGGAGTCTTTCCTTATGTAACCGAGGGTGAAGACTGTGTCTGTAAGTTGAGACAAGTAATTTAATAAACATAAAAAAATAGGCTACTATAACGTTTTGTGTTAGTCTCTCTACTATTTAACCTCTATGCAATCGATATATCTCATTAAGGTTACATTTGGAGGACCTAATTATTTGTAATAAAGCAAATCGTAAGTTAATATGCAAATATTATAGAAAATGAGACTAGAAACCTAATCAAATGCCGTAATTTGTAAATGTCAATATAATATAGTGATTACTTCTGTTTGTAAGCCGAAATTTTATTACTACAACCAGGCCTATTTGAGTAATGCTGGTTTTTGGATAGATCCGGTACGTTCCCGGCCGACTTAGACTCATTACATCCTCCTCAGTTGATCTCTATTTAATATTTCCACACTTTATATTGACACTGGACGATCTTGTTCTCATATTTTTCAACAGATCTGGACGTAAGATAGACGAAACATAGCCGAATAGAGATACTTCAAATTAGAATTCGTTGGTTTTAAGATATATGGAAAGCTTTATGATATTGAGCTGCTAACTTTCAGTATCGAATATGATTGGAACGTTTCATCCATTAAAACACCACATCAAATCTAATTCAAGATAAATTTTATTATTGCTAAAAATACATAGAATATTTTTGGTATGTGTACAATACTCGCTATCACAACTACGTTATTGCTACATTTCACGCGATTACAGTGCGTCGTTAATATAACCATATTGCGCATTTTTCCTCTTTAGTATTATTTTAGTAATCATAAATAGTTCACTAACAAAAAAAGACAAAAGTCTAGATGCGGTGTAAACAATCAACATGTATATAGTCTGACATTATCCTAATTCTCTCTCTATTCACAAGAGACTCTTTACACAATACTTACAGTGTCGAACAAACTACTTTTTTTTGGCAAGGATATAAACCATGTTTCATACAGTTGTTATTGTGTCCGTCAGAACAGAATATGCTTTAACAATTCAATTACGTGAATCTAACATAATAAATGGCATAGAGTCAATGAAGCCTCATGGTCAGTATGGGATAGAAGAGACGCAAAGACGAACGCCGTTTGAGAAAGAGTTTTGGATACTCTCGGGGATATGGAAGGGTACCAAACACGTAATTTACTTTTAAAATTTGCATTTAAAAGAATAATAAAAGGAATATTTTTTAAGTAATTTGTAAGTAATTTCCTAGAAGGAGAAAACAAATCATACACCATATTAGTTATCATAATTTGCCATAAGATTGCGTGTCTGAACATCTAACTTATTTCAAAAAGAGTAGGAAATGCAGTGTATAATGGATAGGTAAAACCGGTAAAATTAATAATTTTCTTCTGTCTGCCTGCCTTTCTAAATATCAATGTGTATATGCATGCACCAGTACTGCAGGTAGCGATAGCTCAAGTTATCGGTTTATACATATGATAATTTTAACCAGATAACTTTCATACTTCCCAATAGGGCCAAAGCCGTATATTTTTAATTTTTTTCTGTCTGTCCGTGCATAGAGCAATAACTAACGAACTGGTGTCGGAGAAACTAGACTTATTGTTACCTTACGTGGTGGACTAACACTTATAAGGCTTTAAATCCAAATATGTTACGCAATTCTCGAGGGCACTTCTTCATCTCTCATTTAATACAACACAAACAACACTCTATAACGAATATGCCCTCTATCAATAGTCATCCACACCTACAAGAACATATATGAACATCCACTGGGGTAGCCAACGGTAAACCACGCTAGTTCATCTTCCCAATAGAATTTCTATCGAGAGGAACATACCCCATCCCGGAATAGGCCATGGCATCATAAGAAAGAAGAGATTTCTTCCATGCACATTGACCAGAACAATTAACAAATATTGAGGGTTCTAGCTCTATGATCGGACTATTTTGAGTATCGAAACCAGGAATTCAGCATACTATAATCGGCACGATTCATTGGGGCTATATTTCTATAAACATCTTCGTAGACCAAGAGGAAGTCATCGACTACACTATTGAATCTTTAGTTTCATTTCTCCTCCCGGGCTCCCTGTACACAAAATAATTTTAAGGGAGTTCCAATATTATTAGTATACAACCTACGAGTAACTGCCGTAAGTTGTGCAGTTGCTTCCGACTAAAAGTGGTGAGTGTACAACGAAACCTGGTGATAATGCTGCCCGCATTCGGCGCAGGTGAGTGCGTATTTACTTCGCGAATCCCCTTTACACTCAGAAGCTTCCTGTTACATTTCAAGCGCGTTCACTTACAAAAAATCGTCTGCTTTACGATGACAATCAAAAACGTACAGCAGCAAACGCTGTGTACTGGGAGCTTTGAAGTCTTCGTCTAGTTTTTCTCCTGCGCCCAGCTGTACGTAGCTCCCGAAGCTTTAAGAACATTAGTGTGTATTGACAAAGTAGCGGGCAAAGTCAATTATGTTTAAACCTTCCAATCTTGAATCCAAAACAAATACATGCTTCTGAATCACCTATAGTTACCAAATTCTAAGAAGAAAATACTTTCTTAAGGAAAAATGAATGTTCTTTTAATTTTGTATCGTGTGACAGGACTCTGGATAGTGAAGCTCCAGATGATGTTATCCCTACGCGCAATTAGGGTTCACTGCGCTGAGCCGCACACTAGATCAGGGATCTACAACGAACCTACGCCAAGACGCATATCAACCATCGAGGCTGGGGTTTTTAGGGGGTTTCCCTAGCCATCAAGACAAATGCTGGGATGGTCCTAAATCTTCGCATCATAAACTACACATTTCACAAACAGAAAATCACAAGCTGAATATAGTTAATCGTTTAACTTTTTTACTAAATTTTGGTTTTACGCCTCGTCGACTTCGAAGTCATTAGAGGCGGGATAGGACTGGGGACAAGGAACGGGAAGGAATTCGGCCATGGCTCTTTTGAAAGAAGCATCCCGGCATTCGCCTGGAGTAATTTGGGGAAACCGTGGAAAACCGAACCCCCCACGCTCGGTCGCGTTTCACACACAAATCGCAACACTTCCCTTCCCCATCAATACTTAGTACCACCTAGCCAGTGTTGCCACCTTATGAAAACAAAAGTCGCTAGACCTAGTCTAAACACTCACTAGATTACAGGATATTTAGAACTGAAAGATTCGCTAGAAATCGCAAAATAAAATAAAGGAAAATGGTAATGTAAGTAATATAAAAATATTTTAATAATTGATATTTTATTTAAATTCAACATAATATTGTATTAAAATCAACATCAAATTCTTCAATTGGTATTTATTCTTCACCGTCTTGGTCTATCGTTGGAGTTACAGAACTTGCAGATGTGAAAGGATGAGATGAATCTTCACTCTTTGATTGAAAGAGCAATTAGCATCTTTACGAATTGCAGGAATCACATCAGCCAGAAGCTCGTAACTGTAGCCCTTTTTTTCGAAATTATTAACTGATTCCTTATATAAAAAGAAAGCTATTCGTATTTGCAGCTATCGTATTTCTCAATTTATTTTTAACAATTTTCATTGTACTGAAAATCCTCTTTACTGCGGCGTTCGATTGAGGAAGTGATAAAGCGAATATGGCTAAATCAGATAATTCAAAAAAGGTATTTATTCCAGCAGCATTCTTGAATTTTCGAACTTCAGCCCAAAATTCAATGATATTGTTTGTTTGTAATGTTCCATTCAACATAATTAATACTATGCCATTGCTATAGAAGTTTGTCTTTTTTTTTCGTCATCAAATCCGAATTCTAAGGCAAGATCTACTATTTTGTTGGCTTTTGCACTGGCGATTAGTATTTTCCACAGTCAAGAGACACATTTCCTCCCAAATAATGTAGTTTATTTTTCGAAACTCTGCAAGGTTGACTATCACTAAAAATCACCAAATATTTTTTTAGCGATAACATTTTTATGAATATCTCCGTCGAACTTCAAAATTCACTAAATCTAGCAACAAACTCACTAAGGTGGCAACATTGGACCTGGCAGTAGTTATACAATGTTTGGCGTTAGAAAAGGCATATAGGTACCCGTTAAGTCATAGCTTCAAATTTGACCACGCCAAAGAAGAACAAACCTCATCGAAGTCAGAAGACCTCAAAATGTTTGGAAAAGGTGGAGTAGAAGAAAAAGAAGGGAATTCTAACCCTCTTCGTATAATTAAAAAAGATTTTGTAGCCTCTGGATTTTATATAGTTATATATTTTCCGAAGAGTATGGGTTGACATCACCTCGTATGAAGAAACAAACTAACTCAGGCACCTGAAAGCTAAAAATTTATGTGGTTAAGTTCTTTCTCAGTGACTTCTTCATTCGAGTCTACCGATGAACACTTTAATGAGAGTTTCTACAGCTACTGGGTCGATCTACACATAAAAACCTAGCACCATTTTACAGCAATAAGTTATATTTCGTATGGAATTTTAATATTTCCGGTAATTCTAAAAGTTTGTTGGAGGCGGATTATACTGTTAGCTCGAGGGCGGGTGAACAACCAAGCGACCTGACCAAATTTAAGGAAAAATTACTTGTGCATCGATCGCTGGAGTGGGAGATTTTTTTTTACAATTTTATAAACTGTTTTCAGCGAGGGAAGCTACAAGAGGACGACAGCTAGGCGCGCATTGCTTCTATAAGTGGTAGAAGGGCAGGGAAGGAGGGCTACCAAGTTTTGATGGATTATGACGGACCGATGAGAAAATACTCTAATCAGCGGCCATCAGTGGACAGCGATAGTGAAACCTCCTGAGGAGAGGACCTTGCCTGTTCAATGCGTCATTATAATTTTAAAAAAAATCCTCTGTGGTGAGAGAATTTTACATAGACGTTCCAACCAGTTCAGTGCTCTGAGAGTTGCAATCATGACCTGCTCGATCAATGATTTGTGTTGTAACTTTGAAAAGAGAAAACAAGTTCATGTTAGCCTTAAATAAGCCATTCAATTTCATGATCCAAGGACTAAGGCCCCCGATGTGGCCGCCACGTTCAACGACGCACGATGGTTTACCGGTGCCATCCATCTCCCCGAGCAAGGTCACGCCATCTCCCCGCACTCTAGGTCTTATTGCTGGGAACAGAAGAAAGGAAACAAGTCACCCTCCTCCATGCCTTCGGGCTTACTGCCAAGGGCGTTGGCACTGAGTCCATGCTGGCGACACGGGGCTCCGAAATAGTAACTGATTTTCACCCATTCGTCCACTCGACCAGGCTCATTGACTTCCAGCACAGTGTTTTGTGACATACCGGCGACAAGGAGTACCTCTTCACTTGATCACTGAGTGTCCACCTTAGCAGTAGTCACACCGAAAACCAGAAACCAAAGCCAACTTCAACAATGAGCTTCGGTATGCCAGCACCATAAGAAGCTTTTTGATAATATTAGGTAGGACTAGATGTTCAAAATTTTAAAAACTCAGGTCTAAAGTATCGAGGTAGAATAATACCCTATAAACTATATAAGAATCAAGTGGCTATAATAAAAGTATAGATAAAAATAGAGAATCACGAGAGACGTGCATCAGTTAAAAAGGGTGTGACACAAGGTTGTAGTCTATCCCCGTTAATATTCAACTTGTATGTAGAACAAGCAATAAAGAAAATAAAAGAAAAATTTCCATTTGGCATAAGTGTTCAGGGAGAAAAAATTAGTATGCTACGATCTGCTGTCTTGTTAGTAGAAAGGGCTGAAGATATCGAGAAGTTACTGAAAGGGATGAACAAAATACTAAATGATGATTTTGGACTGAATATGAATCAAAGCAAGTCAAAAGTGATGAAATGTAGCAGAAATGATACCAATCACAGTAGATTAAATATAAAAATGGGATCGGATGTAATTAGAGAAGTAAGTGGCTTCTGCTACTTGGGAAGCAAAATTACAACCGATGGCTGAAGCAAGAAGGAGCCTTCATGAAAAATAGAAATCTTTTAGTTTCATCTAGGAATTAAAAATAACTTTTTAAAACTCTATGTGTGGAGCTCAGTACTTTATGGTAGCGAAAAATGGACTTTAGAAATATCGGAAAGAAAGAAAATTGAAGCATTTGAAATGTGGTGCTACAGAAGAATGCTGAAAATTAAGTGGACTGACAAAGTAAGAAATCAACGAGTTTTGGAAATGATAGGTGAGGAAAGAAGTTTGTGGAAGAAGCTTACATAAAGAAGAGACAGGCTGGTAGGTCATATTTTGAGACTTGCTGGATTGTTTAATTAGCTGGTGGAGGGAACAGTCGAAGGGAAGGTAAGAACTGTAGAGGAAGACAGAGATAAGAATATATGAAGCAGATAATTGAAGACGTGGGTTTAAGGTGTATGTTGAGATGAAGAGGTTAGCACAGGATAGGAAGGAATGGAGGATTGTATCAAACCAGTCAAAAGACTGACGACAGCAATATATATATATATATATATATATATATATATATATATATATATATATATATATATATATACCAGCACAGTCACAACCCAATATTACAACAGCCTCCAATATTACAACAACTCTAAAGCGCTACTCGCCACTGTGGCCATTTTAGTAGGGAAAATTCTCGTAAGCAATAAGTCAGTCACAAATATGGAGCTCCAGTACAACCTTCATCCAACTTACATTGTATTAATTTATCTTCACAACGCACAAAATGTGTCAACCAACTATGTATAAGCCACCGAGTTTTAAACATTATGTTAACTTGTAACTGCCGTAATGTGCGACTGTATCAATTAACCTCATAAATGTTCTTAAAGAGTCTATCGCATTTGGTTGGTTGATCAATAACTGCTGAACTGTTTTTTTTTGTTGTTGTTTTTTTTTAAATGAAATAGCTGAGGCCCCGTTGAATATTGTCAAAATATTCTTTTAATTAAAAAACTCATTATGTTCCGTTGTACCTTTAATTAGGCAAATGTGTAGTGAATCAACTTTATGGCGTCTTGCTTTCAATGATAATATCTCTGACGTCACTAATTTTATAATCCCAAGTTATTTGAGACTTTGATATCGTGAGTCGAATTATATTTTGATGTTTTCTGCATCACATACGTTGAAGTGATTGGTGACTCACAGTTTGCTAGTGCACCGTTATCACTGTTTTGCTCACAATAACACTAGCTTTGAGGAGAAGAGCCACACTTACTTTCAGCGTATCTTATCTACTTAACATCTGCGGTGATACTTGTAATATTTGGAAATTATCAATTTTTAGTGAAAATTCTAATAGCCTTAAAATAGATTTTTTTAAACGAAATCTGAAGGTCTGATATGCGAAGGTTTCCAAAAATTTATCAGTTTTGACCAAAGAATATTTATCTATGATCAAATGATGCATGTCACAAGACGCTTAAGTATGTTTGTAGATCTTGTTTAGTGCGCTGTTTATAAAGGACACTCATAGAATGCGTCTACCATCTACCTTTATTTTATTAGAGCTCTACGCCTCATTTATATAAAGCATTTAGAGGCGAGAAAGGACTGCTAGCAAGAAACTGGAAGTATCAGCCATGTTATATTGAAGAAACCAACCCGTCATTCACCTTGATTGATTTCCAGAAACTATGAACAATGGAAAACTGATACAGCCAGACAGGAATTCGAATCAGCATCCTGTTGAGAGCCAGGCCTAAGCGTTACCGTTCGCCGACCAGGCTCAGCTTTAATATTTTGTCCTCTAATATTAGTCAGATTCTTGCTTTGCCATTTTCATTCTCTCTGCATAGCATAACTTACAGGAAGTACTGTATTTCTATCAAATTTCGATCGCTGTGTTTCAACGAATATTCATTTCATAAAGTTATTTATAAATATTACTCAATTGTTGTTCTGTTGAATTTATATCAGCGTGGCAAAACCACTAATAATAATAACAACATATCATATTGATGCATCTAATTTGAGTTTCTGATGTATTTCTGTCAGCGTGCCAAAACAACTAATAATAATTACAATGTTTCATACCTATACATCTAATTTGAGTTTCACTTTTCTACCTCGTTTTCAAATCGTTCTGCTTGATTTTTCTTTTTTTAAATCACCACAGAAAAACGGCCAGTGATATGTAAAGTATTTACTAACTTGTGTCTTACATATGAGAACAACAAATCGAATTTCCATGAATTTTAGTAGAATTGTTTTCTGTTATACTAAATTATGAATTATTGGAAATTTCGTAATCAGAATAATAGAACATATACTTTAAAATGTTATTTTACCCAATTTTATGTTATGCATTTCACAATAACACTGTGACATCTGTAGTGTAAATAGGGATTTACTTTCTATTAACATTTGATATAATTATTTTTGTCACTTATTGTTCCACTGCACTTATATCTAAATCTTTATATATAAAGATGAATGTATGTTTGTTTGTTTGTTTGTTTGTTGGTTTGTTGATTTGTTTGTTCTTCATACAAATCCACAGTTTTTATCCGTTCTCGATGAAACTTTGCACACTTATCCTTTGAAACAAGGAGAAAAATACTGTCTACATTTGGTTGAAAAATTATCTGTATAAATAACACATTTGTCTCATAACTTCGAAATATGGTGGTAGACAGACACTTTGGATGTGCACGACTCCGTACCGAGTTTCCGCGTAGTGGCCTGGCAGCTGAGTGGCTAAAGCGCTGGCTTACGAACGTCATGGTCTCCGCTTCGAAACTCCGTCGGGGATAAGATTTTTAAAAATTGTTTTTCATCGTAAGAGTCAAGCCTGGGCCGTACGTTATTCGGATTGAATGTTAAACCGTAGATATTAGAAAGTTAGGGGTGCAATGCGAGGCAAATCGTAGGTATTCTTGCAATGTTGTAGGTGTACACTCTTTTACGTTATAATGATCCCTCAGGTTTTGTTCGCAGTCAGTGTGTAAGTGTGAACCACAGTAATCTTTATATATAAAGATGAATGTATGTTTGTTTGTTTGGTTTTTTTCTTTTGTTGGTTTGTTTGGTCTTCATACAAATCCACAGTTTTTATCCGTTCTCGATGAAACTTTGCACACTTATCCTTTGAAACAAGGAGAAAAATACTGTCTACATTTGGTTGAAAAATTATCTGTATAAATAACGCATTTGTCTCATAACTTCGAAATACGGTGGTAGACAGACACTTTGGATGTGGACGACTGCGTACCGAGATTCCGGTAAGTGGCCTGTCAGGTGAGTGGCTAAAGCGCTGGCTTACGAACGTCGTGGTTTCCGGTTCGAATCTCCGTCGGGGATAAGATTTTTAAAAATTGTTTTTCATCGTAAGAGTCAGGCCTGGGCCGTAGGTTATTCGGATTGAATGTTAAACCGTAGATATTAGAAAGTTAGGGGTGCAATGCGAGGCAAATCGTAGGTATTCTTGCAATGTTGTAGGTGTATACTCTTTTACGTTATAATGATCCCTCAGGTTTTGTTCGCAGTCAGTGTGTAAGTGTGAACCACAGTAATATTATTATAATTAGGGATGTAAGTCTCTGTCTTTTTGATACGTTATGACTCCCAATTGGCTATATCGTTGTGATGGAATTTTATAAGGAAATCTGTATGAAGGGCACAGGATATTGTTTGCAGTGTGATTAACAGTTGTAGTCACGAAATTTTGAGACCTTATCGAATGGTGACAGAAATATGTTGGCAATTGATTCTCATAACTTGGAAATACGGTGATAGACAGACACGTTGGATATGCACGTCTTCAGACCGTGTTTCCGTGTAGTGAGCTGGAAGCTCAGTGGCTGAAGAGCTTGCTTACGAACGTCGTGGTCTCTGGTTGAAATCTCCGTCGGGGATCAGATTTTTAAAAATTGTTTTTCATCGTAAGAGTCACGCCTGCGTCGTAGGTTATTGGGATTGAATGTTAAACTGTAGATATTAGAAAGTTAGGGGCGCAATGCGAGGCAAATCGTAGGTAGTCTTGCAATGTTGTAGGTGTACACTTTTTTACGTTATAATGATCCCTCAGGTGTTGTTCACAGTCAGTGTGTGAGTGTGAACCACAGTAATATTATTATAAATACGGAAGTAAGTCTCTGTCTTTTTGTTACGTTTTGACGACTAAATGGCTATATCGTTGTGATGTAATTTTATAAGGAAATGTGTATGAAGGGCACAGGATATTTTTTCCAGTATGATTAACAGTTGTAGTCAAGAAATTTTGAGATCTTATCGAATAGTGACAGAAATATATTGGAAATTAATTCTCTTCAAGAGGCAGGTTCGACGGTAGAATGATATAGCGATAGCTTTCCTGTCATATTATGCCGACTCGATATTGTTTGGGACTAATCCTTCGTTACCAACAACTTACTATATTTAACTCTGGCAAAAAAATTCTTAATCCACGCGTACGAAGTCGCGGGTACGAGGCTAGTTATATATAAAAGGATGTGTGTATCCACGTATTTTACTTTGCACCCACAACTACCTAGCGGAGACGACTGTTGTTTGTGTGTAGTTGTAGTCTCGAGTCTCCCATCGTACACTTTGGTGGTAATACGTGTCGATAACTGTGATGGTGTGGGCGATAGGGTGGTTGAAAATGGTTAACTAAGGGCATATCACATTTCGGCCAAAGTGCTCTAAAATTTTTTGAAATCATCTAGAATATTCCTGAATGTACTAAAATTTTCTTTAATAATTTTCTAGAATCCAACACTTTTCCAGCTACTAAAAATACAAATAATTTCTGTGCAACATATTTAGTGCGTGAACCGAATTTGATAGGACTTTCACTGGCGGGTTGCTGATTTGACTGGGAGTTACATAAGCTACTTTTCACCCTGAAAGTATTTAAGATTCCGTGCAAAAGAAATAAAAACCTTCAAAATTCTTGAGAAACATGAACGAAGTCGTGGACATCAGCGAGTAAAGAATAATCTCCATAAACTGGGGACAACTGAAAGATTATTTACTAATGACAGATTGACAAATGAGAGTTAGTTCAGAAATTGCCTATAACTCTGCTCTATACAGATGCACGATAGCTTTAGAAAGTAACATAGCCTGACATTAAAAACAAAAATAAAGCAAACTTGGGAGCTGACTCTCAGGGATAAGTCGTTGACAGTTAACGTGGAATCAGAGAGAGCCTGGATATGCTGTTGGGAACAAACTGCCACGTGGTTTGTAGCAACATCCATAAGGCCGCAACAGGACCAAAACCAACAAACTGCCGACCAACAATATCCCAGACATGTTAGTTAGGAGACATGTCAGGCTAACTAGCAGGATAGGGATGCAATAACACCCACCGTTATCGAAGAAGGCTTGCACATTCCTCGCCTTATGCAGCCGTGCATTGTCCTACTGAAATTGGCCATTTAGAGCTTCCTACAGGAGTAGCAGTGCCTCGGACTCTGTAATTTACCTGATACAGCGGTTGCTGTTCAGATTGCCGTCAATATGGAGAAGGCGAGACCATATATAATAACCAATGGTTCCCAAATCAATGGGCATTGTCCGCTATGATGCTCAATAATCCATTCTGCCAAATTGCGTTCTGCACAGTAGCATGTGACACGTAAGCGGCTATCATTGTAGGTCAAGCTGAAGTGGTCACTTGCAGACTGTTGCGCTGATGGTTTCTGGTCAGTAGAAGCCAACGCAACTGCATGTATGCCAATAAGTCCAGCCATCAACAGACGACGTCGAACCGTCGATGCAAACATGTCCTCATTCGTTACAGTAATACAAAGTCAACCCATCCCCTTTTTTTCTTTATGGCTTTACGCCTCGTCGACGTCGAGGTCATTAGAGGCGGGAAACGGCTAGGGGCAAGTGTGACAAAACAAATTTAAAAAAAAAAGACATGATTTTTTGCTCCTTGAGCGTGGACGGAAGTTGATAATATTTATTCTTAGAGAAAAGTAAGACAGTGTGGGTTGCTATAGAGAAAAAAATCAAGAGGATGGAGGCTATCGGCGTAGAGGCATAGATTGGTTTTTTGGAATTATCATTGCCGGAATGAACTTTGCATCTTCGTAGATTACCCTATTTCAATGTAGTTCCTAGAGGATTACAATAATATATAATAAACTTAAAACTGTTTGAAACAAAAGGACTGAATTATTTAATAGTTATAATCAGTTCACAAGTCATCAGTTATAAATCGAACCAAATCAAATCGTTACGCAACACAAGGAACGGGAAGGGATGGCCTTTTCAAGGAGCCATCCCCGCAGTCACTGGGGGTGAAAAACCATAGATAACCCAAATATGGATGACCGGACAGGGATTCTAACCCGCGTTCTTCCTAATGCAAGGTTATTGCGTTACCGCCGAATACTCTTGACGGAGATGTTTTGTCGGTTACGGCCATACGCACAAGATGGGTGTCAACCAGCGCCGTGGTCACTTAGGGTGGTCCAAAACCCGCTCTTTGCTGTGTGCGACCCTATTCTGTCCGCTAGTTCCACACATCTGTCTCTGTAGTAGCTACGTGTCCTCTGCGAGCGGGAATGTCTCGGTACGAAAAACCCGTTCCTGCAACTCACTCAGATACTTTGAGTCGACGAGGCATACCGTCAGTTTGATTGAACGTTTCCTCTTCGTTTGACGGCTCAGCACCTACTGAGTGTGACTTCACACCTGTCTGATCGCCTATTACGGTTTCACTGTTTCACACATCCTCTGTTTCCGGAGAGATCAATGCTCCTGTATGTTGAAATTTTGAATGTAACGCGCCCATTATTCATGTCACATTCAGATTTTCTTAGCCCAAACACAACGTTCGCTTGTTACATGAATTTGTCTATTCCATAACATTGTTGCTTGCCAGTTTAGAATGACGCCTCCAACTCAATTTCGAGTAGTGTTACGGCTGAACGTAGCGACTCACCAGCGCTCTGTTCCAAGTGAGTCCTATCTGAAACGTTTCGAATAGCAACGGAACACCTGAGAAATGTATCCACATCAGTAAACAACACCAATAATGGAGAGTTTAAACTATTATCTAATTGAGATCATTCTTACCACTATAAGAACTTGTTTCGTTCTTTTATCTGTCTGTAAGCACCTTTAGCTGAATATTAGACTTATAAATATCACTACGGAATGGTTAATTTATTTATCTCCGAGTCTTTTATTTATATATATCTTGATCCAAAAGTAACGGCAGCAACTGTTAACGTGTGTTGGAATAACTTTGGTATAGCAACCAATTTGAATTCATCACCCTGGCTCAACAATAAAGGAGACGCTACAACTCCCTTCGGCCACTTTATCTACAAAGGCACTTTGCTGGTAAGAGGCGTGATATCTTACTTTATCATCACAATGGTCGATTAATTGCGTTCGTACTATGTTTGTTGGTTATATGGCAAAACCATATTTTAACTATGGTAAAATCTACACTGATCAACGAAAAAATTATGACCACCTACTTACTAGCATATTGGTCCACATTTCGAAAGCAGTACAGCAGCGATTTGGCATAGCATGGATTGTACAAGTCCTTGGTAGGCTTCCAGAGATATCTGACACCAGATTTCTAAGCACAGGTCACGAATTTCCCTTAAATTATGGGTCAGCGTTTTGTGGGCGCAGCTACTGGGAACGAGCATCCCGGAAACGGAGAGGCTGGTCGGCTGTTCGCTTGCTACTGCAATGAGCATCTATAGAAAATGTCTGAATGATGGTGAAACCACGAGTAGGCGACAATGTGGTGGACACCCACACCACATCACAGAACGTGGAGTTCATGGGCTTGCCTGCTTTGTAAAGGAGGATAGGGGGTGATCTGTGGCAGATCTGACGGAAGAGTACTATTCTGGTGTTTCCAGAAGTGTTCAGAGCACAAGAATCGCGATTCTGCCACAGATCATCCTGCTTTTCATAGCGGGCAATCCTCCGACCTCCACGTTCTGTAATGTGGCGTGGGTATCCATCACATTGTCTACTACTCGTGGTTTCACCGTCCTTCAAACACTTTCCACAGGTGCTCACTACAGTAGCACACGAACAGCCGACCAGCCTCTCCGTTTCCGAGATGCTCGTTGTCAGGTGCCGCGCCCACAAACCGCTGGCCGTGATTTGAGGGAATTTCGTGACCTGTCAGATACATCTGGAAGCCTACCAAGGACTTTTAGAATCCATGCTGCGCCGAAACGCTCCTGTATTGTGTTCGGAAGGTGGATCAATATGATGATAAGTAGGTGGTAATAATGTTTGGGCTGATTAGTGTAAATCAGCCTGCGGCAGAATTCCCGCTGTGGTCTGATTATATTTAACTGTGAAAGTTGCACAAAAACAAGCTCTTGATGTAGCAGAGAACCAACCTATCAGTCACTACATCATTTATGCCTCTTTTCCTTACTACAGCTAGATAAAATTCTGGAGATAGAACACACAAGTTTGTTCAGTGTATTTTCAGTCTTGACTGAAAGTAACACAAGTATTTTGTTTTTCTCGGGCATGAGGTCAGCCAGTATTAAGTACAGGTGATTGCGTCATTTTGAGTTAATCTCACTAACTACTGTCTTGTCCCTTTACTTTCTTACAGTACATTGGTTATCATCGCCATCATCGCTGTTAAATTTTTCGTCCAAAATTACTTGCTGTCTTCTTATTTTCAGAGGTCTGCCATTTGCCTGTTCCTAGTTACTTGTAAATTTAAAGTTGGATAATTGATACCTACACGTAGGAATCTTGCTCTTACTTGTCTTTTACACATGCAGTATTTTCTCTGGATATACCATGCGGTAGTCGGGAATGGTGCCCCACAATTACTGCTATACTTGTGTCCAATTCGCATTGATGAAAACTTATTCAGAAACCTGGCTAGGACCAGGTAATCCCTTTCGGTAGGCTTAGGACAACATAGGCTGACGCGACAAACTGAGTCAACATAGCGTTCTTCTGTTTCCTACACTGCGGTAAAACTATATCAAAACTAACTGTGCTAAACTGTCCTCCCCAAGAAAAATCGTAAACTTTTTATACAAAAACACAACCGCATATACAGGATGTCAAGGAATGAAAGGATAATCACATCATTCTCTACCGTCTGACAAAATTTTATTTTAGTAAAAGTCTCACCATTTTCGAGATATTGATTTTTTAATATTTTTTCGAAACATGTGACTTTGTTCAGTGTATTCAATGCCATTTCTACAAATTAAGACTTTTTGAGACCTTTTTAAAAATTTACTCTGAGATATTTGAGTCATCTAAAACAATGTTCTTATTTTCTTAACAGGTTAAAAAACCTTATAAAAATCATAAATGGTATAATTATTTTATTATTGTTTTAAAATGGTTTTTTCATGGTAGTTCAATCTGCTAAGGATACCATTGTTCATTTTAAACATGTAGTTAAAGAAATGTTGATAATGATTTATATTAAAAAAAAATTTTAACGTTTTTATATTTTTTAATAAAATAAAAATTTATGTTTTTTAACGTTTTTAAAAAAGAACATTGTTTTAGATGTGTCAAACATCCTTGAGTAAATTAAAAAAAGAATAGGTTTCAAAAAGTCTTAATTCTTAGAAATGACATGGAATAAACTAAAAAAAAATTTTAAAAAAATTAAAAAACCAATATCTCGAAAATAGTGATACTTTTACTAAAATAAAATTTTGTCATATAGTTGGACATGATGTGACCTATCTGCGGTTGCAGGATTTATGCTTTCATTCCAGGACACCCTGTATAAAGAAGTGGGCAATTATCTGACTCAAATGATGAATGAAATCTGAATGTGGAAAACAGTGGAAAAGTAGTGCATGAACGACAGCAACCAGATGGACATAGTTCATAAATGATAAAAAATCTTAAGATGGAACCCGAACAAAATATTTATTGATTATAACAACGAAACGTCTTCATGCCTCCATCCTCACAGAGCTCATAGTATCTCTGTTTTCTATCTGTTTTCCTCGGTTTTCTCCATATTTTTTTTTTTTTTTTTTTTTTTTTTTTTTAAAGTTCATAGAACATCAAAAGCGAAATTTTTTTATGAAATTGCTGTTCATATATCACTGGATACCTGCCACAACAAAACTGTAAAGATTAGTGAAATAAACGTTTATATGTCTGGTAGGATTATAAACATCTTGTTCAAAGCATTATGTTCTTTTGACAGTGCTTTACAACGCAATAAAACTAAGTTGTAAATTAGTTCATGCTTTATCACTAAGCTGTATGATGAACAGTTATCGCATGAAGTCAGCAACTCAGATAAATCCTTTATGAAGTGATATGATTTAGATTTAAGAATTATACGGCAATGGACGGTTGGATTCCGTGCATTGGACGTTCGTTGAACGGTGAGATTCGTCCAGAAAAAACTTTTCACTGAATCTCAACCAGAATTAGTTTTCGTTATGAATGCTCTAAATTTTTTAAAGTTCTCTATAAATATTTTTTTTCTAGAATGAATTATGGGTTTCTGAACGTTGATACCCTCAGAATTAATGCACTCACTTCATGGTCTGCGTACCCAATTAGGTTGATTCATGGCAAAAAAGTCACCGATCTGTTGATAATTATTGCTAATCTGTCCCTCTTCCTAAATTAATGTTCACAGCACACAATAAAAAAAATGAAAAGTGACAATTACATAAATTTAAGGTTGCTATTAAATTAAATAATAATTTAACACCCTGTGTCAAAAATTTGACACTATTGATGGTGTGGTCATTGGCCATTCGCAGGTCTAGAGCGTGTGGTAAATGGAAACAGACAATAATCTAAGAAATGCTTTGTTGTCTACTGTTCGCCACTTTCACATAACCTCTCTTTCACGAATTTCCAATTCTTCAAATTGTTTTCGGGTCGTCAAATTCCTTATTGTAACATATTTAACGATATCCAAGTGGTCTGGGATTCTTCGTGGCTAGGGATCAATTTTTCATCAAGTTTCACATTTCTACAGAATTGAGATATTTAGTAGTCCTGGATTTTTTTGCGTCAAGTTCGAGAAAATTTGAGGAATTCAGAAAACTTTTCCTGGATTTCAGTATAGTGGGTAGCAGGTGACGTTCATGTGAAGGGTGAGCAGAACTGGGTGAATCTTTTAGCGCCTCTACGTTAGCAGCTACTCCAATCCGAATCTCAGGTTGGGCTATGCGCCAAGGGAATGCTATGTACTCTAAAATTCACAAATTTTTGGGTGATTGAGGGTGTCTTGCACCAAAATTAATCTCTATTTCGTCCATTCCAATACCGAATAGCACGAGGGAATCGTCAATGCGGCATCTTATTTCTCTAATCTTATCACTCCAGTCATTGGGATGCAAACAAGTTGGTGGGCAAAGTATTTCATGCCACTCGTAACTGAAAGTGGTTGTACACATGTACCAATAAGTTCAAACGAAACCTACGTCGTCTGTCTGCAATAGTATCCCAGCTCAATCTACAAATCAGTTCTGTTATGCTTTCAGAGGGAATGGAGCAAGCAGTCACGATTCGAGCGGCTCTTCTCTGTACTTTCTCTATACTCTTAATCAGCCCCCTACGAAAAGGTTCCCAAATGGCGCAACAGTAGTCCAAAATATGAAGACGCACGAGAGTTTTTAAACCTGACTCTTTTGTTTGTGCATTACAATTTTTCAAGATTCGACTTATGAATAGCAGCCTAGATGTAGATCTACCTACGACCGAATTATTGTGCAAGTCTGATTTCAAGCCCAAATAATTCACGGCATCGACAATATCAATAACTGAACAAACGGATTTTTTTTTGTTAGTCATGCGCTTTGCCATACACTTTTTACAATTTAGTGTAAGTTGTCATTTGTAGCATCATGCCGAAATAACATCCAAATGGTGTTGAATTTCTAATCAATCGATAGAATTCCTTTCTTCTCTATAGATGACCACATAATCAGCAAACAATCTCAAAGTGCTCTTCACGCTGTCTCGAAGATCGTTTATAAAAATTAAGAAAAGAAATGGTCCTATTATACTTTCTTGAAGGACGCCCAATGTAACATC
>CM061920.1:263637491-263841148 GCA_031002005.1 Vandiemenella viatica
TTGCAAACATCTTGGTAGTTTGATGAAAGCGAACTGTAGTCGACTATTATATAATTAGCAAATTGCTTAACACTTTTCATTTTTCCATTTTGTTTTGAAACGAATTTTTCACTGAGCATAATTGTGAAGGAAAGGATGGATTCACATCATTTGGAAACTTATTAACGAAATCAATTGCTTTTTGTGAATATAACTTTCACTTGCATTAGCTAAAAATCAGGTTGTATTACTTGATAGTGTCCCCCTTCCAAACTATTACCCTTTCTGATAGGTGCAATGCACCCTCCGCCACACACTTTTAGTGAATCGCGGAGTAATAATAATAATAAAGAACAGCTTTCATCCTTCAAAACGGCTTTCAAGTTGAGTAAAAAGTGTGTCTACCATTCGATAGAACACAGTGACTCGGAAACAAGATTTTGAGTCTATTATCTCTCGTGTTTACTCAACTCACTTTCCTCAGTCTGTTCTGGCGAAATTTTTGTTTATTCCCCATCGACTACAAACATTTGATGCTTCAGAAACAAGTCTTCAAACTTTCATCGTATTTCGGTTATCCTTAACAATAAATTATCCAATACCTCATGTGCATACAACAGGTCCATGGTTTCAGATTGTAAGGATTTTGATACGAGGTTGAGAGACTTTAAAACTTCACACTGCAACCAAAAGCAATACAAAATCAAAACTTTAAAGTTTGTTCTTTAGCTGCTGTGCTTCATTTCTTTCCTTGCTTTTCCTGGAAGTCAAAGTTATGGGGGGTCACAAAACCTGTGTTTCAGTGCATACACTGCCTCACGCCTAACAGCCCAGCGAGTTGGATTAAGAGTTTTCAGTAAATCAGTCTAAGCCTCGATGTCTTACACTGACTTCAAGTCTTGCCAGCGCAAAATACTATGACCAAAAAACCAATACACACTTTGAATGGTTTCAAAAAACTGGCAGACCACTCTAGTTCTTCCACAGCATCCTTTAATACTAAATTAAGGTTATGTGCAGCACAGTGCACAAAGTATGTGTGTGGGCTTTTTCTTTAATACGCTGCTGCACTCCACTGTATGCCCCACTCATGCCCGTCGTAGCCTTGTCCACGACATTTGGTCAAATCCAAGTTTTTCTCTTCCAATGAAGTAAGTATTTCTTCTGCAAGAACTTGGGCAGACTGATCTTTTACCTCTCTAAAGGATACAAAAGTTTCACATATTTTGATATCAATAGGTGTCCAATCTTCATCATTAACTTTTTTGACATACCTGTAAACTTCACTTAACTGATCAACTTTAGCAATGTCTTGAGTGGTATCTAAAATCAATGAAAAAATAAGCAGTTTTGAAGCTCAACAGTAATTTTATTTTTGATTTCTATGGCTAATAGGTTTATAAAATCATTCTGAATTTTGGGACTGAGGTATTTCACAGTACCTCGCGGACGCTGAATCAATTCTTGCAGTAGGCCTACTGGGTCATATTTTGACAAGAGCTGAACTATCGAGAGAAAGTTTCCTTTGTTGCTACATTCTAACTTTTCACTAGATCCAGAAATGTGAGATTACATGTTGCAAGTGTTAAGGTCACATTTAGGATTCTTTCAAGAACTTTTCGCCAGAAGCTTCTTTCATTCTCGAAATTGTAGCACTAGCTCACTGAACTCATCACTCGGCAGGCACCTGGCGCGACATGACGCATTCGACTCGACATTCTGCTGCCTGCCTCTAGAACTGCTTTTACATGCGAAGCTTATGAATGTATGAACGGTCACGCAAAAAATTTACTCTAGCATTTTGATGGATTTTTTTATTATTAACTTTTAGCTAGGTATTTTATAGGAAGTTAGATTAAATAATAAAATACAATAATTTTTTAACCATCAGTTTGGGGCCCTTAGGCTTGGGGGCCCCGGGGCAGTGCCCTGGCTGCCCTGGCGGTAGTTACGGGCCTGACTACTGCGCCAGTTTAAAAGAAAATTTGAGACCGAAATATTGCATGAAGATAATATTTTCCTAACCTACACTTAGTGACATATTGTTGGTAACAGAGATATTATATCTGAGATTTAATCGGTTTCTCTTTTGCAGAATCTAACACTACCAAAAACACTGAGAAGAAAAAGGAATTAACCATGCGCAGCACATCACTCCTTGCGACAAGACTTGAATCCATACTCTTTGCTCGGGGACGTGTGATGGGTAGATATCCCCAAGATCAGTGTAAAAAAAATAAGAAACTGACGTAAAACCGGCTTGTTTTCTTTGCCGCAGGCATTTACGGTAGATCACTGACGTTCACCCTTTGACGCAAAGTCTGAAGCTGGTTAACTACGCGATGTGGAAATATCGAAATGATAACACAGAATTTTTAGTGATTTCGGATAAACATGGAAAACAAAATGGCCAAACCGGCAAGTTACTAATGACGAACGTGAATCCCTTACCCACCAGCCTGAGTGTAATGGTCATCAATAACAAAGACAAATTTCTTAACAACTGGGACAGTAACCGAAACCATTCAACGCTCGACGAGTTTTGTCCAGGCGAAGATAATATTCTATTCCGAATATGTCTTGCTAATTCCCTCTAATCAATTCACGCAGGCATTCTGCAAACAGATTCTTTGCTGTCCGTGTGGCGCCGCGTCATGTTTCTTTAAGACCGCAGAATGAGGGTCGAAACGTCGGTTTCAAGAAACATGACGCGGCGCGACCCGGACAGCTAAGAATCAACTGACTCTGGCCGCGGAAGCCTACGATTACATTCTGCAAATAGTTTAACTTCAGGAAAGCTCGTGAAGCTTGCTTCTTCGAACCAAGTGATAATAAAAATTTATATATTGTTACTTCGATTGAGTTGTAGCTGAAAACTATACCTTTATTCATGTAGTAGATTTTCATATTTTTTTTTAACAAAAGAAAACGGGACATGCTCTAAAAGAACATAATAGATTACTAGGTGGGTACAGGAAAAAAGGGAGGTGGAAATGGATGAGTAGGGAATTTGCCATTGGAGCATGCGCTTCATAGAAATTAAATTAAATTAATTAAATCTGAGACAGGCACGTCTGCTCCAATCAAGAATCTCTTCCCGCCAACTCAAACGACCTGCACAAGTCCTTCCTGTTAGGATCCCCTAGAATTGGCTCATGAACAGATATTCCAAGCCAAACACACAACCCAACTGTGATACTGTCTTTTCATCCAGATTCCTGTGGTCCTAGAATACCTGAACCAGGTTCTTCTTCATACCTAAAACTTTTACTTAAAAATCAAAAGAAAAATTATAATAAATTGAAAGTTTTTGTGTCCTATTCATTGATTGCAGTCGCAATCATAATGCCAATTGCATAATATTAAAAAAAAATCTGTTGATTTAGTTACTGAGTAAAATTATCCAAAGAAATAAAAATACAGCAGAATATTTGCGTACTTCATCTATTTCACTATTTTTCTAGTCCTCATTTTATTTTTAGGTCAATAGGACAAGTACGCATCTTTCTTCTGCCAAACCTACTGCATTCGGTGCGGAAAGGCCGTCGGCGGCTCCGGGTTTGCTGGTGTGTGTGAAAATTTCCTCTCGCCTGCACCGGAACCCGCTCTGGCATTGCCCAATGCCCATGTGTGTGAAAATCTATTTAGCTTGAGGAACTTAATAGACTCTTTAATAGACTATAAAACACGGATAGAGACGATCGTGCTATCGTATAATTGTTTCAAAGATCGTGGTTGCTAGATTCGAACTTGCTGAAAAACAAACTTGATTTGTTTTTTACCCCAAAAGTTCACTCTGCAAAATTTGAGGAATTTCTGTTTAAAGGGCGAGCGCAATTGCTTCGAAAGCATCACGTTGTTTTTTATTGAGGCTGCGCAAACATTCATAATGTAATCTTTGGTCATAGTGTCTGTAACGACCAGATTCCAGATTATTAAATAATTGAGCAACTCCGAAGAAATGAATTGCCAGAATACTCAATTCGGTAACATATTTGGTCTGATGTCCACTTTGAATAACCTAATAACTCACGTACAGCGAACATGAATAAAGACCATTAACGAAAAAGGCTCAAAAAATACGTAAAAAGCAAATTAATTGTAATGTAAAAATTTTGGTAAAGCAGAAACATTAGCAAAAGTTTTAATTAAATTGAAATTCAGCATAGGCCGGAATGACAATTGGTATTCGTGGTTACAGCAGCGACCATGAGTAATGTAAGTTTTTTTATGTTGCTTTGACTAGCAACATGTTACTGAAAAGTAGTTTAAGTTTTTTTCAGCTGTTAAGCTCATCGATGTTTTCTAACTATGAAATGGTACAAAAGCAAACATAATGAATGCATTATGGCAATTAACTTGGTAGCAATTGCTTATATATTAAATTGTGGACATAACCCCAAATTTCTTCTTATCATATCTCTGGTCGGTGTTAATTTGCGAGTGAAGGTGGACGCGCGACGTCACTGTTCTCCAGACAGTAGCTGTCGAGATGAGTGTATAAGTTTAGGAAATTGAATAGTAGACTAGAGTAAATCCCGTTACACATGGAATGTTCGTGGCTAGTGACAAATGTAAACTGATAACTACATCATTAGTTGAGAAATGTACCTGATTGTGACAACTCACAGCGCAACTGGAATTATACGTTACAAGTAATCTTTATTACGAATTTGTACAGATAAAATCTTGTTGTAATTATATGATTCTTTTCAACTGGTTCGTGTTTCCCAATTTATTTGGCCAACTCTTTTCTCTGAACATTTTGGCATTCTATTTTTCAATTTCTAGTGGGACAGGAATTAAAAGATTAATACAAGTTAAATGAGATTGTTTACATTGGTATTTGTTCATGCCTCCTATCCATTTCTGCTCCAACTCTTGATGACGACGATAATTTTCATGTCTATTGAATTAGGTGTCGTTGGACGGAGTTACCCTTTCACAGCAAACGTTACATGGAATTTTGACGGAATGTTTTTGACTTTCTTCCACAGTGATGGAAGTGGTACTGTTTGTGAATATGACTATAATGTGTAATATGTTCACTGCAGTGTGCCGTGTGTGAATGAGAGATGAAAGAATGAAAAGAGCCTTCCAGGACTACTTTTCCAGAACATACCTAGATCAATGTCCCCTTTCAGCGACAATAATCGCACGTTCTCTCCCACAGTATTTACTGCACAATGGTTTCATATTTGACCTCGGAGTTCGGTACACAATCTGGTGATTTTGATTCGTGCAACACCACCTCTCCTATTCATTCTTGCACGACAGGGAATAGAACCAACTAATCTCGCGCCAGGCACCGAGAACCACCATCACGGTACCGTTGAGCCAAGGGTGTTAAGAAATACTGGCATGTGTAAAATCTATCATCATCATCATTATTATCTCTTCATATTATTGTTACTAAATAACAAAAATAATAATTGTGATGGATCGTATGCCACGCGCAATTTCTTTCTGTGTCTCCATATCATTGACTGGTATGTTTTCATTAAACTGCTTCTCTGTTAGAAGATGTTTTAACACCTTCCTCGTCAACATAGTACAATTGTGACTTCCTTACCTACAAATGATAACTTTTTTTTGTGGCTTAAGGCGAGTCGAATAGCTTTCTCACACTTCTATGCGTTGAGTGGCGTGTTAATTTATTGCGATAGTCATCTCTTCCACAAATTGCTTCTAACAACAAATGCGAAAGTCACTAATTCACAACAATCCATGGAATATATCGTGTTAATTTCTGACAATTTTTGTCGTATTTTCATCAGTCAAGTAACCAAACCATAACTTACACATGGAGCACTCACTCATTTGTTTTTATTAGCCTTTAACTGCTGCTCTACATTCATACCAATAATAAACGTCTTGTAAAATAAATAATACAGGTGCTTGATTCCCTTAAAAAGAGAAAAAGGAAGCTAAGAATGGGAAAGTGTACTAAAGTAAGAAAGGTTTTATTTATTTATTTATTTTTACTACGGCTTTACGCTTCGTCGGCGGCTAAGGTCATTAGAGGCGGGATGGGACTGGGGACAAGGAACGGGAATGAACTCGGCCATGGCCTTTTTGAAAGAAGCATCCCGGAATTCGCATGGAGTGATTTGGGGAAACCATGGAAAACCCAAATCTGGATGCCCGGACGGAGATTCGAACCCGCGTCTCTCGAATGCGAGGTCAGAACGTTAACCGTTCACCCACCACGCTCGGTAGTAAGAAAGGAAGAACACTTATGTAGGACAAAAACTGAAGCTGATGGAAGAAAATAATTGAAATAAAAATGGTTAACAGGTAGAAAAAACGTTAAAAAAGAAACAATCAAGGCAGAGATCTGGACTTCCAGAAATCTAGTACATTCACAAATCCATACCGCAATAAAAAAAAACTTACGGACAAACTAATATCACGATTTAGTCCTGTCTAGAACAAAAAAAAAGCTTTCATACATATACGAAGGTTAGTTCAATTAGATAAACCTCTCTAATATCTTGAAGCACAACCCTTCTTCCTGATATTGAGGGAGATTGGTCTAGGCATGGACTCGACAAGCCACACGTATCCATGACCCCTGACACGTAGATTTGATGCTGTGATAGAGTGGCAGAGGCTCAAACATCTCTTTGGATGTCACCCCAGATATATTCGATGGGACTGATGATGGGTGGACCCTGATATTAGGCAAGATACAGTTCCGCATCGCCCGCTCCGTTTTCCGTGGTTTGCCGAAATTCACTTCAGACAAATGCGGTGATGTTTCCTGCAAAAGGCCATGACCGAATCTCTTCCAGTTTATTGTCGTTTATCCTCTCTGAAGCTAATGACCCCGACGTCGACTAGGGGGAGAGAGATTAGACGATGTTACTGGAAGTATACATTCGGATATAATTAACTAGTGATTGCACGGTGCTTTATATTGCTGACGGTAAAGGTCTCCCTTCAGTGGCATGTAGCAAACGAACAAACTGGTGCACACATAGTCCTCAAGGATATCCTGGTAACGTTGATCCTCTACAGTCGATATCGCACGTACCAGGTATCCTATTTCAGTCTATGTAACCAGTCCGCTGACGAGAATGCCACTTCCAGCTTGAAGACCACACTGCTGTCAACAAAGATAGAGCACTCTTGCTGGATTTTGCATCTTACTCTTAGTCAGGCCCTGCTCAACCTCATTCTGTAGTCGCTACTGAGTGGGGTCTGAGAGCACGAACACAAAAACAGGTACCGATTATATTGGTGTCGTGAGATCGAGCGTGGTGGATGGGCCTTAACGCTCTGGCCTCTCGTTCGGGAGAACGCGGATTTGAATCCCTGTCCGGCCATACAGATTTCGGTTTTCTGTAGTTTCCCGAAATCGCTCCAGACAAATGCGTAGATAGTTCCTTTAAAATATCATGAATGAATTTCTTCCAGTTTCTTGCCCTCAGTTCTTTCCTACTTCTTAATGACCTCGACGTCGAACAGTAGTAAAGCCATAAAAAGTATTATGAGTAGTAGATTTTGGATCAACTACTAGATGGTAGCATTTAAATAAATAATATTTTACCATAACTTTTGTTGAGATGATGATAGATTCACCCTGTGAAGCAAGCGAACATAACATTGCCAACGGGCATGAATCATTGACACCCCTGCGCCATGTAGATAATTTTTGGGTCAGTGTTTTTAATTAATAACTAGCTGATACCAGCGACTTCGTACGCGTGGATTAAGAATTTCTTTGCCATGATTGAATATAGTATATTGTTGGTAACGAAGGATTGGTCCCAAACAATACCCAGTCGGCATATAATGACAGGAAAGTCATCACTATATTATTCTACCGTCGAACCTGTCTCTTGAAGAGAATCAGTTTACAACATATTTAAAAACAGAAAAACAAAAGGAGGTGAGGGGATGTGGGGGGGGGGGGGGGAGGTGATGTTGACTAAGGGCAGTTTTATTTCAGCATTGTCTTTTCTTCTTTCTTCAGCATGAGCATACGATTCTTGGGTTCTAATAACTTTAGCTACATCTTAGGCCAGTTTGCGCCCGCAAGGCATGCCAAAAAAGAAGGCAAAATAAACTGCTGCCAGAAACATTTAAGTAGACACAAAGTAATAGGACGGAGAAAATCGACATCTATACTAAACAATACGTTTTTTTCTCTAAACGAAATTTATTTACAAATTATACACTAACATAATGCGCGAGAAGCACAGCTTGAGCAACCGACGTAACATTACAGACTAACACACACATCCGTCTCACTGTCACCAATCGATAAGTTCTCAAAATTTCGTGACTACATCTGTTAATCATACCGAAAAATACTTATTGTGTCCTCCCAACAGATTTTCTTATCAAATTCCGTCAATATCGGTATAGGCACTTAGTTTTCGAAACGTAACAAACAGACAGACTTACTTCCGCATTTATAGTATTATTGCGGCAGATCACACACACTGAATGAGAATCACCCCTGAGGGATCAATATAACGTAAAAAAGTGTACACCTACAGCATTGCAAAACTACCAACGATTTGTCTCGGATTGCACCCCTAACTTTGTGATATCTGCAGTTTAACATTCAATCCGAATAACCGACGGCCCAGGAGTGACTCTTACTATCAAAAAGTTTGTTTAAGAATCTTAGCCTCCACTGCGATTTGAACCCAAAACCACGACCCAAACATTAGTAAACAAGCGCTTCAACCACTGAGCTACCTGACCGCTACATGGAAAGGGAGTACTCAGACCTCCACATCCAACGCGTCTGTCTATAGTCGTTCAGTAATTTTACGAAATTATAAGACAACATGTATTATTTATACATATAATTTTTCAACCAAATGTAGACAGTTTTTTTCTACTTGTTTCAAAGGTTAAATGTCCAAAGTTTCATCTGATGAAAACTGTGGATTTGTATAAAGAGCAACAAACAAACAAAAATACATACATACATTCATCTTTATATATATAGATTAGCAACAGCAATAGAGATAAGACTTAGTGGTAATGTTATAAATTGGGATCATGGGCTCGAATCAAATCAAACGTGAAAGCCAGCTATAAAATTATTACAAATAGTGCGGAGTCGCATTATGTTTGGGCCTAATGCGAATCAATGATGACGTCACCAGATGATCGGTGGCCAGCTGGACTGCCCCTTCATGCGCCCTTCCACCCTCCTTCCTTCCCTACTGGCAGTTATATATAACGGGATACCATAAGGCTAACTTCAGTTGATATTAAACGATGGCTTGATAGTGGAGGCAGTGCTTGCTTCCGAAACGTTGCCTGACGATGCAAATTTGATGCGGCTAGATGCCCAAGAAGTTTTCTTGAATTGTCGCAGCCACGAAACCGTATATAGCTATCTAGCAGTATGGTTGTTGACTTTTAATAGGTGAATGACATGGAAAATTTCGCAGCTGGTGTACAGTTTCACAAGATGCTCTCCGGCGATGAATGCAGTGAATGTGGTATAGAAAGCAAGGTGCATGTAGCAAGTATTAAAATGCGGCCTGATACAAAATTTGTTTACTTTACTGGATGAGAAAATTCGGTTTAGTAGATTGTGTTATTGTTGACGAAATGTCTTTAGCCGAGATAGGAATGATTTTAAGAATGATTATTCTCATTTTGGAGCAAGGCTAGAACAAAGTCATATCCTCATTGCTAGTCTTTCATGGAGTATTCAAAACATTAGTAAAAATAGATATCATGAACTGCATTTTTGTTGATTTTAGGTGGTTTGAGGTGACTGTATGGCGACAGTGTCCTTTGAAAGCAAAAAAGAAAAGTTGTGTATGTGACAGAAAAGTAATTTCCGGATTTAGATGGTCTCAGATGTAGTGAAGACATTGGAAACAGATGTCCGACTCCCACGAATACCCGAGCTACATTAAAGAGGGATGTTCGTTATTAAATTGGTGGCAACTATTAGTGTTATGGCACTTTGTGTGGTTTTTAGGCATTATGTTCAAGGAACTACTGAGAACACCTTATCAATATACATGTAATGCATGAAATCCTAAAAGATTGATGCGTATGTGGAAACAAACCGAATTAATTTCATTGTGTTATGTTGATTATGGCTATCAAGCAAATCCGGAAACTTGTTTTCTTCTAAGACAAAGATCATAAAAATGTCATATTGACACATCTTCGTAAACGTAAGTAGCTTCAGGACAGAATTAGTCATTTTCCGTGGAGTACTACATTTCGGAGTTAGTACAGTATCTCGTGTAAACAGCTAATTTTGATTCCATGTATGATCATTGAACTGGTTCAATTCCGATAGTGAGAATCGTAGTCTTTATGTAACTGTGAATCAAAACAAGTATGATTATTATCAAACATTTTAATTCAAATATTTTATTCAATATATATTTTTTTAAGTAAAATTATACAGTTTTATATAGATTAACTGTGAAACAAAATTGTAAAAAAAGCTGTCTCATAGGAGGAAACTTTCAAAATCAAATACATTGAAACAAAATTTCTTGCATTGATTAACATAACAGTATCATGTTAGTAATTTTGACTAGACGAATAAGTACGAAATAAATAAGCTTAAAAACAACATTAATTTAGTTAGATATACTTAACAATAAAGATTATAGAGATATCAGCATTCAGTGCTCGCTACAACTGATGTTACGGTCTTTAAGTGGCATTGAACAAATTGATCGATTTGTTTCATTCAATATCTTGTGAAGGTAAGTTTGCAGTTAAAGCAGTTGAATCCTCTTCCTCAGCAATGGTGGAAGTTGCTTCAGTAGTAGGTGCCTGACAGCCACCAGCTGAGGGCCAGTCACAGACTTCAAGTGCAGGGTTGAAATGCTTACCATCTGGACACCTTTCTGTAACTGGTGTACCATGAACACACCTGCAGAACCTTGAGCAGTCTCGACCATGAGGCAGGAGTTTCACAGTTGCATTTTCGTTGTTGTATTCGGGGCAAGTCCCGATAGCAGGACAGATAAAGTTGCTGGAAGAATTGTGGTCTGGAGACCAGGAACTAGCTGCTCTATTGTCAGAAATCTCAGTGGTTGTCAAGATTATACAAGTAACATTCCAAGGCCAGTCGCAGACCTCAAGCTCCGGGTTGAAATAGAGACCACCAATGCACGTTTCTGTTACTGGTGTGCCGTGATCGCACCTACAAAATTTGGTGCAGTCTTCGGCGTGAGGAAGGTGTTTGGCTATTGAGTTCTCATCTTCAAACTCTGGACATGTTCCTCTTGCTGGACAATTGGCTTGTATACTTGGCGAGGATTCTTCGGTGCTTTCGTTTGAGAGATAGTTCGTAGTATCAAGTTGATCATGTAGTTGCTCTACTATATCAGCATTTGAAGGGGATTCTTTGGTGCTTTCGTCTGAGAGAGAAAGAGTAATATCAGGCTGATCATGTGGCTGCTCTACTGTATCAGCATTTGAAGAGGATTCTTCGGTTCTTTCGTCTGAGAGAGAAAGATAAATATCAGGCTGATCATGTGGTTGTTCTTTTGTATAAACATTTGAATAGGATTCTTCGGTGTTTTCGTGTGTGAGAGAGTGAGAAGTATCAGGATGATCATGTGGCTGCTCTTCTGTATCTTCATTTGAAGGGTTTTCTTCAATGCTTCCATCTGAGAGAGGATCATAAGTATCAGGTTGATCATGTGCTTGCTCTGATGTATCAGCAGTTGAAAACGTTTCTTCGGTGCTTTCGTCTGAGTGAGGGTGAGAAGTTTCAGGCTCGTCGTGTGTTGGGTCTGCTCTGTGAAAAAATTTCGTCTTGGGTCTGGACTGTCCTGGGTTCTCGATCAAAGAAACTTTACAACCAGCTCTTGAAGGCCAATCACAAAATTTTAGATTAGGGTTGAAGTGGAGACCAGGAGGACACGAGTAAGTGACAGGTCTACCGTAAAAGCATCTACAAAACTTAGAACAGTCTGCAGTGTTGGGCAGAGTTTTGACGGTGAAGACCCCTTCAACGTTCTCCGGGCAGCTGCCAATGGCGGGACAATTATCTACGGAATCTGAGTCATCAATTGGTGTTGATGGTGAGTTATGACTATCTTCTCGCCAGTGAGTGTATATGAAGTAACGGCAGAAGCTGTGGATGACTGGTTGTCGACCTCAACTGTTACCGCCTTCAAATGATTTTCATCATCTTTGGTTCTAGACGATGTCGAGCAGTTAGCTTCTTCCATCGAGACACAATCTTTTAGTGAAGGACTGAAGAGCAGTCCACCCAGGCACTGTGCAGTCCTTGGAATACCCTGAACGCAGGTGCAGAATAAAGAGCAGTTGTACGCGTGTGGGAGTCGGTTGATGATGGTCTGGTTGGCTTTGCTACTGGTGCAGGTACCAACTGCCGGACACACAATGGAATCAATGTGATTATGGTCAGAGAGGAGCCATTCAGTGTCTTCATCAGAATCTTCTTCAGAATCTTCTCCAGAATCTTCTCCAGAATCTTCTTCAGACTCTTCTACAGAATCTTCTTCAGAATCTTCTTCTACGGAATCTGAGTCGTCAATTGATGTTGACGGTGTGTTATTCACTATCTTCTCTCCAGTTAGTGTATATGAAGTAACGGCAGAAGCTGTAGATGACTGGTTGTCAACCTCAACTGTTACCGCCTTCGTTTGATTTTCATCATCTTTGGTTCTAGACGATGTCGAGCAGTTAGCTTCTTCCATCGAGACACAATCTTTTAGTGACGGACTGAAGAGCAGTCCACCCAGGCACTGTGCAGTCCTTGGAATACCCTGGACGCAGGTGCAGAATAAAGAGCAGTTGGACGCGTGTGGGAGTCGGTTGATGATGGTCTGGTTGGCTTTGTTACTGGTGCAGGTACCAACTGCTGGACACACAATGGAATCAATGTGATTATGGTCAGAGAGAAGCCAATCAGTGTCTTCATCAGAATCTTCTTCAGAATTTTCTCCAGAATCTTCATCAGAATCTTCTTCTACGGAATCTGAGTCGTCAATTGATGTTGACGGTGTGTTATTCACTATCTTCTCTCCAGTGAGTGTATATGAAGTAACGGCAGAAGCTGTGGATGACTGGTTGTCAACCTCAACTGTTACCGCCTTCAAATGATTTTCATCATCTTTGGTTTTAGACGATGTCGAGCAGTTAGCTTCTTCCATCAAGACACAATCTTTTAGTGATGGACTGAAGAGCAGTCCACCCAGGCACTGTGCAGTCCTTGGGACACCATGGACGCAGGTGCAGAATAAAGAGCAGTTGGACGCGTGTGGGAGGCGGTTGACGATGGTCTGGTTGACTTTGTTACTGGTGCAGGTACCAACTGCCGGACACACAGCGAAATCAATGTAATTATGGTCAGAGAGGAGCCATTCAGTGTCTTCTTCAGAATCTTCTTCAGAATCTTCCCCAGAATCTTCTTCAAAATCTTCATGTTGACGTGCCTGTTTTTCTGACGAATCTCCACGTGCATCAAGCTCATACGAATCTTCAACACTGTCGACTTGTACTTCTTCTGAAAAAAAAAAAAAAAATTAAACAAGGAAACGAAATAGTATGTTTACATATTCAGTTCTTTGTTTCCTATGGATTTACTCCTTTATGAGGGTATAGTTTTAAGAGGGATATGATTCCAGGTAACCGAATTTAGTTTGTTCTGTAATTTTGATGTTTATGTAGTGATTACCAGACACACCCAAATATCAAGATGAACCAAACGGTATCGTTTCTTCAAGAAAAGTTGCTTATTGCGTTATTTCCAAATTTCAACTAATAATTTAAATTAACCTCCATGAATCAAGAAGCACTGCATCTTCACTGTAACTCATTGTTGAAAAATTATGTTAAACAAAAAAGACAATTACTTATAATCAATATGTAATCGGTGATTAATGAAATGAAATATAATTAGTATAAAACATGAATTTCTCGGGGATTTTGGGTCGAGAAAAGATAGTGAGTGATAGTTTCAGTGAAAAATATAGAGTAATACGGAAAACGTTGAATTAAGGGCTAAATTTTTTGTGGGAATAGAGTGGCCATTGTCCAAGAAACGATCGAATTCTTAACCGGTAATTTATTCAACGATTTTGAATTATATGAAACTGTTAATCCCACTGACGTATCCAATTTTTATGTTACAAGTAACGCTCTGGCCTCGCATTCAGGAAGATGTTGGTTCGTATCTCCGTCCAGCCAACCAGGTTTCTGTTTTGTATGGATTTCCCAGTTCTTCAAAGCCTCTGATGACGTTGACGAGCAAAAAAGCTCATTAAACATTTTCCATTTATTGTACGTCCAAAAATTATATAGTTAATCTTAGGTTACTATTTGATAGGTAAAGATATTTGTACACTACACGGAAACGTATATGTTTTATTTTCACTGAAAAAAATTTTTACTACGTAGTGGCAGATTTTTTAGGGAACAAAAATAATTTTAATTTAAATTGACCACAGAAGCAACTTTTAGAAATAGAAGAGCAACAACAGTATTGCAGAAGTGCTGGATCTGGACTGATTTCTTATCAAAGACGATTAAAGAAAACTTGCTGTTAAAAAGACATTCATTATGATGCTGTAAATGTAGCGAATCAAAGGAATAATACGGATGAGCGAAAGAACTGAGTTTTGTTTTTGCTGAAAATCATGATTTTTATATGATGGGGATTAACGATATTGATATTTCAGATGCGAAATTGCTGACAGGACCTCAAATATTTCTTATAAAATGCAATTCCTGACAGCAAATAGTTACAAAATGAGCATAACCTTTCACTGAAAGGAAACCCAGACTACCCAAATTTTATTTCTAAGCAATGTTTTATATTTATATTAATTTAAAAAATGAAAATCAAACCATCTAAAGTATGTAACGACTGCTGATTTAAACAGAAAAAAATGAAAGCTGTTCCTAGATAATTTATGAAAATTTTTCTGGTATTTCAAGAATAATATTTGAAATACGAAGTTTCAGGTATTAAGCTGTCGCAAAATAAATTTGCTGTCTGCGACGGGACGGGTTTACAAAGCGGTATCATGGAATGAAAATTGTTTGAAAGTTCAGTCTGAATTTTGTTGAATCAATCATAAAAATTCCACACTAGCACATTAGTTAATTAATTATACTGTGGCAGCATAACAACATCAGAGCTTATTATCCGAAGGTTATCAGCTTTTACTATTCATCGGTAAAGTTGCCACAACACCAAACAATCAATCCTGCCGAAACCAACTAATTTCCACACATTTTCAAAAATTGCCGGAACATTTTGTCTAGAATACCTGAAAATCTATGCCGGAAAATTCTTTATACCCTGTACTACAGCTCAGAAATAATTTTGACTAGTTTTCAGACAATTTTTCACCACTTGGAGCCTAAACGAAGCGCAGGCTTGCCACCTCACTAAACTGTGCCTCGATATAACAATCAAGAAGCTATGTCCTTCAAAGCGGCAACACACCACATGTCCCGCGGCACGTAGATGTTGCGCAAAATGTTGCACACAAGATTGTGGGACAGTGGGGAACGTTGCAGCGTCATCCAGACTCAGTGTTGCGCATCACATTTGTCCCCTAATCTATCCGGCCCTTTATACGTAGTGCATTGCCGGCATCCGACAATGCCTCTCGAAAGCTCGAGATTTATTAATAATTAATTTTATTCATAAAAAGTCCTGTTTTGTCACAAAGCTTGAACCATTTACCCGTTTTAGTTCAGCTGATAATAAACAATGGAATCGGGACATGTCTATACTGTAAAATATTCTCGTCCTCGACGGTAGATGCCGATCGTACTCCGTAACAATAAATAAAATTACAGAATGTGGTATGAAACTTAATTTCGTTTGTAGAGACTGAAGATCACTGAATTTATGTAACTCAATTTTCGGATGGCAACGCTTTCCACCCTCAAGTCCGCCAAATATGGAAACTATTTTCGTTTTACTGAAAGAGAACATCAAACTGTGAATTATAGTATTAATTTTAAGGAAAAGCAACAGCAGCGCAAAGAGGACATTCCATAGCGTGTTTAGTTTGTGGAAATAGCATTACGAAGTGTTGGATACGCATGTGGATACATAAAACGAAGACGCTGAATAAGTTTCTTACGAAAGTGTTTCATATGTTTGGCAGGTTTGGAAGGGACAATCTAGAACAAAGAAGCAGTATGAAGAGGAGAAATTTAAATATATATATATGCGATCGTCTCTTTTAAACTCTGCCTACCACTCATTCGATAAGTTGTTGAATAATCCGAAAGGAAGGGTAAACAAATTGCAAAGCGGGTATCTACATGTACACCTTATTTTCTCTGGCTGCGAGTAATTACCATTTAGCATTCACTGAAATGTAGAACACTCTTTCTATTTAGAGTATGGTCTTTCGGATTTTGCAATAATGGCTGCTTCCACCTACTTTCTTACATTTTTAATTAGTTACAATCAAAATCAACATAAATCATCAAAATACTTCTGTTTTAACCCCCTATTATCATGTACTGGTGAATGACTGACGTTTATATTGACCAACGAGACAAATCAGTAAATACGTCTTCATTTACACTACCCTTTGTGAAAATTGCAACACACACGAGTAAAGGTCTGAATCACTCGAGAATCGTAGGATGTGTATAAAACAGTGGGACTGCAGAGAGTTGGCGTACACGTAGCAAGAGCAATATCAGCACGTGAATTAGTTCTAATGTGGCAGAATGATTGGACTATGGGAAACGAGTTTGTCGTTTTTTTTTTTTTTTTGTAACAGTTTAACGTCCCTTTTTAACAACGTGGTCTTTAGAGACGGGAAAGGATGGGGGCCAGGAATGGGAAGGAATTCGGCCATGGCCTTTTTGAAGGAAGCATCCCGGCGAGTTTGTCGTACTATGACATTGTGACTCGTACAGGCTTCGCTGCTACGACAGTGAAACAGTGGATGAAAGATGGTCGTACACAGTGGGTTCTGACCACAGCGCGGAATAGCCGCCATGGATCGACGTTGGAGCATTACAACGAGTATGGACATGTCTGCGTCGGGAGTTCAACTAGGTCGATTGAGACCTGGACTGATAGCACAAATGCAATTGCTTCGGCGTCCACTGTCCAGTAACCAAATCCGTTTAAGATTGCAACTCTGTCACTAGAGAATTCAACCCCGGCCCTTATTTCTAACCCTGGGATTTCGATATTGTGGACAGACAATATCGGGATTTGGGATGGAAAATAAAAACATATAAAATGTGTAAAAATCAGTTTTTTCATTGTACTGGCAAAGTAATTATATGTCCTTACACAGTCACAATAGTATTTTCAAAACAAACAAAAAATAACAAATTCACATTGCTTATAGGCAACAACTTAGTATTTTAATCTTAATTTTTTTTATTTGTTTTTGCGAATTGCGGAAATACGATCGAAGAATAACAAAGAATTCAATGCTTGGCTTCTCAGCCTGCTTCATAATTTATTGCACGTGTATACTGCTGCCGAGAAAGCACGTTCGGATTCGAGGGAAGTTGGAAGGATTATGAATAAATATTTATAAGTTCCCTCCAGATTATAGCCCCGATTGGAGCTTGAAGCTTCAAAAAGATTCATTTCCTTCTTAATAATTTTGGAAAAAATCCAATTCTGGATACAATTATAGAGACAGTCTTATCTATTTCGGCCTGAAGTTTTTCTTTAAGAGTTAAATAGTTTTTGGTTTCAATTGTGGCTTCTGTTTCCATCATTTCGTGTCATTGTCTGCCAAATTACTCTTAGTGTTCAGTCTTATTATAGTTTTTTATTATTTTTTTTATAAGAATATTCGCGGGACTAGTGAACAAATCCCTTACTTCATAGTCCAAATAACTATTTTCATTGTGAGGGTTTTGCAAATAACATAAAACGCCTATGAAATCATTTTGTCGGCGTTCTATTTTGCGCTCTTTTAGTTGCTCCTTCAAATCAGAAGCCAAGAGCGAATGATTGCCATTCAGTTGTTCAAAAATAAACTTTAGAGCAGCATCAGCTGCACATAAATTAACGCCAGAATGGCAAAGTGCTTCCACAGTTAATCTGACTGTGGTCAAAACTATGATGATGTCATTCATAAGCTCAAAATCTGATTCCTCCCATAGCACTGGATTATTTAAGTCTATTAGTGCTTCTTGAACGCAAACTTACAAAAACACAAAATGCTCAAGCATTGCAAAGTGGCTGTTCCATCTTGTTTTGCTATCAAGCAATAGGTATAGTTCTTTACTTTGCTCTATTCGTACACATTCACCAAAGATACTCTTTTGGAAATAAGAACCACGTTGCGATTTTATTTATTACTTTTTAAATGTTTTGGTCATTAGTTAAATTCGTACCACAACTATTTTCATTGACAAATCCGGATTCACGATCTTCATCAGCATCTGAATCGGCATGGATTGGCTCATTTTCAGTAGTATTTGCTGTAGTCTTTTTATGTAGCAATTCACAAACGGCTAAATGAATGCCATGAGGAAATCAAACTTGATGTTATGCATTGATTATTTTTCCATCTTTGAGCATGATATTTGGACCATCAGTTACGATCGCCACCATGTCGGTTACTAGTGAGATATCGAGTTCTTTCTAGACACGAACACAAATCTCAGCGTCCAATGATTCATCAATGCGATTAAGGCTAAGCTCCAAAACTTTTTACCAGAATGAATATTTTCATTCATGTACCTTTTATTGTAGGTTAATGTCCATTAATCAAATCTCAAACTGAAGCATTGTCCTTGATTTTTTTAATGCAGTTTCTAAGATAAATTACTATTAGAGAGACTGCAACAGCCCACTCTCCCAAATCTGCAAGACGGTTTCAGTGGTATAATCGAGAAAGCAGCTAATCTTAAACTATATCGGTGGCGGCGGTGTTACCTAAACTTCAGAGAGAACTTCAGCCTCCTGTAATTCTGACTATATTCCAGTAATAGTAAAGGTTTCCTTTACTACTGACAAAAAAACCAACAAATAGTTTATAATAGACTAATACTTTATTTTAAATTATCCTTTCCTTCAATCAAACCAACGACCGATATGTAAATGTAAAGATAACTGTCGGAAGATTCCCACTGCAACAAAGTTCTAAAAAAATTAACACCACATTTGAAACAACAAGGTCCAAAAAACTGTTGGCTGTCAATTACGGAAGCTTATCAAATCATTGTTCTCTTCCAATTTATTTTTACCTTTTCTATCGTTCACCTACTCTTATCCTCGACACTATGTCAGCCTATTGCGCAACTTGACATATCAACTCAACTGACACAAAACTTCTCCGTGCAAATCTATTTTTCTGATCGTGAAGAATACACAAATTTAAATATTACTGTCATTTAGGTGAACCTTCTCTAGTTCGCCGCCCTTTCAAACCAAAACACTGAATTTAATCTATGGGTCTGCAGACAATTATTCTGAGCCCTTTGCAAACCTTATCAGGGACTTACGACTCTTAACCAACACTTTGTCAAATAACTTACTCCCCATAAACGTTTATCAGAATTCAATTAACAAACCACAAAAAACTAATTATGTATTTCACTCCACTTGAAGATTGCTTGCACAACTATTCTTTGCCTGTGGGCAGAAACATAAGCTCCCACTGTCGTTCGGCCATGGACTGCCACGCTTTTCCTAGCTCACCCCTACTTATAACATGCAACCCTACCAGATGCCTCGGTAAGGTGCCGTTCTTCCACTAAACAGCCGATGGTGCAACTTTTCTCCCTAGCTCTTCTCAGACAATTGCACCACTCTCTGAAACGGCCCAATATGGCCCAAAACGTTCAAATAAACCACCATAATGTTAAAAGTTCATTCAGTTTTCATTTCATTTCTTACTTTGTAACTGGATTTCTACTGTTGAAGCAGCTCTTGGTAAATCTGAACACTCTTTTTATAATAACAACGGTCTCAAATATTTCGAAGTTACAAACACACTAAAAGATAGGCAGCCTATGGATGTCATTCGGCATAAAATGTCGTGAAGAGTATCAGTTTTCACAAGGTAGTCAACAACTGAACTAATTTTTCGTTTCAAAGGCGGTTGTTCTCCTCTATAGCCACCAGATGAAGACGGCGTTGGAGTAACTACTTTCATACAATTCTTTTGATGACCGAAGAGTGTTTAACCATTTTGTGGATCTAACCAAGGTTTTAAACATAGCTGAACAATGTTTACATTGCGCTGTTTTTCCATCTTTAGCTACCATGAAATGGGTCCACACTGATGATACATCTTCGCCTTTTTTTATGTTTTATAAAATAATTTTCTTTCGATAGAGACATTACGTGCCGTGTTAAGTTTTCCTTTGTGACAGTTTGTTATCAATACCTTTAAAAAAGTGGAAAAACTCTATTACTATAAACAAACGATATAACGAACTGCAAGAAAATATTGCCTGTACACTATTTATACTTGTAAACTAACATAAAATATGTTATTTAGTCCTTTTGTCCTTAGCTGCATTACTAATAATGGGTTTTTCCGTCTTGTGCAGCTAAATTAAAAACTTTTGTTTTAACATACGCGTTTCGATTTTACTAAAACTTCATCGGTGCCTTAGCTTCCAAGAATGGCTATAGCACTCACATAGAGCAAAAGATAAATCACAGATCCAAAATCAAATATGCGAACAGGGTCAACAACCATACAGAACTCACCAAATAAATTCCCAAGCCACACTCACAAACGAACCACACCAATATAACTAAGCAATGGTATACAGTGACTTACCTGAACACAAACACACACAAGATCAGTAAATTTTCAGAAAAATGGGTATAAATACAGCCTTCAGAATCAGCAACACTATTCAGAAACAGTTCAACAGAAACACAGTATAAATATCAACAGTCAGGAGTATAAAATCTGATTAGCTAACAGAGTAGGGCCATATACAACGAACAAACAAGGAAAAAAAATCGATATAAACAACATTTGAAGGCATTAAGATGCTTTAATCACTCTACCTTTGCTGAACATTTACTTCAGAAAAAACGTGAACACACTGAAACAAACTATTTTTTTATTCGGGCTTTACGGCTAATCAACATCGACGTCATTAGAGATGGGAAAGGAGTGGAGGCTAGGATCAGAATTAGGCAATGGTCTTTTGAAGGAACCATTCCGCATTCGCCTTGAGTGATTTGGGGAAACCATGGAAACCCCACATCTGGATGGCCGGATGGCGATTCGACCTTGCGTCCTATCGAATACGAGACCAGAGCGCTTCCACTCACCCAAGACGCCCGGTGAAATAGAAAAAGATACGCAAATACTGAAAAGCATTAAACGAAGGGTAAAATGTAATCAATTGATGTATCCACCCCACAAACCAGACCCTATTCAGAACACTAAAAACAATTAGACAATCAAACACACAGATATAATTTAAACATAAGTCGATAATGCACCTTCTTAAGGTGGTAGGAATATATCACCATAAACAATGAAAATGCACATAACGGGTGAGAAACGATACTGTGTTTTCAAAAATGAAACAAGGTTTTGTTTCAAAAGTCACTACAGTGCGTGTGTGAAACATATAAAGTAACTAAAGAAAACCCTGGGATGGAACTTTCCCTGACTGAAATGTAATAACGAAATAAAAAGTGGAATGAAATATTTGTAACTAACATTTAATAACAGATTATTATTATTACTATTATTTACATAAGCATACCATAGAAAAATAAAACATGTACATAACCTATCCTAGGGCACCGATAATGATTAAATAAAGTCGAAACGTGTATAAAAATAAAAAAACCAAGCTACACTAGACGAGAACAAACTATTAGAAACACTTTAAAATAATAAAATAACTTCCAAATTTAGCACATAACGATTAATGTAGGTAATTTATGCTAATTAACCAAGAAACGAATAAATAATGCTTCTTACGCGATGCAAAAGGCAGCGTTTTTTGCCATCTTTTTAGTTGCAAGTAACAACTCGCAACTTCTCTGTTTGCCGGCATAAACACGACTAAAATAAATTATTAAAACAAGATGGTGGATAAGAAAGTTAACGCAACAGTAACGTGAAATGAGTCGAGGGCGTTTCGTTCGGAAATTTTTCCTTTTATAATGTATGTTTCATACCAACTTTTGTTAATTTTTGTCAATTTCGGAATTCAGAAAATTAATCACAAAAATTTTGGGAGTGGAAATGGGTCAGTATCCCGTAATTCGGGATTCCGGGATAGAATCCTCTAGTCACTAGCTTGTAGAGTGGCGAAAAGTAGTGTCTCGTCGTACTATTATGGACGCGTACGTGTAACACTCTACCGTGGCGAATGCAATCGGGCGAACTGCATTGTTGATCTGCATAATGGACAAACGCGAAGTGCGATGGATTGGTACGCCTTTTGCTGTAACATGCGATCTCACCTGTTAGGTATTGAGGGCGATCTGTACAGCAACCGTCACATCTAGGAAGTTTTAGGGCCAGAGGCATTGCCCTTCCTGTAAGAAGCGCCACATCCCATATTTCAGCAAGACAGTGACTGGCCACATGTGGCGAGGAACGTGTAAGTTATCTTTGAAGAACGACTGGTACTACTGTTTCCCAGGCCTTAAAGTTTGGCTGACATGTAGCCCGTCGATCATGTCTAGGATATGATCCTCCTGAAACTATTGTTGATGCTTTTTGGATGAGCCCACAAAACGCATAACAGTGTGTTTCCTAGCAGCATATCCAGGCCCTCTTTGATTCCATGCCACGACGTATAGAAGCTGTGGTTGCAGCACGTAGCAGCTACACACAATACTGAATTGTCACGGTCAGAGTACTGTAACATTAATAATTTGTTTATCATCATGTCTCTGATCTGTGAAATAAATTTGCTTGTAATCCCATCTCTCAGTTTTGGTGTTACAGTTTTCACAAACAGTAGTGCAGAAAGCTAATATTCTGTAACGAATCCGCATCGCAAATCATTGATTTAAAAACCATTGAAAAAGTACAGAGAAGGGCCACTTGTTGCGTGAACGCTGGCTAAAGCCGTTTCAAAAATGTTACAGTCTTGCTGAAGAGGGCTGGATGGGAATATCTGACAGAAAGACGATGCGGTTTCCGCTCGATTTTGTAGCTATTCATGCAGACACCCTTTCTCATTTGTGGTTGTAGTGAAACACTTCTCCCACGCAATGACAGGAATAAGATTAAACAGATGAAACGCTGATATGGTGCCTGTAGGTATTCTCCCTCGGGCTCATTGTAATAAAGAGAACACAGTTTAGTTTTGGTTTGAAGCACTCTCTACCACACACATTTTTTATATAAGTAAATGTAGATGCGTTACACACGTATATCCCGGTGCATTACTCACCCTCAGGGGAATAGGTGCAGTCTACGTTGCCAGCGGAGTCACATCGTCGGTTCTTGGAGTCGAAAAGCTGCCCAGTGGGACATTGTAAGACATGTCCCCTTCCGCGGTTGCAACTGAAGTACAGAGAACAGTCATCGGGGTGCGCCACCATGCTAGAACCAGCGTTCTTGCACGGCGTTGAGGATGCGGCCAAAGATGTCATCATGCCAACGGTGGTGAGGAAGAGGGACCCTGCTGCGGTACCTGCTAAAAGCAAGGAATAAATGTAGTCTATAGCTGCATTATACTGACGACAAATTGGTATTCTTTTTCAGTTATTTATTCGTTTCCACTCTCTGTAATCGCCGTCACATTGTTGTTTCAGGTATTTAGCTGAAAAGGTAGGAATATCTTTTGCTAGCAAGAAATCTGTGTAAGTACAGGTTATGTCTGAGTCTCTTAAAATCATAGCTGTCTTTAATCTAGCTCATTTAACAAAACTGACTGGTTGTTACACAAATGAAATTATAAAATTATTATAATATTTTATTAATTGCAATGGCAACTGATCCATGATGTTTTCGTTGTGATGGGAAACACCATTACTCCTCATGCAATCACCCGCGTACAGCAAAAGCTAAAAGTTTTAACTGTGGTGGGAAACATCCAGCAAACTTTAAGGCATGTAAATATTACTAGGAAGTAAAACTTAAAAGTTCCAGGAAACTATTGCATCAAAACAGCAACTCAGATAGACAGCTGACTTTGACACAAACAGCGTCAAATAGGGCCTCATCGGGATTTCCGTCTTTACCGGCCATTCTGCCCACTCTGTTACATCCTAATTACATAACTGATAAAATGACGCAAAACAAAAACAAAACCAATTTACAGCATACTCTGAAAAATAATTCTCGACCTTCTTACTGTAACATACTACAAGTAAACCGTAACAAATCACATCAGGGCACAGACATATCACACAACACTGAGCTAGGTACTGCATGTAACAGCTTAATACATAAACTAATGTCTGGATTAATCTCTGCCTTTTGTACCGACGAAAAAAGAGATTATTACGTCATCAGTAGATAGCTTTCTCCAAAATGAAAAATAATACTGTCAAAGTCTCTAAGATAACACTCTTAAACTGGAATGAAATTGGTGTACGGAAAAAGAAATCAAGGACTGCAGAATTAATGTTGTAAAAAAACGGTTTTTTTTCTGGCTTGAAAAAAAACATGAAAAAAACATGAAAAAAAACTTTGAAAAAAAACATGTTTTTTTTCTGGAACACGTTTTTTTTTTCACAACTACTAAATCTCAAATTTGTAAGGCAGTTATCGTTTAAAATGACTGTTTTAGAGTTTATTCTAAGTACTTATCATAGTTTAAAATCTACTATATTTTTCTGGTTCAGTAGAAAAAAAAATTACGAAAATATTGGCAAAATTGACTGAAATTTTCTTTATGAACGGGGATTTCCCGAAGAGACTAGGTTGCGCGAGAAGGAATCCCCATTCCCCATTGTTTGGATTGATACTTGCTATTTGAAATAGTGCTGCCAGCCCTACAAAATTACCTACAGATCTTTTAAAAAAATTAGGAATTTAAAATTTATCCACGGTTTTTTGCCTCTTTTTATTACTTATTGGGCTTTCTTTATATTCGTATACTTGTTAACTCTCAGAGTATAGTGTATAGTGGTACTGACTCATTAAATTGTCAGTAAGGGAGCGTGCATAAACCACATAGCTCGATTTTGGCCTCCTGTGAACCCTCTCTCTTCCCCACGTAGCCCTACGTGGCTTTTGCCTATCGGCCCCCCCCCCCCCCCCCCCCCGCTCACGTAGCACGTAGCTTTCTTCCGTTTTGATTCCAGAAGACATTTTTTTCTGTTTTCTCTTGTCAAACTATTGTAAATTACATACGGATATAATTAACTGAGGGAAATAAATACTCACATGCTGTTGTGAGTTCAGTTCCTCATTTTAACTGTGAAAAATGTTACGAAAGGAAAGTTACGTGGCCTGGCTCGGAACCCCCCCCCCCCTCTCCCCAAGTAGCCCAGTTTAGCCTTCCAGCTAACCCCTCCTCCCTCTGGACCGACCCACGTAGTTTGTGCACGGTCCCTAATTATGAATCGTTTCCTTGCAACCGTTGGTGTAAACAAACGATTGAAAAGAAGTAAAGCAACTATTTTGTTTGATAATAGATTTTAATTCAAACTTAAAAGACCGTAATACAGAACTATCGGCGCAGTCTTTATGCACAGTGTGTACTTTGCTCACAATTTAAAATTGCAATCTCAAAATCTTTTGCGTACAATACAAGAACAACCAGTAAAAGAAAATTTAACTATTTCTGAAGTTATGGATCTAGAGGAGACAGAAGAAGAGACAGAAAATTCCGACACCGATCGAACTAGTGTTGGTAGTGCTGATACTAGTGAATATGGTACTGACATAGAGGATGAATAAAATTATGTTACCTATATAGATACACTTATGAATCATTATGTGAGACATTATATGATTCAGTAAGACTTAAAACACACTTGTAAAATGGAAGTTCCTTAAATAAAACTATAATTTATCAAATATATTGTTTTCTGAAAAAAATTTTTTTAGAAAAAACGCAAAATTTAGAAAAAAAACACGGGTGCTAAGTTTTTTTTCACAAAGTTGAAAAAAAAACATTTTTTTTTTTTCAGTTTGCAACACTATGCAGAATTTATGAGTTGCCACAATGCTGATTTGCCTGCTTAATCGAGACACGTCTCACTTCGAATAACACTTTTAAAATCACTTGTTATAAAATTTACAGAACAGATCGTTATGCGACTATAGACTCCGACGATGTAGCTACATTGGTTAAAAACTACATTAGTCATTACTCGATTTATATGCCCGCCAATCACCTCGAAACAGCTGAAATCCGATTTCAAACTAAAACTAACTCCGAAACAATCATTGGCGCCTGTAAACAACCAAATCAGAGACTTACACAGCAACAATTCTTACCAATATTTGATCAATATCAGTCTTATTAATGGGCGATTTCAGCAGCAAACACCAAGCTTGGGGATGCAGAACAACAACAACAAATGGTAGGAAACTGCTCGACGCTGCAGGTAACCTCGGTCTGTCTATAGTCGCACCACATAGGCCGACATATTTCTCAGATAATTGAAATGTTGCCCGTCACATACAACATTACCATAGCAAAAAATACACCGCTACCAAGATATATCGAAGAACTCCCTGAATTACTTTTTTTAAATGGTATTCGGCAACTAAAATCACAATGAGTTTACAGCCAACTCAATGTGAATCAGTTTCTCTAGCGTATGGACTCCACAGAACGGACAACACATTAAAACACACAACACTTAAACACCTATGCCTTCGGCCGGACTCGACCCGGCTACCTTCGGCACGTGGGGCAAGTACTCTAGCCACTACGCTACCGAGGCTGGCCTGAATTACATTAGGACCACCTCGCGGTGTTGAATCAAACCCCGGTAAGTTAGAATAAATACCAAAGATACTAACTGGGCAAGTAAATTGGAATTTATTTGTATTAAACCTTACTCAGATATTATCACCATTTTCTAGGAAAGACACTGAAGATAGCATTGATGAAGGCGTATGACAGCTAACAACTGCAAATTAATTCACCGGGCGATAGAACTGTCGGCCTCGAAACTTCAAACAAGGTCGTTGAGGTCACTCCATGAAAGAATACCACAAAGAATAACTGATTTAATCAACCATAAAAATCAAACACGCAGACAATGGTAAAGGCAGCGATTACCACATCAACGACGAGTACTAAACCAATTAATTAGACAGATCAAAATAGAACTTAACTCTTTTCGTTACGCAACATACCAAAAGCATCTATCGGAAATTGTATCTGGTGACAGATCTCTATGGAAAACCACAAAACGTATCCCCCGGGAGTCAACTACATTACCACCCTTACAATGGAACGATTCTATCCAGTGATCCAAAGAAATGCGAAATTTTAGAATATCACTTTGAAAATGTCAAACCGAATCCAATAATAGAACATGAGCTCGACCCAACAGTCGAAGAATCTAATCAGCATTTGACCATTGATGCGGAGAATTACGTCAAATTCACTATTTCAAGAGAACAAAGACAAATAATTAAGAATTTGTCCATAAGAAAATCTCCAAGTCACGTTAACACACCCAACATAGGCTTTAGTTTATCCCCTGTGACAGTAAGCTATCTCAAGGCACTTTTCAACAGCATTCTCTGCACCAGGTATTTTCCAAGAGAGTGGAAACATGCTAATATCATAGTTTTCAATAAACCTACCAAACCCGAACCCTGTACTCTAGCTACAGACCGATAAGCTTATTTCCTACGTTATCGAAATTATTAGAAAAGATAATACGGAAAAGACTAACTTTCTTCCTTGATGTTACTGGAACTATCCTGCCTCACCAATTTGACTTTTTCGCTGTGCGTTCACACCAAATATTACGCTTGGCTGAAAATATTACAAGGAGCTTTAAACTTAAACATCACACCGTGGCTGCTTTCTTGGATGTTTCCCAGGTGTTTGACAAAATATGGCACTTAAAAACAGGGGAATGTCTTTATATTTGCATTAAATATTAGAAACCTTTCAGCGTAAGAGTGGGCACAAAAATATCAACAGCACGATCAGCAACAGCAGGTGTCCCACAAGGATCTGTATTAGGACCACGTTATTCAATATACACACGTCGGATATATCAACTCTTCCAAAAACTATGACTGCAATGTACGCTGATGACACTGTCATATATACACTTTACGCAACGACATACATAAAGCACGCAACTACCTCCAGAAAGCAATAACGCAATTAACCGTTTTTTTTTTGGTTTTTTTTTTTTTTAACTGCTTTACGTTTCTCAACAGCGAGGTCTTTAGAGACGGGAAAGGATGGGGGGCAAGGATGGGGGCAAGGAATGGGAAGGAATTCGGCCATGGCCTTTTGATGGAAGCATCCCGGCATTTGCCTGGAGTGATTTGGGAAACCATGGAAAACCCAAATCAGGATGCCCGGACGGGGATTCGAACCGCCGTCCTCCCGAATGCGAGGCGAGAACACTAACCGATACACCGCCACGCTCGCTAAATTAACCGAATGGCTCAATCACTGGCGTATATCTCTAACTCCAGGAAAATGGCAAACAAGAATCTCTACACTAAGACTTCCACAAAATCGTTCTGAGATATTAATGTCATGGGAAATAAAATAGCATGGAATCCACATTATCAATCAAATATATAACTCGGATTCGATCTTGACAGGCGGTTAACTTGGAACAAACTCATTAATAATAGCCCCTAAAGCAAGGCTATGTCAGATTACTCAAATTGTACCCAGTGTAAAATAAATAAAAAAATTCATCATTAAAACAGTTTGCTACCTATCAATTTAAAAGATGATATTACGACCGCTAATAGCATACACATGTCCAATATGATGATGTGCTAGTCTTAGCTAGTTACATAGAGCAAAAATATTTCAAAACAAAATACTCCGATTCGCAGTGAGCGCACCATAGCATGTATGCAATAGTCAGCTACACAGAGAATACTTGGTGGGCTATGTTATGAACTAGAGAACGGGTCAAATTAAACTAGAAAAGCGCCTTTCTCAAGACGTTTATCTATCAAACAGTGACTCCGAAGAAGAAATCAATCAGTAATTAAATTAAAAATGCAATGTGTTACATATGGCCACACATCTTCTATTTGCTATTCCGCTTGTTAACTGCGTCTCCATCATGTGTTGCGAAGTCAAAACTAAATGTATTCCAAGAACAAAGGTGTAATTGTTTTAAACCAATTTCACTTTGAATGTTGTCTTTACTTAAAACAGGCTGATACTGATAACCGTTTAAATTTTTTTTTTAACATTGATAGCAATGTTATAGTTATTGCCATTAACTATTTATTTTTTCACTGTTCTGTAGTTACTGAGGGGCCCTGGTGGGCCGACTTCAACCATGATAATACAGTATATACGTTATATTTTGTAAAGTTCAACATTGTATTAAAAAGCCAAGTTTGTTTAACGGATAATAAATATATATACACAAAAAAACCTGAACTTGTCACCAGTCATCCATACACACTTTCAGCAGTCTCTTCACCAATATCTGAACGTCCCGTACCTTCCAACCCAGCTTCCTTATCGTATCAATTACTGTTTTTCCATAAAAACTATACGAGCCCGTAAAAGGCATATCTTTCTGCTTAAGCACTGCGTGTGGTATATGTTGCCGCCACTTATCTCTTTCTTGATATTTGAGACTAATAGCTAGTGACAGAGTTAAGGTTGTTCTTGCTTCATTTGAATTTAACTAAACAATGACCATAGAAGCGATGAAAAAATCGTGTAAATGGCGAGATGGTCTGGTAGAAAAAACTGAATGGCGTGATAACACAACAACTTTTATTTAAAAAAAAGTAAAGGTTAATTGATTTTTAGCAAATTTGTTATTGTAAACGAGGATATGGGTCTTGGATATGAATTGTGTAGAAATCTTTTCGCGTTTACGCAGACTGGCAAAAATGGCCCTGAATAATGGTAAGTAAATGACAAAACATTCTAATGTATTTTTTTGCTGTCTCGTACAGTCAACCGTAGAAAGAGAAGGAGCAGGAAGTAACTCATTCTTCTTTTGTAGTTGTGCTGACTAAATGATCGGATTCTAGTTGAAGGTTCCATCGCGTTTTATAGTTTTCACTATTATGAACCAGCAAATATTTTAGCTGTGGAAATGAAACATACCGTCTTCGTACTTATCTCAGATGCAGTTTGTTACTATCACGAAATAAGGAAACATCACAGTATGCACTGTTTCATATTTTTCATAGTATATTATAAACACATTAACACTTATTTCTTGCGGTTAGTCACTACCCTTTCACAATGGGTATCTCCAAGAATGTGATTCATTAGTAGAGGAAGAGGAAACAGACCGTCTATTTGTGCGTTTCATTCCTATGGTGTTTACTTGGAAGCGTGTCATGGGATCAACATTTATTAGGAGAATTCAGTTCGTCACAAAAAGTTAAGACACAGGTAGCATTATATTTTCTTTTGCTCAATTGTAAAAAGAAGTTATTTGTTATATTAATCCAGCAATTTAAGTGATAGGCCTAATCGCGAACGTATGCATACGTTCACAATATCAAGCTTCCCTATTCCCAAAAATACAACAAAGTGTTTGAATCACTGTTTCTGGATTTAGATATAATACCTTGATTAGGATTGAGATAGCAAGTTGTAAGTTACTGTCTTCAGCAAAACCCTCAGCACACATCTAACCATACAGATAATCAACACTGAATATATAGTACAAAAGATAGTAAAAGCTAACGGAGTATAAAATTGTTGATTTCTAGGCGTAGGTCAATTATTTAAGCAACGTAGGTTTTCTTTACACTTCGTGGCTAACCCTGCATAACAGTTGAGACGGATTTCTGAAAGTGGAAAACATCAGGACTTTCTATAATTGCTTGCTACACTTCAAGTAGAGTTCGTGAAATTTTATTCAGGAATTGAACCAGTATCATTTATCTGTTAGAACCCGAAATGTAATTGAGAACTTACTTGCCACCTGCGTATTAGGTGTGTAAAAATGTAAAGATATGATTTGGAAAACTTAATGCATGTTTGACACCTTTAAATGTTCGTTGTGCGCTAGGGATTGGGATAAATGAGAAATGCTTTAATGCTGATTCAGAATACCCTATCATAGAGTGCCGTTAATTTCTGTGCATTGATGACACCTCTCTTTGATCCTGTAACTGTCTACACGTAACAAGCAGTATCATTTTTCCTTGCACAATGAACAGTGTTTTTTTCGTCGACTTATTTTTGTACTAACATAATTTCTTCACGTCATTACAGGTTCCCTTTTACAAGACCCTTTTAGAATAATTTGCTTCAATCACTGAACTATTTCTCTATATCTATTCACTCACTTAACAATTTTCAAATCTCGAATCTTGACGGACAGTCTCATCTCTTAGGCTTTTTATGATTTCCACAAACTTCTTTGTCCTCACATGAATTTCAAAATGAATAATGTATTTTCATCCTTGCACTCAACTCAGTTATCAATGTATTCCTTTAATATCAATTTTCAGAAACTTTACATTTTCTCTCGTAAGTGATACAAGTTGAAACAGTAGTAATAATATGACGTAAAGGAACTTCCAGTGCGTCTCAAGTCTGACTAACAATATTCTAAGTTACGTCGAATTCCATTTTTGTTATGAATTAATAAATTCGGAAATCCTAGAACTTAAAGGATGTCTACTGCATAAAATATAAAATAACTACGAAATGTAATTCAGAGTTCGTTATGCTAATTTAAAGAATCCCAAAATTTTTGGCAGAAACGGCAATTTTAACCACTGAGACAACTTGGCACTGAGTAACCGGATCTCTTACAGCCTGATTTTAGAGTTATCTAAACACATTAGAAACATGTTACTGCAATAATTAAGTGCTGTAAAATGGTTGTTAAATATGACATGGGACATGTCATGCACTCCCAGCAGCTTCAAGATAAGCGTGCTTAGTGGTGTTGAAACATGGCTGTAACGCGCTAGAGCTACAGTGGAAGTGTACGTAGATAAGGCACGTAATATTAAAATCGTCAAGTTATAACTAATAAGCAATATATGGCAATATAAAATTGTTTACGAAATTGTTTTCCTTACCTATCATGATAAGGAGTTGAGTGGGTTAATAATACTCGAAGACTGACTTCTGTGTCACTTGAGTTAGCCCTATATAGTGCGATCCTTATCACGAACTGTCTATACGCGTCATCCCATCCGCTTGTAAAGTTGTTCTTGGAATTTGTGGTTAATGAAAAATAGTTGTAACCTATCTGTAACTGGGGAATCCAATAAGCCCACAATAAGCTATTATTCAGAAGAACCAACACCATATACTGACAATAATGTTTGCTGTGACCTTTAAACTACGTAATATTACGAACAACAGAAATTCCGTTTTTGGAAAAAAATATGTTTGATTATGTATGTGTATATGTGATAAGGAAAGGGAAGGACCATATAAAGAAGGTGGTTATTGTAGCTTTGGTAATATTGATCTTGTTTAAAAAATATTGATTAAACATCTTAGAATATTTTTCCAGAATTTTAGTTAAATAAGCTAAGAGGTAAATTGAAGAAATACCACAAACGGTTGCCTCGTTTGTTGTCGACCTCTGTCGTATAGGTTATAAGCATTTCAGCTTAATTTTGTGGCGTATGACAGTTAATTAAAGATGTTGTTAATATAGTCTGAATAAAAACGAGATGAACGTAACTATTACTAGCTAAGTGGACCAGATTACAGAATATACTGAGTAAAATTAGTTTTTTTTATCATGGCTTTATGCCTTGTCGACGTCGAGGTCATTAGAGGCGGGATGGGACTGTGGGCAAGGAACGGGAAAGATTTTGGCCATGGCCTTTTGAAGGCAGCATCGCGGCATTCGCCTGGAGTGATTTGGGGAAACCATGGAAAACCCAAATCTGAATGCCCGGCGCACTCCCGAACGCGAAGCTAGAGCGTTAACCACTCACCCACCACGCTCGGTGTAAAATTCGTAATGTGTATGAGATGATTTCCGCGCAACCTACTGGCTGAGGTTATTGTGGCACCGTGATGATAAAGTACTTGAGAAACATATATACTGAGAAGTCATTGTAAGAATATAATGCTTTTGAAAGTGTTATCTGCGAGAATTCGATGTTTTAATCAACAAAACTTCATTATCACACTTTCTTGTGTTATGAAAACTGAGTTAAAACTGTGTCGTATGGTTCCTGATAACCCGTTTTATATTTTGGGTCAAATGTTAGATCAAACCACAGTTCGTATAGACCAAGGACATTCGTTACAGTTTATGGTTATCCGGTCGTCGAATGGGGACGATAAAGTTGGCCTCCCACGTTTCATCTTTCGGAAGAATGAGTTTGAATAGGCCATCAGAATATTTCATCGTTTTCCATCCATCATGTACGAAAAACACTACATGTGCCAATAGTTATCAATGAAAATACAACAAAAATTAGGCACAGGAGGGAAAGATCTGGGCTGTATATCTCAAAATATGTGTCTTACAGGAGTGTCCTGCCTGGCTCACGGCAGAACACCATACTTCTTAAAATGCTTTCTTACTGTATGGAGAGCTCCGGAAGTACTCAGAACACAAAATATGTCAACACGGAAAAGACAAGCTGTAATGGTTTTTATAGACGAAATAACGAATATGACATGAAAATACGATATATGATTTTTTTTCATGACGTCAAGGTAATTAGAGGCGGGAGAGGATGGGGGGAAGGAGGCGGGGCAAATAACTGGAAATAATACGGCAGTGGTCTTTCGAAGGAACAATCCAGGCATTCACCTGGACTGATTTCGGAAAACCATAGAGAACCGAAATTTGCATTGTGGGACAGGGATTGTAACTAGGGATTGCAATCCAGCAAAGCGGGATCCCGCAATCCCGCGGGATCGCGCATCATTAGACAGTCTGGCGGATCCCGCACAAAATTAAGCGGATCCGCAATCCGCAAAATCCGGCGGAAACGCGTGTCAGTCTGCGTGACTCGCTGCCCCACTCTGTCTCTATCGGATGTACTGCACTGTTTGACTGTACCCTTCCAGTTGGCATTTGACTCGTGTGAACAAGCGTTTGTTTTTGTCAACCTTCGTAATTCGTAAGTAAATAAATACACTTTTACGTATTCATCAAAACTTACGTTTGTTTAGAGTACACGTTTCTGTAATTTGAGTTATGGTGCGTATTTAGTACGATTTTCTAACTATATAATTATTTTTTAAGTGTAGCCCACGTTATTTGAACCACAAGGTTACAGCTTTTTACTCACGGTTTCATTATTCCCATTTTCTGTATTTGCAGATAAAGTAATTGTGACAATTTCCTTATTTGCGGCTGAATATTTGATTATTCGTTGATATGAAACTAATGTTATCGTAATTTTAACGATTGCGTGCCTATTTATTTAGCAGCTATCAAAAGGAAATTGTATATCCTTTGACATATTGTTGTTTTGGCCGCTGCCTCAATGCGTTTCTTTGACGAAAGCCGCATGCTTACATGTGCCACTCAGGCTTTCGATTAATCCTTCTTCTCCTTGTTATTATTTCGACTAAAGGTAAAAATGTTATAATGAAATTTTCACGGGTGAATCGACGAATTGTGTTGTAGGAACACCATACTTCGACGGCGGCCTCCGCCGTCTTCCTCACGTGTGTAATTTCGTGTGTTTGCAATGAAATCCGGAAATACAACCTATGAGAACTTCACTGCAATCATTCGCCGAGAAAGTCTCCTTTCTTACTAAAAAATAATAATTTCCACTCTAAAAACGTCGTTACGCCACATAAGTAAAACTGAAATACTTGACAGTTTACGTGTTGATGAGTAGTTTCTTTTAATAACATTGAATCAACTGTAAGATCAATCAAGGTATCAGGAGATATAATAATGAATCACGCAAAAACAATTCTTGTTTCACTTTGTGAAATGGAATGCTTTTCTCGGTGTTATGGAACGTTTATTTAGAATTTTTTTAAAAACTCTGGTAACTTGGCCATTAAGCAAACCATATTTTTAAATTTATGTGATGTATTGTAAGGCACATAATATGACCTAAGACTCAATATTTTCCATTTTTATTATTTATTTAAAAATTGGTTTAGATTAAAAAACAAACATCTAAAACCTCGAATAACACTTAAGACATGCTAAAATGTTTAAATGTCATATTGTTAAGTGTTAATTTATATCATTTAACATAAAAATTATTAATAATTTAATTATTATTTAATTTATTAAAGTTTTAAGTAACAATGTTTAGAATATATGCGTTAAAAAACTGTTTGTACCAATCCCGCACGGATCCCGCGGGATTGGCGCAAATCCCGCACGGATACCGCGGGATCTAAAACACTGCGGGATTGCAATCCTTAATTGTAACTTTCCGAATAGCAGGCCAGGTCGTTACCAGTTATTCACCGGGATGAGTAGCAGCGGTCGCGCGGAGGCGGCGTCACCCCTGTGATGAAGCAAGTGTACATGGAAATGACGAAATTTACGTTGGCCGGAACCGATGGTATCTAGGATGACTTAGTAGGAGGTAAGTATTCCGGGTGCAATTGTTCGGCAAATACGCACATTCTGTAAATCGAGTTAGCCTCAGATCAGGAGTACTGGAATAGTTGCGTTGGGTAAATAATCAATTGCAGTAGTGAGCAGATGGGTGTTTTTAGGAATAGTACATCAGAGTATACGCGACTCGTTTTCTCAGTGGGTTGCGGCACCTTTATAAAGCTTGGCGCCTACCAGGATTCATCAAGAAGACTTTGCTGGCAGTGTAGGTGGTGGTGTCCTGGGTTATGTCCCAAACCTTTCTACAGTGCGTATGGACTGAGAGCATATGACTCTATGTTAATTCGTCTGTCGGATGGAAGCGTTAAGCCTCGCAGACCACTCGGAGGAGGAGACCTGAATGGGCCGGCACCCTGTTTCACCACCCTCCTTCCCCCACCTTTCAATCACTCCCAACACAAAACAATGACACAAAACAATAAACATCTAAACACACTTCCATCACGGGCGGAGGCAAGGGAAACCACTCCAGTTTAAATTTTCCCAGTACCCTACATCCAAACTGTTAAGGAGGAAAAAAGGAAGGAGAGTTTGGTATAGTATGACAAAATTGTTTAAATGGTATATAAAATAGTGCGGGAATTCTGTGTGGAAACGAACTAAATGAAGCTATCCGTGAGTGAAAGATCGTAAATAGTGCGAGGCCCGCGCCTCATGGTGTTGACAGTTGGGCGAGGCGGAACATAACAACGTGCGGCCTTGATGTCTAACAACAAGGTGTTCAGACACGACGCAAGTAGACAGTAATACCTAGACACACGAATGACGAAAATAAGGAGAGTAAATTTGTATTTTGATGGCAGTAATTGTAAATTTGTAAGAGTAAGCAAATAATAATACATGTAATCAACTTGTAAAACTGTATTAGGATACTCAGGATTGTAGATGAAATTAAAGACAGAATTTGAAATTGATACCTTGTTTATTACCTGTGAAAATTACTGCAAAACACCTATTGTATTGTGAATTGAAGGAATAGTATATTTGTTACAGTATAAAATAGAAATAGTGATAAGTCACATAGCAAAATTGTATTGTAATTATTTTTTCAGCACACAGTACCAAGCAGTAAAAATGTGATAACACGAAATGAAAGTTAATATAAATGTTAAATTTTTATGAACGACATAAAATTATATGAAAGAAATAGTGCAAAATTGGGGTAACATTACAATTTTTTCCTTTTACTGTAAATATCTCTAAATTTATAATGGAAATTAAATATTGCTACTGATTATTTAAAACAACTATCACTTCCCAAACATATATATTAAATTTAGTTGATAATTGAATACAGCGACCAGCCACAGTTTATGGTGTTGCTTTATTTTATTTTACCATTACCGGTTTCAAGCATACATTACTCATCATCAGATGGTTTTAACAATACAGATGCGAATCGCAGGCATGTTTTTGTGTCCTAGAATAACAAAAATATGATGAGTGACAAAAGAATTTAAATCTGGAGTGATGATAGTAAAACTTGGTATATAACTTACATTAGGTGTCTGCTTATATCCGAGAACAAAGACTTGTATGGAACACAGTTGAGGAGGCACATTTTTGTGTAACACTATGCACTATCACCATTATATTGCACAAATATATGTGGAATAAAAAAGCTGCACCCTTGCTACTGTATTTACAAACAAACATGACAGAGACGTTTATATACAAAGAAGTATTTACAAAGAGGTTTATACAAAGAGGTTTATACAGACAGTAATATATAATTGATAAAAAATTAGATATGATAACAAAATTGAACTTAATTCTGTAACTATATTGGTAAAAATGGAATAATAGATAACAATAAAAATTATAAATAGTTGTTGAATTTAATATGCATATAGTAATATGTATATGGGCATCTGGGAGACATGTATTATTTAACCTGTTATTTATTAGCTAATAGGTCTATACAATTGAACAGGAATGCTTTATTAGAAATATCTTTTTGTTCATTTAAAAGGTGGGATGGCAATAGCTTATCGTGAATGTATATTTCAAGTTCCTCAAGGATATACATTTTCTTCCCTTTGTCTGCAATATGAATGATCTGTAGGTTTTCTTCTATAGTGGGTGGGGAATGTTTTTCATTTAATATGTGGGCAGCAAAAGTGGACTTATCTGTGTTGCATAGTCTAATGGCATCAAGGTGTTCTTTAAAACATATAGAAAAGTTTCTACCTGTTTGACCCACATAGGTCTGTGAGCATGTTGTGGATGTTATTTTATAAATGCCAGATTTATTATAGTGTGAATTAGATATTTGAGTGTTGTGAATAAGTTTATTTTGGAGCTTGTTATCTGTGTTAAAGCTAATTTTAACATTATTATTTTGAAATAGGTTTGCAATCTTGTAAGATGTTTTACCTAAATAAGGGATATTGGAGTAAATTAGTTTTATATTTATAGGTTGAAGTGTACTGGTTAATTGTACCTTCCTTTTAATTTTTAATCAGTTATATTTAATCTGCATAACGAGACAACTTTGTGTATTACATACCAGAGACAATCTACATGAATAAACAAAGTAAAAGATATTCACACTGATTAGTCACAGATATTGTTCTGAGCCAGTTTCTAAGGATAATCTTTGAGATAAACAATTTATTCTACATATCATATAATCTCAGGGCGTCTCGGGATTACAAATATTAAAAAAAACCAACACACACAAATAAAATTACAATCAACTCACAGCGTTTCATGCGCCAGTCCAAATTCCATGTTTAAATTGTCCTGCACAGACCGATGATACTCAAAAATGCATATTCTTTAATCATCCGATCTTGACGACCACTTCTTCAGTCTTCTCTGTATCGCACGTGATGCTCTTCTGTTCGTTATTATCAGAGACCATTAAAAGTTTCATACACTCACAGATATAATATAAATATGTAATGTATCCTAATGGTACATTACATTGCCCTCGGTCTTCCAATTGTCAAGACATGAAGTAGATCTTGACAATTCACTTACACAAAGTATGTCTCGTTTCCTTTTCTTAAAATGACACAGAATCCACTTTAAATGTAATATGCATATGCACAATATGAAGTACTTATACTTTATATAATTGGATAAACATTTACACGTTTAATTCACAAAACTCCAGAATATTCTTATACTTCATAAACCAATATGCTTTACCACCGATTACGTCAATAATAAACATAATTTTGGCATTACTCGCAAGGAAAAGGTACCTGGACCTTGAAAATTATATAGTATTAAACTACGTGACATGGTTCATATCTTTGTTGTTTCAGAAAGGTTCCTTAAGAATAATAATTGACACAATTTCTGTATATGTTTAATTAACCATAATGTTTATTTTCCCTTTTATTATTCAAATAACCTTGCCTCCATACTCATCAGCGATCACTACACAAGATTAGTCCTCCATATTCATCCTAACTAATGTTGTCTACTTTTAAACAAGCGCAAACAATATTTCTTACTATCACTGCTTTCTTCGGCACATCCCTCTTTGATTTTCAAGGAACTGTTAGTCTTCTTCTCTGAGCTAACTATTTCCATTATTTTCATATTGTTGTATTGTTTAATTCATCTTTTTTATCATTTTAAATTCTAAAACACTTTTTTTTTTGTTTAGCAAAATTGTACTTATTCCAGTTGATTTGTCACTATGACCAATGAACTTGGGGCAATATCTTCTGAATTGTTACATATCTTGTCAGCAGTAATGCCCTTTTCTTCTTTTGTACTTTTAATATAATTTCCAAACCCGTTGATAATCTTCAGTACCTGTTTTGCTGAACTTTGGCTTTTCCACTTCACCGTTTTCTTCTTCAGGTAATTAGTTTTGAGATCATTTTCATTTTCTGCTTCACCTTCTTCTTCTTCAGGTAATGGGTTTTTGAGATAATTTTCATTTTCTGCTTCACCTTCTTCTTCTTCAGGAAGTTGGTTTCTGAAGAAATTATTCTTTTCTTTTTCACTTTCTTGCTCCTCATAAAATTGGTTTGTGTCTCTTTGTACAGTTCTCCTTTTTTACTATACGGTTTCTGCTGTGCTAATTTGTCCTGTATCTCTAGGAGTTTCATTTCTTGTGACTGTAATGTGAATTTAACTGCACTCACCTTGACCCCATTATCAGTAAGTCTTCCGGCTATTACTTCTGACTGAGGAACCAGGTAGCTTTTATCTCTTTCCATAACATCCTGCATTAACTTCTCAGATACATCCATTTCACCCAATTTATTCCCAACAGATTCAAAATTGTTTTTATTTTTTATTTCTACAGCATGAATATGCTCAGACAATTTTCTACGCTCATTTGCGGTTTCAAGTCGCAAATTCAAAATTACTCCTTCCGTACTTGTTGTTTTGGCCTCCAACTGATTTTGTTCTTTCTGAATGCGTTCGCAATTCGTTTTTATGTCCTCGCGATTGCTTGCCTGCACAGCTTCCAATTTAGTGTCCATTTCATCCTGAAATTTAGACATTGAATCATTCAACTTGGCACTTATGCCATTCTGCACCTTTTCCAAGGAATCAATACGTTCCCGCATCGCTTGAAACTGGCCATTGATGCTTTCCTTCATAGAGGATAATTGAGAATTAACCTCTGTTTTTACAGAATTAATCTGAGAAGACATTTGTAAAAACATTTTCTGTAATAATATGACAATAGGTTTGTCTAAACTCATGTCTGTATCGTCATCTCCTATTTGTTTTGTTTGCAGATTACTGCACTCTGGAACACAGTGATTTCGGTATGTTCATTAAATCATTTTCGGTATCATTTTCCGTAATTTGTCGGTCATCAGCCGCTCCAGCGATATTATTCTCTCGAACATTCGGTTCTCCCGAAAAATTTTGCAAATTAAACTCCATGACTTCACTATCTCTCACGTAACTTAATACTTTACCAGAGCGTAATTTCATATAATGGAGTCTTAAACAAATTATTACACCACTATTGAATGAATGAAAATATTAAAGAATTCCTCGTTCAATTATATGACTTTAAATTCTCGACACACCGAAGTATTTGAAAATTTGTTCTGACAAGCAATATAATCTTAATTATGCTAAGTTCATATGCATATTATACTTATAATACACAAGCACACACTGGCGTACTACTGAAAAACATCATAATATAAGGAAACATAAGGCAAAATTATGTTCATCACAAATATAATGTTTTAAATAGTTAATTTTTCGTGCTCCACGTTGGTTAGCGCCAAATAAGGTGTACTGGTTAATTGTACCTTCCTTTTAATTTTTAATCAGTTATATTTAATCTGCATAACGAGACAACTTTGTGTATTACATACCAGAGACAATCTACATGAATAAACAAAGTAAAAGATATTCACACTGATTAGTCACAGATATTGTTCTGAGCCAGTTTCTAAGGATAATCTTTGAGATAAACAATTTATTCTACATATCATATAATCTCAGGGCGTCTCGGGATTACAAATATTAAAAAAAACCAACACACACAAATAAAATTACAATCAACTCACAGCGTTTCATGCGCCAGTCCAAATTCCATGTTTAAATTGTCCTGCACAGACCGATGATACTCAAAAATGCATATTCTTTAATCATCCGATCTTGACGACCACTTCTTCAGTCTTCTCTGTATCGCACGTGATGCTCTTCTGTTCGTTATTATCAGAGACCATTAAAAGTTTCATACACTCACAGATATAATATAAATATGTAATGTATCCTAATGGTACATTACAAGGTTCATGTGGTTGGTAAAAAGGGGATTGGTAAGCTGTGTGTTGTGAATTTGGGAGGGCTTTTTTATTTTTAATTATGTGTGATAGGTTTTCAATTAAAGATGGCTTGAAACCATTGTTGTGAGCAATAGTCTTTATAATCTGCATTTCTTTAAGAAAATCAATAGTTTCCATGGGTATTTCATATGCACGGTGTATTACGGAGTTGAAAAATGCCATTTTGTGTTGTGTGTGGGGGGGGGGGGGGGCAAGAGCTATTGTTAATGGTGACATCAGTGGTGGTGGGCTTTCTATAAATCTGAAATTGATGTTTATGTCCAAACTGAGTAATTTTTAGGTCAAGAAAGTTAAGGGAATCTTTCTCTTGGTGTTCTACAGTAAATTTTATGTTCTTATGCATATTGCTTAGATCTTCAGCAAGGGCCTCAATCTCTTTTCCAGTACCATTAAATAGTAGAATTGTGTCATCAACATATCTTTTATAGTAGATGATTTTATGTGTTAGGTGTTTGTTATTTTTCAAAAACATGTTTTTCAAGATGGTTAATGTAGATGTCTGCTAGTAAGACTGCAAGGTTGCTTCCCATTGCAAGTCCATCATCTTGATTATATATTTTATTATTGAATATAAAGTAATTGTATGAGAGAAAAAGAGAGAGTAGCTCTATGAGCTCATATGTTTCAGGCAGGGATAATTTCTTGTTCTTTAGTAAGTTGTATTTTATAATTTGAACAGTGTCCATGATTGGAATATTTGTATAAAGATTAACAATATCTAGGGAAGCTAGCCTGGCAGTGGTGGGTATGGTGATGTTTTTAATATTCTCTATTAGATGATGGCTATTTTTCACTGTGTATGTATTTACAAATGTATAGTTATTTGAGAGGATGTCATTAAGTTGTTTACATAGTTTGGATGATGGGCTGTTTTTAGAGTTCACAATAGGGCGGATAGGGTGATTGGCTTTATGAATTTTAGGTTGTGACCTCAATTTAGGTGGTGTGGGGTTCATGACAAGACACTTTTGCTTTTCTGTTTCAGATAGGAGGAATGTATAACTTTTGAGTAGCTTTCTAATTTCACTTTGAAATTTAGTGGTAGGATCTTTCTTAAGTTCTTTTATTCCATTGTTATTAAAGAATTCAACGGTTTTACTAATATAGTCAGACTTGTACATGACAACTGCAGTATTTCCTTTGTCTGCTTTGATAACTAGTGCATTACTGTAATATATTTGTGCAATATAATGGTGATAGTGCATAGTGTTACACAAAAATGTGCCTCCTCAACTGTGTTCCATACAAGTCTTTGTTCTCGGATATAAGCAGACACCTAATGTAAGTTATATACCAAGATTTACTATCTTTTAAATTCTTTCGCCAATCATCATATTTTTTTTATTCTAGGACACAAAAACACGCCTGCAATTCGCATCTGTATTGTTAAAACCATCTGATGATGAGCAATGTATACTTGAAACCGGTAATGGTAAAATAAAATAAAGCAACATCATAAACTGTGACTGGTCGCTGTATTCAATTATCAACCAAATTTGATATCACAGTCGCTGATTCCACAAGTCCATTATGGATAAAATATTGATATATATTAAAAAAATTGTTTACTGTTGCAATAACGAAAAATAAAGATAGGACTGTTCATTTATATTTAGTATAGCTGATATCCGCGACTTAGTACGCGTGAATTAAGAATTTCTTTACCAGAATTGAATATAGAAAGTTGTTGGTAGCGAAGGATTGGTCCCAAACAACACCGAGTCGGCATAATATAACCGGAAAGCCATCACTATATCATTCTACCGTCGAACATGGCTCTTGAAGAGAATAAATTTGCAACATATTTAAAAACAGAAAAACAAATGAGTGTAAGGCGATGTGGGAGAGACGGGGGGGGGGGGGGGGGGGTAGTAACTACGGGCAGATTTATTTTTGTATGGACTTCTTTCTTCAGCAAGAGCATCCGATTCTTGGGTTCTAATAACTTTAGCTACTCGTGCTCTGCTAGAGTTACAACTTACGCCAGTTTACGCCCGCAAGGCAGGTCAAAAATGAAGGCCAAATAAATTGGTGCCAGAAACATTTAAGCAGACACAAAGTAAAAGGACAGAGAAAATCGACATCTGTACTAAATAATACGTTTTTTCTCTAAACAGAAATTTATTAACAAATTATACACTAACATAATGCGCGAGAAGCTTAGCTTGAGCAAGCAACGTAAAATTACGGACTAACACACACATCCGTTGCTCTGTCACCATTCGATAAGTTCTCAAAATTTCGTGACTACAACTGTTAATCATACCGAAAAAAATTTCCTGTGTCCTCCCTACAGATTTTCTTGTCAAATTCCGTCAATATCGGTAAACGTAACAAAAGACAGAGACTTACTTCCGCATTTATAGTATTATTACTGCAGATCACACACACACTGACTGCGAATCACCCCCGAGGAATGAATATAACGTAAAAAAGTGTACACCTACAGCATTGCAAGACTACCTACGATTTGCCTCGCATTGCACCTCTAAGTTTGCGATATCTACAATTTAACAATCAATTCGAATAACCGACGGCCCAGGCGTGACTCTTACGATCAAAAACAATTTTTAAAAATCTTAGTCTCCACGAAGATTTGATTTGGAAACCACGACCCAAACAATAGTGAGCAAGCGCTTTAAACACTGAGCTACCGCTAGCCGGAAAAACAGTAGAGAGACGTCCATATCCAACGCGTCTGTTTATCGCCGTTCAGTAATTTTTCTAAATTACAAGACAACATGAATTATTTATACAGATAATTTTTCAACCAAATGCAGACAGTATTTTTCTCCTTGTTTCAAAGGATAAGTGTGCATAGTTTCATTGAGATCCAACGAAAACTGTGAATTTGAATGAAAAACAAACATACCTACATTAATCTTTATATATATAGATTATTATCCGGGGCAATTTTGAAAAATATTGTAAGGATCTTAAAATAATTTATGTTACAGAAACGAAAAAAAATTTGTTGGATAGTAGGCAAGATGTGGCATTATTTCGTAAATCTGAGTGGCAAGATGTTGGAAAAAAGACCTGTTTAGCTAGGAAATATATGTATCAATTAAATACAATTTTTTTTGTTGAAATTTGGGTCTATTTTTGTGTTTCAGGTGTTAGTATAGCTGCAGCTAAATAGAAAGAAAAAAATTCCTAGGTTAGGTGTGGTTGGCTTAGGCTAGACCATATATGAGGGGAAGGGTCTGTCAACACCAGCAGCATCTGTTAGGGTGAGGGGGTGGGGTGGACTGCAGGTATTTAGAATAGCTAACCTAAGATCAGGTGGACAAAAATTCAGGTAAACGTAAATTGAAGGCGGAGGGGTTGGGTTAGGTTAGGGTAGGTAAAAGAGGAAGCGATCAATAAAGCTGTCAACACCCAGTGACCCTAACTGCGTTAGTTGTACTATTTGTTCCACCACTGTCCTCCTACTCCGTTAGCCCTAAAGCATACGGTTGACTCCATATTGAAATATAACTTCAGAAAGTACTTTGATATTTCGAATGACTCTTTTGACTTGGCAGAACTTTATTTTAATATACTAAATCTATTTCATTAACAAATGTTTATCTGTATTTTGGACCAACGTTTTGTTAGTCTGTGCAGTAACAGATGTTACAATACAGCAATACTGAGTATTTTACTTCCTAGTTTGGACGTGAGTATTAAAGCGCATTTCTCTCGGACGGAATAGATACATCAGTCTTGACGCACAAGCCATCCCGATCACGGAATATAGGTGACTTCTAGGGAAAACTAAGGCAAACTGACGTATGACAAGTCTGTCTTTAAACCCGGAAGGGGCTAGGGCATCCCTGTTTTCGCACACTGCACCTGATGGCAACTGTCTGGCTGTTTTATACAATACAAGAAATTCATTTTCTATACATCCTCATATTACAGACTGGCTTTGTAGAATTTAGAAAGAAGTAAATTTACAGAAAAGTAATTACACGACAAAATAAATATACACTCCAGAAGTGTAGCTACAGGATAATATGTACATTAATTATACCAACATTTACTCAAGATACTGGCGTTTATTTTGTATATACCTTTGAAAAAAGATTTTCTATGGAGTAGAAGGAGTTATCAATTAAATATTATTTCAATTTATCCCTAAATATAATATTTTTCCATGACAGACATTTAAGATGTGTTTGGAACTTTTGACGATATGTATCCCCGAATAACTGAACCCTTTTTGAACAAATGAAACGGCTTGCAATCCCTGTGAATTTTTTTTTGAAGTGACCTAATTATGTATTTTTTTCATGAATTTACGCCTCGTCTAAGTCATTAATGACGGGAACGAACGGGGTCAAGGAATGGGAAGGAGTTCGGGGTTGGTCTTTTAAAGGAAGCATCCCGGCATTCACCTGGAGTGATTTGAGAAACCATGGAAAATCCATATCTTGATTCCTGGACGGGGATTCGAATCCGTGTCTTACCGAATGAGAGGTCAGAGCGTTACCGCTCAACCACCACGCTCTGTGGTATTTCACGATTTGTTTCAAAAAGGGTATACTTGCAGATTACAAAGTATATTAAAGCGTATGCATACTCGGCCACCAATGTTAAATTTCCTATCTTGTTGAGCAGCTATCTGCATTAAGTCTGCAGGTTATCCTACACGTAATTCTTAATATTTGCTTCTGAGCTCTGAATACTTTGTGCCTATGAATTAAATTACCCGAGAAGATTACTGTATGTAAGATGATTAATGAGTGAAAGTAAAGCAATAAACTTTTTTATAGAGTGGTGTAGCTACAGTACATTTAAACTATCTGGGATGGTAACCTGAAGCAGGGAAATATTGTACAGATAACATAGTACATTACTTAATACTGGTGAGTACCGTTAAATATATCACATCTGCTGGAAATCACACTATAACCTGTCGACCATTTGCTCTTGAGAGAAATAATAACTTTTCTTATTTCATACGGAGTAACTAAATTTACAGATACAGATACGCTGCGAGTCATTGAGCTGGTCAACTTATCAGCAACAGATAAAAAATGTTTATTAAATGTACCAGTAATTGAAAACTAGATTATATTTAACTTTTCTTGATATATATATATCGATCTGATTGCTTTTTCGGTTTCATTTTTTTGAATATCCCATATTGTTTAATTTTATTTCAAAGTTCCTTCGTGTTTGGAGCACGGGCAGCACCTTAACATAGTTAAAAGGGTGATCTGTTTGACGGTCGAGCTGTTGTTATTATGTAGAATTCCACTACGGCCCAGACCCTGTACATACTGTGGTGTGACAGTGCACCCACAATGAATATAATTAAATTATTATTAATTATATTCATAATTCCTTTTTTTTATTATTATATTCAAATTTATTAATTACTTAGTCTTGCAACGTGTAATTAATTGTAAATAATGAGGGTTGTCTGGATAGGTTAAATGTGTGTTTAAAACCAGGGCGGCCAAAGGTATATTTTATTGTAAATCAATTTTTCTGTAAACGCATGGCTCAGAAGGGCTGAATATCGAAGGCTAGAAACTGCCATTTCGGCGGTTGAGAGAGGAACAATGGAGCAAGCGAGGCGACTCGATGGCGCCAGGACAGCCCGGCTTGAGTCCCGTTCGAAATCGGGCGGTGACCTACCCCCTACCCCGCTACTACCCCGAAGGCCACGTAGGAAACGCGCGAAGGAGACGGCGAATGCGACGCATGATATTAAACACGTGACGACGGAAATGTGTAGATAGCCAATCCTGAACATTTATTGGGGTCTACAATACTAATTCCGTGGAGTTCTTTTACATGTGGCGAGCAACTAGCCGAGGAAGAAGAAGGAGCCATTTTAGAGATCACTTCTGTCCAAGACGAGCTGATGAACGGACGTGACTTGGGTCCAAGACGAGCTGGTGAATAGACGTGTCAGCCCGGCACGCTCTCTGATGATCATTGTGGTTGATCATTTCTTGCTTTGGAAAAGCGAGATGTCGAGTGGCATGCTTGCCATTATTTGGAAGTTATGCTAATAACGCGGTCGTAGCCGCTTATTTAGCTTCCATTGCTGCAGTGGCATTGTGTTTGTCGCTCACCATCACGGCGATGATTCTATGGTAATGTACCAGAAACGACGGTCACTATTCAGTGGATTTTAACAGACTTATGTGCCCTTAAGCGACCCCTGGGTTAAGACTCTGCTCCCGCCACTTAAATTCTGAGCTAGCTGAATTTATATTTCGATTCAATTTTTCTTAAGCATCTTGCTGTTTGTTAATTCAATTTTGATGCTTTTCATTCACTTTATACGGCGCCCCCTGGGATTTTCCTTTGTACAGTAAAATGTTAGCTTCAATTTGATGGCCTGTGTTGCCATGTTATTTCAATGTTAACTTTGCTGTTTTTATTACTTGTTTGAGATATTTCATTCAGTTTTGTTTGCTTACTCCGGCGAATTGTAAACGTCGGGTATTGCTTGTTTTTGCTGATCTAATTGTGTTTAACGTAACGTTAATTACTACCCGACCTTGTAAGGCCATAAGACTCAATAAATGAGGTTTTATTTTGTGTCTGAAATTCATGGTTCTAGTTAGTAACCTATTAGATCCCCTTTTAACATCATTATTGTATGTAATTTTCATTTTCAGGAATTATTTAAGATTTCTAATAATTCCCCCCTCCCTTTTTTGGCAACTCACGTTTTTCTTAACGGTAGCCAACAAATGGTCTCTTTACAATTGGCACCCAACGTTTCGGGCTTTTGCAAGTCGAAATTATTTTGAGAATTTCACAAGTCTAAAAAAATCCATGGATGTGACCTGTGTTGATTCATTTTATTATTTGAGAATAAGTTTTATGTTGAAATTTGTTTGCCATGCTTGATTTAAATCTAAATGTGTGATTTATTTCAATCAGTTGTTCAAGTATATTTTCGTTCACTTGCATCAAGCATGGTTAGTTTAAAATTAAAGATAGAATCAGTGCTTTTGAAATTTTAATGCATGGTAAAAGTTAAGATTTTTCTTTATGCTGATTTTGCTCATGTATTGAGGTATTTGTGTCGCGTGAAACATCGTTGTTTTTCCTTGTTGTTTAATTTTGGATGGGTTTTATTTCATGTTGAAGGGATTTATGCGCGAAATTTGTTTAATGCTGTACTTTTCGAGTTAAATCGTGCCGGTTTTATTTTGTTCGTTGTCGATTGTTCAAAGTGTTCGGAGTTGAAATTTTGTATCTTACGATCAAATCTATGAAGTTGAGGTCACGCACCATTAATAGGGCAGATCAATCTATTATTCGTAACATTTCCGAGCAAACTAACGCGATGGATCAAGCACCGGAAGTACGCGACATACCGTTGGCGGACAACGAGTGTAATGATACTCCTAGTACGCGTAGCATCCATTCAAATGCATCATTAGATGGGGAACAGTTAGGGATTTTTCCAACCCCAGACATCGAAACCGTTCAAAATCCACCCTTGCGGGCAGAAGTTGAAACACGTGCGTCGCAAATAACGGCAGGATTGCCACCGGCGACCGCACAACCTCAAGAACAAAACCTAATCTTTAAGATGCTGGTGGAATTGAGTAGGAAATTAGATGAACAAGGAAAATTTATTAGAGAATGGAGAGATGAAGTGCGAAGGAGCGTCCAAGCAGTGGAAGAGCCTGCTGATGACGTTCGAATAATTTGTACTTCATTGGAGAATGCGAACGAAGGAGTCGCGTTAAAGCCGAACACAAGTGTGACGGAAATAAGTAACTCTACCGGTGGTAACCTTGAAAATGGCGAGACAGCTGTTGTGGAATCTGAGAATGTTCACTACAATCAATCTAAGGAAGAATTGCATATTGCGAATGAGACGTTTGATGAACTCAACACTCAGCGTCTAAAAGGGGAAATTTGCTGGTTAAAGGCAAAAATTTCTGAGCTCAGGAATTTCAATTGTTTGTATGATCATGGGCCGAAAGAAAGGGAACGTCAGTCGGGAAAATACAAGGCATTCCTAGGACACGAGGCGAAAGATTCGCAGTACACATGCTTCCTTCAAGCCAGAGAAGTGTCCGTAAAAGTTTCATTGCTTGGAGAAAAGCGAGATGGTCCACCGAGTTCGCGATCTCTAAACATCGGGTGGAAATTTTCCGTCCGCAATGTCGAGTGCAACGGGAATCAATTTGTTCACTCCTTGCCCTCAGGGAATTCACGCTTACAAATGCGGGGTTTGAAATGTTTTTCTGAGTGGTTTATTAAAATTGGTCGGAGTGAGGTGGTTTGTGACGTGGCACTGAGTACGCAAAACCTCGTGGTCAGCCGTGTCGGTGACCTGAGTAACAGTACATGTGCCGGAAACACCAAACCATCTGCCGAATCCGCTACCAAACACCTGCAGCTTTACAAAACGGTGTTTCGAGAAATTCCGTTGGCTGGCAGGTCCATGCAAAGAGGAGCTTGGGACCTTGTAAGTCAAAAGTTTCGAGACACCTGAGATTCTGTCGAATGCGGCAAAGACGCATATTCCGCAAACAGGCTCATTTTCCACAAGAAGGTCCATGGACGCCACAAGGTCACTGTATAGGCATTATTATCGCATTATTGAGCATGCCGAAAAAAGGATGACAAACGGGCGAGGTCTTGGACATATCGAATTTTGGAGTCGTAAAAAGGAAACGTTCATTCAGCGTTGAATCGCTGATTCCGCAGATTCACCCTTACAGCCGTGTAGAAGAATTTTACTGCCTTCATGAGCGAACAAAAAGGATTTGATGGTCACCGAAAACTGTTGAGAGGTTCGTCAACATAGGCGTCTAATGAACGTAGAAGATGACCGTTTTCTTTCAGTCATTATCAGATAATAAAAGATATGGTATGCATGTCGCGCAATCTTCAAGTGAATCAATACGGCATACGATTATTGAGAGCGAAGAAACCTTCAGAGTTTGGTTTGTAAAAAAAAAAAAAAAAACTCATCCTAATCAAGGAGAATACTTTGGTCCAAACAATGAGCTGACTGCTATATTCTTACCCATTTGGTCGTCTTGATACGTGAGTCCAAGGGTTTATAAAGGTCGTGTTCCATGAAATAGGTTGCGATGCTTCCTTCGGCGGTGTTAATGAATGAGTCCAAGGGTTTTATGCATATGTTTGCCGAGGCAAATGTGTTCGACTGTGGGATTGATCCACATCGTTCGGCAGTTTCTTGTTGAGTACCAGTTCTTCGTTGAAACGTGAGAAAATTTACTGATCAAATGAGTAGGGAATTTCTTAAGCACTAAGTAGAGCCGTAAATTCCGTGATGCCACGCGAGGTATTAAATAGTTTACCTGTGATAATAATACTATAATGACTTGCACAACCATTAGCGGTCCTGACAATCTAACAAGACGCGCAACATGAAGCAACGGGGTGTATAAAATTTATCAACGGACACACGCTGAATAACGAACAGTTTACGGCAGCGACTGACGTCGTCTGTAAATAAATATGTAAATAATTCAAGAGCATAGGCATAACTTTGATGATCTATGAAAGTAGTTAAGTAATAGCGTAAGAACATATGTTTGGTGCAATTTAGTAAGAGTGTCAGTCTTAAGACACGTAATTGCCTAACAAGCGTAGCGCTAACGCAGCGAGAACAGGTAAAGGACGCTCAGATGTTTGGGATAGCAGCTGTGCCGACCGCCAGTTTTCCTGGAAGGATTGCAATCAGGTTAAACGAAAACAGGTAGCCTGAGCCGCAACCTTAACGGGACAGCGCTTACTGACAACAACAGAGTGGGCAAAGTGGAAACAGCTGATCGCTTGGTTTCACCGCTATAATGTCTTTGCTACGAGTGTAGTTTGGAAAGCATAATATAGTTCATTTTGCGAGAACCGTCTTTCTTTTGTATTGTATGGATAATTATGTAAATTCGCGGAAGGATTAAATTATGTAAATTCGCGGAAGGATTAAATTATGTAAATTCGCGGAAGATTTTTCTTTTCCGTTTGATTTTCATATTATGTGGTTTCGGCATACTTGTGTCTTGTGTCGGCCTTGATAATGGACATTCGGTGCATTCTTTATTCTTGTTGTTGCTGTATCTAACTTCAACACATGTGCTAGATTTGCATAGCCCGTTGTAAATAATTAATTGAGTTGTCTAGTTTTAATGTTAATATCTTGTGCTTACATCATTTTTTGTTTATTGATTGAACAGATCTATTTTGTCGTTCATTTACATCTATGTACCTGTCAATGTTTTATGATGTTTTACTTTGCATATTAGGATAAGACATTTCATTATTTATGTTAACCAGAGTCACGTGTCGTATTTACATATTTAAAGAGGTCACATGTATGCGATAGTTCGAGTGAGCTGGAACCATGAAACTATAGTGTAGGCAATGATTTTGATGCAACTGTAGGGTTAGAATAGTTCAAATAAAATTATTGGCATAATTTTATTTTGATTGGGTAGCAGGTATATTGTGGTGTGACAGTGTCACCCACAATGAATATAATTAAATTATTATTAATTATATTCATAATTCCTTTTTTATTTATTATATTCAAATTTATTAATTATTTAGTCTTGCAACGTGTAATTAATTGTAAATAATGAGGGTTGTCTGGATAGGTTAAATGTGTGTTTAAAACCAGGGCGGCCAAAGGTATATTTTATTGTAAATCAATTTTTCTGTAAACGCATGGCTCAGAAGGGCTGAATATCGAAGGCTAGAAACTGCCATTTCGGCGGTTGAGAGAGGAACAATGGAGCAAGCGAGGCGACTCGATGGCGCCAGGACAGCCCGGCTTGAGTCCCGTTCGAAATCGGGCGGTGACCTACCCCCTACCCCGCTACTACCCCGAAGGCCACGTAGGAAACGCGCGAAGGAGACGGCGAATGCGACGCATGATATTAAACACGTGACGACGGAAATGTGTAGATAGCCAATCCTGAACATTTATTGGGGTCTACAATACTAATTCCGTGGAGTTCTTTTACATGTGGCGAGCAACTAGCCGAGGAAGAAGAAGGAGCCATTTTAGAGATCACTTCTGTCCAAGACGAGCTGATGAACGGACGTGACTTGGGTCCAAGACGAGCTGGTGAATAGACGTGTCAGCCCGGCACGCTCTCTGATGATCATTGTGGTTGATCATTTCTTGCTTTGGAAAAGCGAGATGTCGAGTGGCATGCTTGCCATTATTTGGAAGTTATGCTAATAACGCGGTCGTAGCCGCTTATTTAGCTTCCATTGCTGCAGTGGCATTGTGTTTGTCGCTCACCATCACGGCGATGATTCTATGGTAATGTACCAGAAACGACGGTCACTATTCAGTGGATTTTAACAGACTTATGTGCCCTTAAGCGACACCTGGGTTAAGACTCTGCTCCCGCCACTTAAATTCTGAGCTAGCTGAATTTATATTTCGATTCAATTTTTCTTAAGCATCTTGCTGTTTGTTAATTCAATTTTGATGCTTTTCATTCACTTTATACGGCGCCCCCTGGGATTTTCCTTTGTACAGTAAAATGTTAGCTTCAATTTGATGGCCTGTGTTGCCATGTTATTTCAATGTTAACTTTGCTGTTTTTATTACTTGTTTGAGATATTTCATTCAGTTTTGTTTGCTTACTCCGGCGAATTGTAAACGTCGGGTATTGCTTGTTTTTGCTGATCTAATTGTGTTTAACGTAACGTTAATTACTACCCGACCTTGTAAGGCCATAAGACTCAATAAATGAGGTTTTATTTTGTGTCTGAAATTCATGGTTCTAGTTAGTAACCTATTAGATCCCCTTTTAACATCATTATTGTATGTAATTTTCATTTTCAGGAATTATTTAAGATTTCTAATAATTCCCCCCCTCCCTTTTTTGGCAACTCACGTTTTCTTAACGGTAGCCAACAAATGGTCTCTTTACAATACCCTATAGGGATAAAGGCAGGGCACCAAATTCAATCCTGTGACAGGGGCCACAATTTCTCTGTCAACCTTCAGTTAAACCATGCCCGACATCAAATGACTGAGCGTGCTGGGTGAGCGGTTAACGTTCTGGCCTCGCATTCGGCAGGACGCTGGTTGGATTTCCCGTCCGGGCATCCAGATTTGAGCTTTCCATGGTTTCTCCAAATCACTCCAGGCGAAAGCCTGGATGCTTTCTTCAAAAGGGCCATGGCCTAATTCCTTCCCGTTCCTTGTCCCCAGGCCCATTCCGCCTGTAATGACTTCAACGTCGCCGAGACGTAAAGCGATAAAAAAGTCACCATATGCTGCCAACGGGAGGGACGCACCAGCATCTCTGAGGGAAGCTCGGTAAAATCAGACACTGGTAATAGCTAGCACTATCGGTAGCAGGATTGCATAAATTCCCCTTCCCTCCTCCACCGCCGCACAAACTGATGCCGTCAGAGGAGGGATATTACAACAAACAGTGTAGCCTGTAGCTAGTCTATCGATGCCATGCCAGAAGTTTGATCATCCTCTCGTCTCGAAGAAGATCAGCTCAGACATCCCGAGACTGATAACCCCGTATTCGGCTGCTGAAACCCTTTGGGGTCACCGGGCCAACAATACTATACTCATTTACGTTTACATTTACCAACAACACACACATGTCGGACCACAGGGAAATCTTTCAAAATTCATATGCACTTGACGATTCTTAGCTCCAAAATTAGTCTAGATGACAGAAGTCTTGATGACATGGCGGAGCATCTGTCGAACAAGAAGCAGAATATGTGAATGGAGACTTTCCCGGCGTATTGATGCAATAAATGTTTCACGGGAGTCCAGCCGGATAGAGTCATAGAATGACGACGTTTCAACAACCTGCTCGGTTGTCTTCATCAGGTATATATTTAGATATTACTTCTTGAAATCACAAAACATGCTCATCTGGGGAAATATGTTCATCGATGAATTGGAACTTTCACTTCATAGAAAAGTTTTTGAACATCCTCAATGACATTATGCTGGACATAGCTCAGATGAAATTTTGTGCTTATGATGCCAGAGAACGGTCTGCATATGGAAAATGGATATAATGTATGAGTGACTAGAATGAGAACTTAATGTTACTCATTGAAGAATTACGACTTTGCTTTTTAATTGAACTTACAATGTCACGTTAGGCTGCATAGTTCTCCTAGAAGTCAGAAATGTTTGCATGCATGACACTGTGACATGTAGTCATTGTCACACATAAAATCTTCTGCTTTGTCGTTTTCTCTATTCGGACGTGACTCCTAGAGATTTATGGTTGCTTTTGTGTTTTTTTATGCTTTATCATGGTAATAACCCTCTCATATTGAATATGTAAATCCGCCTGAAGCGTTAAGGAAACTGCTCGTCAAGTGTCGGAGTGAGATGTTTGAGTATCGGGGTGTTACTTTGGACCATCACTGACATACCGGAACCAATGTTCTAACATAAAGCAAAGGTCTCATTTCGCAACCCCTTACTTCGTGAAGTTACAAAATTGAGGTTCTAGTTCTCTAGTTATAGAGACTAAGCGAGCCCTGTGTGGTATGGATTACACATGCAAGGAGAATTAATGTAGCTCTTAATGAAACGTGCAGACTAGTCATTTGGTATTTGAAATCAACTTACTAATCTAGATGTTAAATTGGGCGTCCTTCAAGAAAGTATAATAGGACCATTTCTTTTCTTAATTTTTATAAACTATCTTCGAGACAGCGTGAAGAGCACTTTGAGATTGTTTGCTGATTATGTGGTCATCTATAGAGAAGAAAGGAATTCCATCGATTGATTAGAAATTCAACACCATTTGGATGTTATTTCGGCATGATGCTACAAATGACAACTTACACTAAATTGTAAAAAGTGTATGGCAAAGCGCATGACTAACAAAAAAAATCCGTTTGTTCAGTTATTGATATTGTCGATGCCGTGAATTATTTGGGCTTGAAATCAGACTTGCACAATAATTCGGTCGTAGGTAGATCTACATCTAGGCTGCTATTCATAAGTCGAATCTTGAAAAATTGTAATGCACAAACAAAAGAGTCAGGGTTAAAAACTCTCGTGCGTCTTCATTTGGACTACTGTTGCGCCATTTGGGAACCTTTTCGTAGGGGGCTGATTAAGAGTATAGAGAAAGTACAGAGAAGAGCTGCTCGAATCGTGACTGCTTGCTCCATTCCCTCTGAAAGCATCACAGAACTGATTTGTAGATTGAGCTGGGATACTATTGCAGACAGACGACGTAGGTTTCGTTTGAACTTATTGGTAAACATGTGTACAACCACTTTCATTTACGAGTGGCATGAAATACTTTGCCCACCAACTTGTTTGCATCCCAATGACTGGAGTGATAAGATTAGAGAAATAAGATGCCACACTGACGCTTCCCTCGTGCTATTCGGTATTGGAATGGACGAAATAGAGATTTATTTTGGTGCAGAACACCCTCAATCACCCACAAATTTGTGAATTTTAAATTACATAGTATTCCCTTGGCGCATAGCCCAACCTGAGATTCGGATTGGTATAGCTGCTAACGTAGAGGCGCTAAAAGATTCGCCCAATTCTGCTCACCCTTCACATGAACGTCACCTGCCACCCACTATACTGAAATCCAGGAAAAGTTTTCTGAATTCCTCAAATTTTCTCGAACTTGACGCAAAAAAATCCAGGACTACTAAATATCTCAATTCTGTAGAAATGTGAAACTTGATGAAAAATTTATCCCTAGCCACGAAGAATCCCAAACCACTTGGATATCGTTAAATATGTTACAATAAGGAATTTGACGACCCGAAAACAATTTGAAGAATTGGAAATTCGTGAAAGAGAGGTTATGTGAAAGTGACGAACAGTAGACAACAAAGCATTTCTTAGATTATCGTCTTTTTCCATTTACCACACGCTCTAGACCTGCGAATGGCCAATGACCACACCATCAATAGTGTCAAATTTTTGACACAGGGTGTTAAATTATTATTTAATTTAATAGCAACCTTAAATTTATGTAATTGTCACTTTTCATTTTTTTATTGTGTGCTGTGAACACTAATTTAGGAAGAGGGACAGATTAGCAATAATTATCAACAAATCGGTGACTTTTTTGCCATGAATCAACCTAATTGGGTACGCAGACCATGAAGTGAGTGCATTAATTCTGAGGGTATCAACGTTCAGAAACCCATAATTCATTCTAGAAAAAAAAATATTTATAGAGAACTTTAAAAAATTTAGAGCATTCATAACGAAATCTAATTCTGGTTGAGATTCAGTGAAAAGTTTTTTCTGGACGAATCTCACCGTTCAACGAACGTCCAATGCACGGAATCCAACCGTCCATTGCCGTATAATTCTTAAATCTAAATCATATCACTTCATCAAGGATTTATCTGAGTTGCTGACTTCATGCGATAACTGTTCATCATACAGCTTAGTGATAAAGCATGAACTAATTTACAACTTAGTTTTATTGCGTTGTAAAGCACTGTCAAAAGAACATAATGCTTTGAACAAGATGTTTATAATCCTACCAGACATATAAACGTTTATTTCACTAATCTTTACAGTTTTGTTGTGGCAGGTATCCAGTGATATATGAACAGCAATTTCATAAAAATTTCGCTTTTGATGTTCTATGAACTTTTTAAAAAAAAATAAAAAAAATATGGAGAAAACCGAGGAAAACAGATAGAAAACAGAGATACTATGAGCTCTGTGAGGATGGAGGCATGAAGACGTTTCGTTGTTATAATATTTTGTTCGGGTTCCATCTTAAGATTTTTTATCATTTATGAACTATGTCCATCTGGTTGCTGTCGTTCATGCACTACTTTTCCACTGTTTTCCACATTCAGATTTCATTCATCATTTGAGTCAGATAATTGCCCACTTCTTTATACAGGGTGTCCTGGAATGAAAGCATAAATCCTGCAACCGCAGATAGGTCACATCATGTCCAACTATATGACAAAATTTTATTTTAGTAAAAGTATCACTATTTTCGAGATATTGGTTTTTTAATTTTTTTAAATTTTTTTAGTTTATTCCATGTCATTTCTAAGAATTAAGACTTTTTGAAACCTATTCTTTTTTTAATTTACTCAAGGATGTTTGACACATCTAAAACAATGTTCTTTTTTAAAAACGTTAAAAAACATAAATTTTTATTTTTAAAAAATATAAAAAAGTTAAAAAAATTTTTAAAAAATAAATCATTATCAACATTTCTTTAACTACATGTTTAAAATGAACAATGGTATCCTTAGCAGATTGAACTACCATGAAAAAACCATTTTAAAACAATAATAAAATAATTATACCATTTATGATTTTTATAAGGTTTTTTAACCTGTTAAGAAAAAAAGAACATTGTTTTAGATGACTCAAATATCTCAGAGTAAATTTTTAAAAAAGGTCTCAAAAAGTCTTAATTTGTAGAAATGGCATTGAATACACTGAACAAAGTCACATGTTTCGAAAAAATATTTAAAAAAATCAATATCTCGAAAATGGTGAGACTTTTACTAAAATAAAATTTTGTCAGACGGTAGAGAATGATGTGACCTATCTGCTGTTGCAGGATTATCCTTTCATTCCTTGACATCCTGTATATGCGGTTGTGTTTTTGTATAAAAAGTTTACGATTTTTCTTGGGGAGGACAGTTTAGCACAGTTAGTTTTGATATAGTTTTACCGCAGTGTAGGAAACAGAAGAACGCTATGTTGACTCAGTTTGTCGCGTCAGCCTATGTTGTCCTAAGCCTACCGAAAGGGATTACCTGGTCCTAGCCAGGTTTCTGAATAAGTTTTCATCAATGCGAATTGGACACAAGTATAGCAGTAATTGTGGGGCACCATTCCCGACTACCGCATGGTATATCCAGAGAAAATACTGCATGTGTAAAAGACAAGTAAGAGCAAGATTCCTACGTGTAGGTATCAATTATCCAAGTTTAAATTTACAAGTAACTAGGAACAGGCCAATGGCAGACCTCTGAAAATATGAAGACAGCAAGTAATTTTGGACGAAAAATTTAACAGCGATGATGGCGATGATAACCAATGTACTGTAAGAAAGTAAAGGGACGGGGTGTAGTAACAAGACAGTAGTTAGTGAGATTAACCCAAAATGACACAATCACCTGTACTTAATACTGGCTGACCTCATGCCCGTGAAAAACAAAATACTTGTGTTACTTTCAGTCAAGACTGAAAATACACTGAACAAACTTGTGTGTTCCATCTCCAGAATTTTATCTAGCTGTAGTAAGGAAAAGAGGCATAGATAATGTAGCGACTGATAGGTTGGTTCTCTGCTACATCAAGAGCTTGTTTTTGTGCAACTTTCACAGTTAAATATAAACAAACGACAGCGGGAATTCTGCCGCAGCCTGATTTACACTAATCAGCCCAAACATTATTACCACCTACTTATCATCATATTGAACCACCTTCCGAACACAATACAGGAGCGGTTCGGCGCAGCATGGATTCTAAAAGTCCTTGGTAGGCTTCCAGATGTATCTGACAGGTCACGAAATTCCCTCAAATTACGGCCAGCGGTTTGTGGGCGTGGCACCTGACAACGAGCATCTCGGAAACGGAGAGGCTGGTCGGCTGTTTGCGTGCTACTGTAGTGAGCACCTGTGGAAAGTGTTTGAAGGACGGTGAAACCACGAGTAGTAGACAATGTGGTGGATACCCACGCCATATTACAGAACGTGGAGGTCGGAGGATTGCCCGCTATGAAAAGCAGGTTGATCTGTGGCAGAATCGCGATTCTTGTGCTCTGAACACTTCTGGAAACACCAGAATAGTACTCTTCCTTCAGATCTGCCACAGATCATCCCCTATCCTGCTTTACAGAGCAGGCAAGCCTCGGACCTCCACGTTCTGTGATGTGGCGTCGGTGTCCACCACATTGTCGCCTACTCGTGGTTTCACCATCATTCAGATACTTTCTATAGATGCTCATTGCAGTAGCAAGCGAACAGCCGACCAGCCTGTCCATTTCCGGGATGCTCGTTCCCAGGAGCTGCGCCCACAAAACGCTGACCCATAATTTAAGGGAAATTCGTGACCTGTGCGTAGAAATCTGGTTTCAGATATCTCTGGAAGCATACCAAGGACTTGTAGAATCCATGCTATGCCAAATCGCTGCTGTATTGCTTTCGAAATGTGGACCAATATGCTAGTAAGTAGGTGGTCATAATTTTTTGGTTGATCAGTGTAGATTTTACCATAGTTAAAATATGGTTTTGCCATATAACCGACAAACATAGTATGAACGTAATTAATCGACCATTGCGATGATAGAGTAAGATATCATGCCTCTTACCAGCAAAGTGCCTTTGTAGATAAAGTTGCCGAAGGGAATTATAGCGTCTCCTTTATTTTTGAGCCAGGGTGATGAATTCAAATTGGTTGCTATACCAAAGTTATTCCAACACACGTTAATAGTTGCTGTCGTTACTTTTGGATCAAGATATATATAAATAAAAGACTCCCAGATAAATAACTTAACCATTTCGTGGTGATATTTATAAGTCTATTATTCAGCGGTGCTTACAAGACAGATAAAAAAAACAAAAACAAGTTCTTATAGTGGTAAGAATGATCTCAATTAGATACTAGTTTAAACTCTCCATTATTGGTGTTGTTTACTGATGTGGATACATTTCTCAGGTGTTCCTTTGCTATTCAAAACGGTTCAGATAGGACTCACCTGGAACAGAGCGCTGGTGAGTCGCTACGTTCGGCCGTAACACTACTCGAAATTGAGTTGGAGGCGTCATTCTAAAATGGCAAGCAAAAATGTTATGGAATAGACAAATTGATGTAAGAAGCGAACGTTGTGTTTGGGCTAAGAAAATCTGAATGTGACATGAATAATGGGCGCGTTACATTCAAAATTTCAACATACAGGAGCATTGATCTCTCCGAAAACAGAGGATGTGTGAAACAGTGAAACCATAATAGGCGATCAGACAGGTGTTAAGTCACACTCAGTAGGTGCTGAGCCGTCAAACGAAGAGGAAACGTTCAATCAAACTGACGGTATGCCTCGTCGACTCAAAGCATGTGAGTGAGTTTCAGGAACGGGTTTTTCGTACCAAGACATTGTCGCTCGCAGAGGACACGTAGCTACTACAGAGACAGATGTGTGGAACTAGCGGACAGAATAGGGTCGCACACAGCAAAGAGCGGGTGCTGGACCACCCTAAGTGACCACGGCGCTGGTTGACACCCATCTTGTGCGTATGGCCGTAACCGACAAAACATCTCCGTCAAGAGTATTGGGCGGTAACGCAATAACCTTGCATTAGGAAGAACGCGGGTTAGAATCCCTGTCCGGTCATCCATATTTGGGTTATCTATGGTTTTTCACCCCCAGTGACTGCCGGGATGGCTCCTTGAAAAGGCCATCCCTTCCCGTTCCTTGTGTCGCGTAACGATTTGATTTGGTTCGATTTATAACTGATGACTTGTGAACTGATTATAACTATTAAATAATTCAGTCCTTTTGTTTCAAACAGTTTTAAGTTTATTATATATTATTGTAATCCTCTAGGAACTACATTGAAATAGGGTAATCTACGAAGATGCAAAGTTCATTTCGGCAATGATAATTCCAAGAAACCAATCTATGCCTCTACGCCGATAGCCTCCATCCTCTTGATTTTTTTCTCTATAGCAACCCACACTGTCTTACTTTTCTCTAAGAATAAATATTATCAACTTCCGTCCACGCTCAAGGAGCAAAAAATCATGTCTTTTTTTTTTAAATTTGTTTTGTCACACTTGCCCCTAGCCGTTTCCCGCCTCTAATGACCTCGACGTCGACGAGGCGTAAAGCCATAAACAAAAAAAGGGGATGGGTTGACTTTGTATTACTGTAACGAATGAGGACATGTTTGCATCGACGGTTCGACGTCGTCTGTTGATGGCTGGACTTATTGGCATACATGCAGTTGCGTTGGCTTCTACTGACCAGAAACCATCAGCCCAACAGTCTGCAAGTGACCACTTCAGCTTGACCTACAGTGATAGCCGCTTACGTGTCACATGCTACTGTGCTGAACGCAATTTGGCAGAATGGATTATTGAGCATCATAGCGGACAATGCCCAGTGATTTGGGAAACATTGGTTATTATATATGGTCTCGCCTTCTCCATATTGACGGCAATCTGAACAGCAACCGCTGTATCAGGTAGGTTACAGATTCCGAGGCACTGCTACTCCTGTAGGAAGCTCTAAATGGCCAATTTCAGTAGGACAATGCACGGCTGCATAAGGCGAGGAATGTGCAAGCCTTCTTCGATAACGGTGGGTGTTATTGCTTCCCTATCCTGCTAGTTAGCCTGACATGTCTCCTAACTAACATGTCTGGGATATTGTTGGTCGGCAGTTTGTTTGTTTTGGTCCTGTTGCGGCCTTATGGATGTTGCTACAAACCACGTGGCAGTTTGTTCCCAACAGTATATCCAGGCTCTCTCTGATACCACGCTAACTGTCAATGACTTATCCCTGAGAGTCAGCTCCCAGTTTGCTTTATTTTTGTTTTTAATGTCAGGCTATGTTACTTTCTAAAGCTATAGTGCATCTGTATAGAACAGAGTTATAGGAAATTTCTGAACTAAATCTAATTTGTCAATCTGTCATTAGTAAATAATCTTTCAGTTGTCCCCAGTTCATGGAGATTATTCTTTACTCGCTGATGTCCACGACTTCGTTCATGTTTCTCAAGAATTTTGAAGGTTTTTATTTCTTTTGCACGGAACCTTAAATACTTTCAGGGTGAAAAGTAGCTTATGTAACTCCCAGTCAAATCAGCATCCCACCAGTGGAAGTCCTATCAAATGCGGTTCACGCACTAAATATGTTGCACATAAATTATTTGTAATTTTAGCAGCTGGAAAAGTGTTGGATTCTAGAAAAGTATTAAAGAAAATTTTAGTACATTCAGGAACATTCTAGATGACTTCAAAAATTTTTAGAGCACTCTGGCCGAAATATGATATGCCCTTAGTTAACCATTTTCAACCATCCTATCGCCCACACCATCACAGTTATCGACACGTATTACCACCAAAGTGCACGATGGGAGACTCGAGACTACACACAAACACCAGTCTTCTCCGCTAGGTAGTTGTGGGTGCAAAGTAAAATACGTGGATACACACATCCTTTTATATATAATTTAGATATAAGTGCAGTGGAACAATAAGTGACAAAAATAATTATATAAAATGTTAATAGAAAGTAAATCCCTATTTACACTACAGATGTCACAGTGTTATTGTGAATTACATAACATAAAATTGGGTAAAATAACATTTTAAAGTATATGTTCTATTATTCTGATTACGAAATTTCCAATAATTCATAATTTGGTATAGCAGAAAACAATTCTACTAAAATTCATGGAAATTCGATTTGTTGTTCTCATATGTAAGACACAAGTTAGTAAATACTTTATATATCACTGGCCGTTTTTCTGTGGTGATTTAAAAAAAAAAGAAATCAAGCAGAACGATTTGAAAACGAGGTAGAAAAGTGAAACTCAAATTAGATGTATAAGTATGAAACATTGTAATTATTATTAGTTGTTTTGGCACGCTGACAGAAATACATCAGAAACTCAAATTAGATGCAACAATATGATATGTTGTTATTATTATTAGTGGTTTTGCCACGCTGATATAAATTCAACAGAACAACAATTGAGAATTATTTATAAATAACTTTATGAAATGAATATTCGTTGAAACTCAGCGATCGAAATATGGTAGAAATACAGTACTTTCTGTAAGTTATGCTATGCAGAGAGAATGAAAATGGCAAAGAAAGAATCTGACTAATATTAGAGGACGAAATATTAAAGCTGAGCCTGGTCGGCGAACGGTAACGCTTAGGCCTGGCTCTCAACAGGATGCTGATTCGAATTCCTGTCTGGCTGTATCAGTTTTCCATTGTTCATAGTTTCTGTAAATCAATCAAGGTGAATGACGGGTTGGTTTCTTCAATATAACATGGCTGATACTTCCCGTTTCTTGCTAGCTGTCCTTTCTCGCCTCTAAATGCTTTATATAAATGAGGCGTAGAGCTCTAATAAAATAAAGGAAGATGGTAGACGCGTTCTATGAGTGTCCTTTATAAACAGCGCACTAAACAAGATCTACAAACATACTTAAGCGTCTTGTGACATGCATCATTTGATCATAGATAAATATTCTATGGTCAAAACTGATAAATTTTTGGAAACCTACGCATTACAGACCTTCAGATTTCGTTAAAAAAAATCTATTTTAAGGCTATTAGAATTTTCACTAAAAATTGATAATTTCCAAATATTACAAGTGTCACCGCAGATGTTAAGTAGATAAGATACACTGAAAGTAAGTGTGGCTCTTCTCCTCAAAGCTAGTGTTATTGTGAGCAAAACAGTGATAACGGTACACTAGCAAACTGTGAGTCACCAATCGCTTCAAAGTATGTGATGCAGAAAACATCAAAATATAATTAGACTCACGATATCAAAGTCTCAAATAACTTAGGATTATAAAATTAGTGACGTCAGAGATATTGTCATTGAAAGCAAGACGCCATAAAGTTGATTCACAACACATTTGCCTAATAAAAGGTACAACGGAACATAATGAGTTTTTTAATTAAAAGAATATTTTGACAATATTCAACGGGGCCTCAGCTATTTCATAAAAAAAAAACAGTTCAGCAGTTATAGATCAACCAACCAAATGCGATAGAATCTTTAAGAACATTTATGAGGTTAATTGATACAGTCGCACATTACGGCAGTTACAAGTTAACATAATGTTTAAAACTCGGTGGCTTATATATAGTTGGTTGACACATTTTGTGCGTTGTGAAGATAAATTAATACAATGTAAGTTGGATGAAGGTTGTACTGGAGCTCCATATTTGTGACTGACTTATTGCTTACGAGAATTTTCCCTACTAAAATGGCCACAGTGGCGAGTAGCGCTTAAGAGTTGTTGTAATATTGGAGGCTGTTGTAATATTGGGTTGTGACTGTGCTGGTATATATATATATATATATATTGCTGTCATCAGTCTTTTGACTGGTTTGATACAATCCTCCATTCTTTCCTATCCTGTGCTAACCTCTTCATCTCAACATACACCTTAAACCCACGTCTTCAATTATCTGCTTCATATATGCTTATCCCTGTCTTCCTCTACAGTTCTTACCTTCCCTTCGACTGTTCCCTCCACCAGCTAATTAACCAATCCAGCAAGTCTCAAAATATGACCTACCAGCCTGTCTCTTCTTTATGTAAGCTTCTTCCACAAACTTCTTTCCTCACCCATCATTTCCAAAACTCGTTGATTTCTTACTTTGTCAGTCCACTTAATTTTCAGCATTCTTCTGTAGCACCACATTTCAAATGCTTCAATTTTCTTTCATTCCGATATTTCTAAAGTCCATTTTTGGCTACCATAAAGTACTGAGCTCCACACATTGAGTTTTAAAAATTTCTTTTTAATTCCTAGATGAAATTAAAAGATTTATCTTTTTCATGAAGGCTCATTCTTGCTTCAGCCATCGGTTGTAATTTTCCTTCCCAAGTAGCAGAAGCCACTTACTTCTATTATTGCATCCGATCCCATTTTTATATTTAATCTACTGTGATTGGTATCATTTCTGCTACATTTCATCACTTTTGACTTGCTTTGATTCATATTCAGTCCAAAATCATCCTTTAGTATTTTGTTCATCCCTTTCAGTAACTTCTTGATATCTTCAGCCCTTTCTACTAACAAGACAGCAGATCGTAGCATACTAATTTTTTCTCCCTGAACACTTATGCCATATGGAAATTTTTCTTTTACTTTCTTTATTGCTTGTTCTACATACAAGTTGAATATTAACGGGGATAGACTACAACCTTGTCTCACACCCTTTTTAACTGATGCATGTCTCTCGTGATTCTCTATTTTTATCTCTACTTTTATTATAGCCACTTGATTCTTATATAGTTTATAGGGTATTATTCTACCTCGATACTTTAGACCTGAGTTTTTAAAATTTTGAACATCTAGTCCTACCTAATATTATCAAAAAGCTTCTTATGGTGCTGGCATACCGAAGCTCATTGTTGAAGTTGGCTTTGGTTTCTGGTTTTCGGTGTGACTACTGCTAAGGTGGACACTCAGTGATCAAGTGAAGAGGTACTCCTTGTCGCCGGTATGTCACAAAACACTGTGCTGGAAGTCAATGAGCCTGGTCGAGTGGACGAATGGGTGAAAATCAGTTACTATTTCGGAGCCGCGTGCCGCCGGCATGGACCCTTGGCAGTAAGCCGGATGGCATGGAGGAGGGTGACTTGTTTCCTTTCTTCTATTCCCAGCAATAAGACCTAGAGTGCGGGGAGATGGCGTGACCTTGCTCGGGGAGATGGATGGCACCGGTAAACCATCGTGCGTCGTTGAACGTGGCGGCCACATCGGGGGCCTTAGTCCTTGGATCATGAAATTGAATGACTTATTTAAGGCTAACATGAACTTGTTTTCTCTTTTCAAAGTTACAACACAAATCATTGATCGAGCAGGTCATGATTGCAACTCTCAGAGCACTGAACTGGTTGGAACGTCTATGTAAAATTCTCTCACCACAGAGGATTTTTTTTTTTTAAATTATAATGACGCATTGAACAGGCAAGGTCCTCTCCTCAGGAGGTTTCACTATCGCTGTCCACTGATGGCCGCTGATTAGAGTATTTTCTCATCGGTCCGTCATAATCCATCAAAACTTGGTAGCCCTCCTTCCCTGCCCTTCTACCACTTATAGAAGCAATGCGCGCCTAGCTGTCGTCCTCTTGTAGCTTCCCTCGCTGAAAACAGTTTATAAAATTGTAAAAAAAAATCTCCCACTCCAGCGATCGATGCACAAGTAATTTTTCCTTAAATTTGGTCAGGTCGCTTGGTTGTTCACCCGCCCTCGAGCTAACAGTATAATCCGCCTCCAACAAACTTTTAGAATTACCGGAAATATTAAAATTCCATACGAAATATAACTTATTGCTGTAAAATGGTGCTAGGTTTTTATGTGTAGATCGACCCAGTAGCTGTAGAAACTCTCATTAAAGTGTTCATCGGTAGACTCGAATGAAGAAGTCACTGAGAACTTGCCCACATAAATTTTTAGTTTTCAGGTGCCTGAGTTAGTTTGTTTCTTCATACGAGGTGATGTCAACCCATACTCTTCGGAAAATATATAACTATATAAAATCCAGAGGCTACAAAAACTTTTTTAATTATACGAAGAGGGTTAGAATTCCCTTCTTTTTCTTTTTCTCCACCTTTTCCAAACATTTTGAGGTCTTCTGACTTCGGTGAGGTTTGTTCTTCTGTGGCGTGGTCAAATTTGAAGCTATGACTTAACGGGTACCTATATGCCTTTTCTAACGCCAAACATTGTATAACTACTGCCAGGTCCAATGTTGCCACCTTAGTGAGTTTGTTGCTAGATTTAGTGAATTTTGAAGTTCGACGGCGATATTCATAAAATTGTTATCGCTAAAAAAATATTTGGTGATTTTTAGTGATAGTCAACCTTGCAGAGTTTCGAAAAATAAACTACATTATTTGGGAGGAAATGTGTCTCTTGACTGTGGAAAATACTAATCGCCAGTGCAAAAGCCAACAAAATAGTAGATCTTGCCTCAGAATTCGGATTCGATGACGAAAAAAAAAAAAAGACAAACTTCTATAGCAATGGCATGGTATTAATTATGTTGAATGGAACATTACAAACAAACAATATCATTGAATTTTGGGCTGAAGTTCGAAAATTCAAGAATGCTGCTGGAATAAATACCTTTTTGGAATTATCTGATTTAGCCATATTCGCTTTATCACTTCCTCAATCGAACGCCGCAGTAAAGAGGATTTTCAGTACAATGAAAATTGTTAAAAATAAATTGAGAAATACGATAGCTGCAAATACGAATAGCTTTCTTTTTATATAAGGAATCAGTTAATAATTTCGAAAAATAGGGCTACAGTTACGAGCTTCTGGCTGATGTGATTCCTGCAATTCGTAAAGATGCTAAATGCTCTTTCAATCAAAGAGTGAAGATTCGTCTCATCCTTTCACATCTGCAAGTTCTGTAACTCCAACGATAGACCAAGACGGTGAAGAATAAATACCAATTGAAGAATTTGATGTTGATTTTAATACAATATTATGTTGAATTTAAATAAAATATCAATTATTAAAATATTTTTATATTACTTACATTACCATTTTCCTTTATTTTATTTTGAGATTTCTAGCGAATCTTTCAGTTCTAAATATCCTGTAATCTAGTGAGTTATTAGACTAGGTCTAGCGACTTTTGTTTTCATAAGGTGGCAACACTGGCTAGGTGGTACTAAGTATTGCAAGTATTGCTGGGGAAGGGAAGTGTTGCCATTTGTGTGTGAAACGCGACCGAGCGTGGTGGGTGAGCGGTTTTCCATGGTTTCCCCAAATTACTCCAGGCGAATGCCGGGATGCTTCTTTCAAAAGAGCCATGGCCGAATTCCTTCCCGTTCCTTGTCCCCAGTCCTGTCCCGCCTCTAATGACTTCGAAGTTGTAAAAAAGTTAAACGATTAACTATATTCAGCTTGTGATTTTTTGTTTGTGAAATGTGTAGTTTACGATGCTAAGATTGAGGACCATCCCAGCATTTGCCTTGATGGCTAGGGAAACCCCCTAAAAACCCCAGCCTCGATGGTTGATATGCGTCTTGGCGTAGGTTCGTTGTAGATCCCTGATCTAGTGTGCGGCTCAGCGCACTGAACCCTAATTGCGCGTAAGGATAACATCATCTGGACCTTCACTATCCAGAGTCCTGTCACACGATACAAAATTATAAGAAGAACATTCATTTTTCTTTATGAAAGTATTTTCTTCTTAGAATTTGGTAACTGTAGGTGATTCAGAAACATGTATTTGTTTTGGCTTAAAGATTGGAAGGTTTAAACATAACTGACTTTTCCCTCTACTTTGTCAATACACACTAATGTTCTTAAAGCTTCTGTGAAAACAATGTTTATTGTGGTAACGTCTGGTGCGTGTACGAACTGATACACCAGAGAGCTACGTACAGCTGGGAGCAGGAGAAAAACTAGACGGAGACTTCAAAGCACCCAGTACACAGCGTTTGCTTCTCTACGTTTTTGATTGTCATCGTAAAGCAGACGCTTTTTTGTAAGTGAACGCGCTTGAAATGTAACAGGAAGCTTCTGAGTGTAAAGGGGATTCGCGAAGTAAATACGCACTCACCTGCGCCGAATGCGGGCAGCATTATCACCAGGTTTCGTTGTACACTCACCATTTTTAGTCGGAAGCAACTGCACAACTTACGGCAGTTACTCGTAGGTTGTATACTAATAATATTGGAACTCCCTTAAAATTATTTTGTGTACAGGGAGCCCGGGAGGAGAAATGAAACTAAAGATTCAATAGTGTAGTCAATGACTTCCTCTTGGTCTACGAAGATGTTTATAGAGATGTAGCCCCAATGAAACGAGCCGATTATAGTATGCTGAATTCCTGGTTTCGATATTCAAAATAGTCCGATCATAGAGCTAAGAACCCTCAATATTTGTTAATTGTTCTGGTCAATGTGCATGGAAGAAATCTCTTCTTTCTTATGATGCCATGGCCTATTCCGGGATGGGGTATGTTCCTCTCGATAGAAATTCTATTGGGAAGATGAACTAGCGTGGTTTACCGTTGGCTACCCCAGTGGATGTTCATATATGTTCTTGTAGGTGTGGATGACTATTGATAGAGGGCATATTCGTTATAGAGTGTTGTTTGTGTTGTATTAAATGAGAGATGAAGAAGTGCTTTCGAGAATTGCGTAACATATTTGGATTTAAAGCCTTATAAGTGTTAGTCCACCACGTAAGGTAACAATAAGTCTAGTTTCTCCGACACCATTTCGTTAGTTATTGCTCTATGCACGGACAGACAGAAAAAAATTAAAAATATACGGCTTTGGCCCTATTGGGAAGTATGAAAGTTATCTGGTTAAAATTATCATATGTATAAACCGATAACTTGAGCTATCGCTACCTGCAGTACTGGTGCATGCATATACACATTGATATTTAGAAAGGCAGGCAGACAGAAGAAAATTACTAATTTTACCGGTTTTACCTATCCATTATACACTGCATTTCCTACTCTTTTTGAAATAAGTTAGATGTTCAGACACGCAATCTTATGGCAAATTATGATAACTAATATGGTGTATGATTTGTTTTCTCCTTCTAGGAAATTACTTACAAATTACTTAAAAATAGTCCTTTTATTATTCATTTAAATGCAAATTTTAAAAGTAAATTACGTGTTTGGTACCCTTCCATATCCCCGAGAGTATCCAAAACTCTTTCTCAAACGGCGTTCGTCTTTGCGTCTCTTCTATCCCATACTGACCATGAGGCTTCATTGACTCTATGCCATTTATTATGTTAGATTCACGTAATTGAATTGTTAAAGCATATTCTGTTCTGACGGACACAATAACAACTGTATGAAACATGGTTTATATCCTTGCCAAAAAAAAAAAAAAAAAAGTAGTTTGTTCGACACTGTAAGTATTGTGTAAAGAGTCTCTTGTGAATAGAGAGAGAATTAGGATAAAGTCAGACTATATACATGTTGATTGTTTACACCGCATCTAGACTTTTGTCTTTTTTTGTTAGTGAACTATTTATGATTACTAAAATAATACTAAAGAGGAAAAATGCGCAATATGGTTATATTAACGACGCACTGTAATCGCGTGAAATGTAGCAATAACGTAGTTGTGATAGCGAGTATTGTACACATACCAAAAAATATTCTATGTATTTTTAGCAATAATAAAATTTATCTTGAATTAGATTTGATGTGGTGTTTTAAATGGATGAAACGTTCCAATCATATTCGATACTGAAAGTTAGCAGCTCAATATCATAAAGCTTTCCATATATCTTAAAACCAACTAATTCTAATTTGAAGTATCTCTATTCGGCTATGTTTCGTCTATCTTACGTCCGATCTGTTGAAAAATATGAGAACAAGATCGTCCAGTGTCAATATAAAGTGTGGAAATATTAAATAGAGATCAACTGAGGAGGATGTAATGAGTCTAAGTCGGCCGGGAACGTACCGGATCTATCCAAAAACCAGCATTACTCAAATAGGCCTGGTTGTAGTAATAAAATTTCGGCTTACAAACAGAAGTAATCACTATATTATATTGACATTTACAAATTACGGCATTTGATTAGGTTTCTAGTCTCATTTTCTATAATATTTGCATATTAACTTACGATTTGCTTTATTACAAATAATTAGGTCCTCCAAATGTAACCTTAATGAGATATATCGATTGCATAGAGGTTAAATAGTAGAGAGACTAACACAAAACGTTATAGTAGCCTATTTTTTTTATGTTTATTAAATTACTTGTCTCAACTTACAGACACAGTCTTCACCCTCAGTTACATAAGGAAAGACTCCTTCGTGCAAAGGATAATTTTCTGTAACTTGTTTCTGGATCGTATGATAGACTGATGAAAGTTAAAGCAAAGCTATCGAGTTGGACACAACATTTGGTATCATATCTAAAACCTGTTTGCCGGAAGATAATTAGTGCATATATTTACTGTAAATCACTCCGTAACTCTCCACATGCAAAATGGAGCCTTGAGGGATGTAATTTTTAACGGGGGGTTTCATGTTCTGGGAATGTTTTGTTTCAGATATTTAAAGACAAATTTGATTAATTTGTAGATTAACAAAAAAAATTGATTTTAAGAAACATAGATGTGGTACTATAATACTGGAAACAGGGACTATTTCCTGGGTGTTGTACAGGTGCCCCTGTTCAGGCTGCTGTGGGTACCCGCAGGCGCTGACGGAGAGTTGCGGCCAGCCTAGCTCTCAGGAAGCGCTGCACCGGTGTCAGGAAGACAGAGAGTTTCGATTCGGACACGCAGCCCGCTGCGTACGGGTAGTCACACACCTGCAGTGTGGGGTTGAAGTAGAGGCCAGGTGGGCACTCCTGCGTGACGGGGACCCCGTGGTCACAGGTGCAGAAGAGGCTGCAGTTGGTGGCGTGGGGCAGATGCAATACTACGTCATCAGAACTGTCGTAGTCCGTGCAGGAACCTATAGCCGGACAGGATCCGTCTGAGTCAGCACCACCTGTTCCGTCGTCGCCTTCACCAGTTTCTCCTTCTCCATCGCCATCTCCAGCTCCGGAATCTCCTTCACCCTCTCCAGGTTCGCCATTATCAGATTCAGTATCTCCTTCACCCTCTCCAATTTCTCCATCGCCATCTCCAGTTTCGCCTTCTCCAGATTCGGAATCCCCTTCACCCTCTCCAGTTTCTCCATCGCCATCTCCAGTTTCGCCTTCTCCATCGCCATCTTCAGTTCCAGTATCACCTTCACCCTCTCCAGTTTCTTCATCGCCATCTCCAGCATCTCCATCATCATCTCCAGTATCTCCATCATCATCTCCAGCTCCAGTATCACCTTCATCCTCTCCGTTTCCATCATCACCGTCTCCAGTGTCCTCTCCGTTGCCATCATCCTCTTCTCCGTTGCCATCATCCTCTTCTCCCTCGTTTCCTTCTCCCTCACCTTCTCCGCCATTTTCGTCACCACCACCTTCCCCCGTTTCTCCGTCGTTTCCGTTTCCCGCATCTTCTTCACCATTTTCCTCATTACTTCCTTCCTCCTCCCCACCACTGTCATTATTATGACCGCCGTCACCATCGTTATGCTCATTCGAATCTTCCGACGAACCATGCCAGTGGTCATCACCGTCCCCTGAGTCATTTGAAGAATTTTCGTCAGAGTCATGAGAAGGATGATGATTCCACCAATTGTCTGAACCATCGTCAGAACCATGAGAAGGGTTGTGATCCCACCAGTTGTCGGAACCATGAGAAGGGATGTGATCCCACCAGTTGTCGGAACCATCATCAGAACCATGAGAAGGATGGTGATTCCACCCGTTGTCGGAAGAATCATCGTCAGAATCATGAGAAGGATGGCTATCCCACCAGTTGTTCGAAGAGCCATCGTTAGATCCATGAGGAGGGCTCTGATGCGAAGACGTTCCTTTCGAAGAGATCTCCTTCAGCAGCGACGTGTCCGCAAGTGTTTCACCACCAGTACTTTCCACGTTAGTTAGTTCGCTTGGCGATAGCGCTTTGATGAGACCATTTGAACCGCCGTTGACAGCAGACTTGACAGCATGCTTAGCGCGGGGTGCGGCGCTGACGTAGGCAATCACAAGTCCCAACAGCACCGCGATCGTAGCACCTGAGAACCAGATAGAAATCCGTGAGCTGGAGGAATTCAGTTAGGATTTATCACACTAACACAACAGTTAAATAAATGCCATGATTAAAAAAAAAAGATATTGACTACTTCGTTCATAGAAATAAAAAGAGCAGGGAAAAAACAGGAAAGTCAATTCTTATCACAAATCAGAAAAAACCAATTTAATGTTTTATCTTCTGTTGCAGAAACACATTGAATGATGATATCTCCTGACATGATTTCTTGCAGTTCATATCTCTCAACTAATTCCTTGATTAGTTTTTATCAAGCTGTAACAACAACTCAATTTAGAAAAAAAGTGACTTCCCTAGTTTCTCCCCTCCCTCCCATGCCCCGTCCTCGACTATTCAATTGTTCTCGGAGAAATTAATCGAAGTCCAGTCAGTGCAGAAATTAAAGTAATTTGGAAAAAAATATAAAAAAGTTACTAATATGTAAAAATAAGACATGCGTGGTTTTGTATACTAACGAAACAAATAATCATTATTTAGTGACAGAGAAATAGACTGTTTCTACCTGCAGGCTCATAGTGTTTGTATAGTCACTTGGTGCATTGACAGTACCAACCATAAGTAGTCATCCGGCCCTTGTACAAACAGGAAACGTGTGATCGCTGGAAATTGGATAACAACGAAAGCAAACAGCATGTCTTTTGTGAGTGATGGATAGATGAGTATACGAGCTTGATTTCCGTCTATCAGTAGTGTGCTCTGGGAAGTTGCTTTGAGAATTGACAGTTCCGGGTTCTAATCGCGGTGCGGCATCTAAATTTGATATGTATATTATGCTAAAAAAAATCTGAGAACTGGTAATACAGTACAATGTGACAGCCCAATATCCGAATTGAAAATCATTTTTTGTTATTAAAATCGTGGAAGAAGTCATCACGATTGTACGAACATAATGTTTAGTTAAAAGATTCGGTGCACCTAAGAAAATAGGATTCTCGTTACTTCCGAAAAGTTTGACAAGTGAGACTGTTGGAACAGGAACAGAAACTGCTGTGAAACTTGGTCACAATCTTATCATTAAACACAGTAAACAGAGGTCACAATTAGATTCCATCGAGTCTTATTATAGCTATTATTAAAAACCTTACCACCTCTGTTCAATGCATAGGTTGGAGGAAATGGTCGCCTGCGTTTCTGTTCTGCTTAGATGTCAAAGAACGATTCAGAACAAAAGTGGTATTTTCCAACTAGGACTGAAATAATAAACCTCAATCAAGTATCACAGGCGCGAAATTTTGTGTAAAATTCAACATTCTTTCTTTCATTATTCACAGACAAAATTTGTTCTGAAAAGTCTTTGGCAAACATATGGACAGAAAACACAGAAGGCATGCAGAAGAAAAAAAATTCTATAGTTTTAATAAGAAGCTTAGATCGTGAAAGTTCTCCGAATTCTAGACATCAAAATGAAGTCTATGAAGCACTAAATTCCACTACCATTTGGTTGCCATTACGGTATATAGAATCAAATTTAAGTTTCTTAGGACGTTCTGCACATCTCATTTTCATTGCTATTTATAATAATAAGCACTGACGGTTAGATTTAAAATATATATATATATCACGTAATTTGATAAGAATCAATAAACGAAACTAAGAATAAAGTTCTGTAATTTATGAAACTGAGATAAGTTATTTCTCCTTCATAGCACTTCTGTGAATATTGCACCAGAGTGAAATATAATTAAGACTGATATGCTTCGTAATCTCCAAAGATTAAATCTCCATTATCAATCTCGACTAATTTTATGAAATTCTCCATCTCTTTTTGTCTTGATCTCTTGATCTCAATACCCGTTACTGCCTATGTCTCAAATTATCTGCTTTAATTATTCCAATCTTTGTCTTCCTGAACAGTTCAACTGTTCCCTGACTAACGAACTAACCAAGCCCACGCGTCTTAAATTGCTTTCTGCTTGCATAAACTTCTGTCTTTGCAGATCGTGTTAAAAATACGTTCATTTCGTACTTTATCTGTGCACTTAACTTTGATGAAGTCAAGCACTCGAAATAGAGAGATTATTATTTGCGATGCTTCAGAAAATTCTCGTGTCTTCGCACTTAACACAATACGACGTGAATAATAGCTGCGTTCAGAAAGTAAAACATTTAAATTTTTACATTTGTTCACTTTTTCTTTCTGTAGTTGATACGTTATCGATGAAATTTGTAACATCTTGTGAGCTATTTAATTTCAGCAAAACAATGAACTAAATCATATCTGGAAGGTAATTGTTGATTACACTTAATCGATAATCATTTAGGAAAAACAGGGTATATCTGCGTATGAAGCAGAACAAAATGCGTTTCTTACATTTTAACTCAAAACAAGTATTCGATGCTAAATGTTGCAAGAACATCATCTGATTCTCTAAAAGTGATTCAACTTCAGTTTTTATTACATCCTCAGAGTTACACAGCGCACGGCAGACAAGCATTAACTTTCTGTGCATCAGAATTTCGTATTTACTCAATGAACATGGTAGACAAACAGTGCTGCTAACTTAGTTTGAAGTCAGAACCACGAGCGATATTCCCGTAGTAGTAATATACAGACATATTTCAGCTTACTTATTAACATTGAACTACCTGATACGTGAAAAAAACACTATTTTGCTTGTTATCTATGATAAATAGCCACAGACGGGGGTAACTCAGTTATCAGCTCATAACAATAGTTATCCTCTCTTCTGCATTGCATCCGTGCTTTTAATGGTACGCTGTATCGTACGAATTACTTAAAACCAATAAGTTAAACGGTTATGCAGCTTACACCGACAAACCGCTTCTTATCACTTAACCATTATTTGCTGTAGCTTGCTTGGCTGCACTGTGGACTTTCCAGAAAACCATTAAATACCGAAATCGGCATGGCCTTGTCGGGAACTGAACACACTCCATCCTGAATGGCAGATAAAAAAGTTAACCAATCACTCAGCAAGGTCTATTTTAAGAATCTGTCAGATTGCCATACCAATAATATTTGTATCAAAATGCACAACGGAATTATATATTTTAACTTCAAAGTGAATGAATTTGACCAATGAAGTAAGTAACAGATGTTCCAGTTGATACGCATAACTTCCCATTCTTGCTTCCTAAGGCGAAATTTTAGTGCAGCATAAAATCAGCAAGAAAATTCTTCTTACTAACGTCAAGTGGCTCACAAGCAAGTGGCTAACTGGTATATACTACTACTACTGTGATTAAAATTCTGACTTTAAAGATGAGTGATTTTAGGAAAATACTATCTGTATTTTGCATACGATATTCCTATTGCGAAGAGATAAATTAATAGATTATTATGTTTCCTGGAGTTTCGAGAAAAAAATTTCCATAATTATTGGTCAAAGTTTATATTTTTTTGGTTCTTTTATATTCGATTACATGTGCATCATTTCAGCTTTCCCTATTACTTTTGCTTTAATACTTAATGGATCTTCACCAGAGAAAATTTGTGATCCTAGCTCTTTAGAAATAACTCGTAAAAAAAAAAAAAAAAAAAAAAAAAAAAAAAAAAAAAAAATGCACTTAACAGTTGTGATGAAATAGAAGTGTTATAAAGCATGCAGAAATGGAAACAGATCTCAAAAATAAATCTTATCGAAATCGAAAACACAAGCGTATGCGAAGCAGATGTGTAAAAGCTATGAAGGTAAAGCACAATTTTTAACAACCAGTATTTTTTTATTAAAATAATATTCAAAATTAAGTAGCTGCAAGTTAGATTTTATAAGTAGTGGTTTAGCCGCTTTTACACCCTACAAACTGTGAAGGTATTCTTCATGTATTAGACTAACTTCGCTAAACAACTCTTCACTGGTTGCTCTGCTGTGGGGACAAATATTGGTGTACTATTGCCAAAGGATGACAGTATTTTTGTGCGTTTGATTTGCACTACGTAAGGGAATCCTCAATGTTTATCTTTTTTTTTACTCCTAAAGGTGTGACTGTAAATGAAAAGAGTTTGTCACCATCGTCAGTTCTAATCGAGACTTGCTGGTCTTCGTTCATAACTAACATTAATTCCAACATTTGTAATGATGATAACGTAAACAGGACTTTATTCTCAATTTCAATTTGGCTACTTGTGGGGGAAGGTATGCCATCATCATCTTGCGTGGAGTTTTTTTAATATCTGGTTTTTCTGGTACTGCTCGTAGTCATATTTAGTAATTTAAACTCAACCTATTCCGTAGTGATACTGGCAAAAAAAAGCATATTTGTATAGAGGATCTAAATTCGATGCAATTGTGTATTTGTAGTATTTGGTCAGTTCTCAAAATCTTGCTCTTACGTTCAGTTCATTGCGTAATCTTTCAGTTAAATTTTGGAAATGTTATCAAGTATAAGGTTTCTTCTCTTCTTGTAGTAAAGTGGTAACAAGAACTTGAATCATGTGTATGATCGATGAAATATTCGCTTGAGAACTATATGAATTCAGTCTTGAGAATAGATCATCGCGACTGAATTTGCGTTTAGGTACAAGACTTTTAAAAATCAACAACAGAAAGACTTACACTCAAGTCTCAGCGCACAGTGAACTAAAAAAAATATTTTAGATTACCCCTTGCAATATGCGCCACGTCGCTCCCGGCTCGCCTCGTCCGCTGCAACCGCACCGCCCCGTTGTCAACTTGGGATTCAATTTCCGTTATGAAAGTTGCAGAAACAGATGGGAAAAAGCGTGAGGAACTTCCGCACTTGCGAAAGCAGAATCAGAGGACTGTTGTATCACTTCTTGACAGTGAGTATTAGTCAGCAATATTTATGAGATAATGTTCCAAACACTAAAAACTTATTTTGAAATTAGTGTTCGAATCGAAGTTATTTAATTTCCATGCTATTTAAAAGAAGCGCAAAAAGAAATTATATAATAATAACAGTTTAGTGTGATCGTAATGCCCTGGTGACAGTGTTTCTATTGGCTGCGTATTCCACCCCTGTCGTAGTCGCCCTAACCTAAACCTGCAATCCTACCGGGCACAGGGAATCCGAACGATGTAAGCGTAATTTACATTACACACCAAGCTGGGCCATAGGTGAAGGTCGGGTAAAGGGCTTTTGAAAATCCCCGCCGTGACCGGGATTCGAACCGGGGACCTTTTGATTACAGTCAGACGCCTTAACCACTGAGCCACCAGAGTGCTAAAAGATCAGTTAATAACACAGATTCGTTCTGAATGCTTTGTCGGTTTATTTCGTTCTGTGGTTTATTTTGGCTCAGTCTTAATGGAATTATTATTGTGTCTCGTCAGCATCTGGAATTTTTGATAAGAGTTAAAGCAAAACGACGCCTGTCAGTATAGATTATGCAGCAGTGTATCAGACACACCTGACGAAAATCTCGCTTGAGGGATTTTCTACGTGGCTCTACAGTAATCCGTAGCTTCCGACCGAGATAATTCTAACTTAGGAAAAATATGCTAAAATGGGTATACATACCTCTATCTAAAATTTATTTTTACTCTGCACTGGAGAGACAGAACAAGCATGTTTTTTTTTGTTTCCTTTTACTCCTCATCGACATTGAGGTTATTAGAGGGCGGAGTATATTAGAAACATGGATTAAAAAGGAATTCGTCCTTGGGCTTTTGAAGGGATCATCTTAACAATCGCCTAAAGTGATTTCAGAAAACCATGGAAACCGAAATCTGTATGAGGATTTGAGCCTGCGATTGAGCGTGGTGGGTGAGTGTTTAACGCTCTGGCCTAGCATTCGGAAGGACGCCGGTTCGAATCCCCGTCCGGGTATCCAGATTTGGGTTTTCCATGGTTTCCCCAAATCACTCCGGGCGAATGCCTGGATGCTTCCTTCAAACAGCCATGGCAGAATTCCTTCCAGATCCTTGTCCCCATCCCGCCTCTAATGACCTCGACGTCTGCGAGGCGTAAAGTAATATATAAATATATAATTAAAACCTGCGTCCGCCAGTATATCATGCCCGAGCGTTGCCACTCACACATCTGGCTCGGTGGGACAGTACGTTTAAAATTCAGAAGAATAATTTCTTCCGATGTTTGTGATCCCTTAAAAATGACCATATATGCGCTTATTGCAATGGAATGATCCTGAAACAAATTTTGATTCTGCGCATTTTTTGCTCATTTACTGATTTCATGGGAAGAAGAAAGATGAAAATATTTTATTACTGTTCTCCTGTTTCAATAATAAGCGCTCAATTCTAAGATGATACTATCGCCTAGTTCAGAGTAGGAGCTACACAACAATGCAACTGTAAGCTACGGATCAGGTGAATTAACGTTAAACCCGAGATTCCTACTTTATCGACTACGTATGCGTGCTTCGACACACAAAAAATCATCCTCCTTGCTGCAGCGTCTTCATATTTTTTGTTGTGATCACTAGCATTTACCTTTGAAGTATTAACGAAATCGATTTACAGTTTCAATTCCGGTATTTACTCCTGTATTAACTGTTGACTACCTACTAATGGGGCATAGACGCAAAATGTTTCTCAAGTTTGTAAATAGTTCAATCATGGAAATTGCTTTATTCATCTAATGTCGTTGCCATTTCCTAATTTCACTGGAATTTAAATTAACGTTCCGTGAAATGCACAGCGAGATACAAAAACATTAACATAAAACTTAGATAATTAAGGTGCAAAGGAAGCTTGGTATCCCTTATCTAGAGAAGTGTTGTCAAATGCAACATAACAAAATACTTACCTCTCATTGTAGTTAACGCAGTATCGATTTCAGGAAAAGCAGGCAATTGTACTAAACAAATCTCGCCGTGACGGTCGCTTATATAGCAAAATAAGTTTCTTATCTCATATCTCAGATGCAGAGCTTTACAATAAACGTGGGGCTTCAACCTACCAATTGAAGTGACGTTTCAGTGACGTTCGAGTCCCTCCCACCAGAATTTTGTTGCCAATAGACATGTGTCTCATTTCGTTTGTTAGAGGCAAGTGATTGGTGTCTGCGCTCGAATGACTTTTCAGTTATCCAGGCTCACCATCAGTTTTTCATTTCTTCGTGAACATTTGGGTTTCAAGATTCTATTAAAAAATGATTTCAGAATTTTGCGCCCAGACTTTTACGTGCGTAATTTTATTCACAGTCGATGTTGGAAAATAAGTTACGGTATAGTTGGCAATTTTGCTTATCAGATAAAAGCTGGGGCTCCATCAGAAGCATTAGACTTAATTTTATATGCGATCATATATCGAAGAAGTTTTGCAATTGCATAGTTGCTAACAAAGCTTTCGTTGTTCCTCGGTTTTGAAGGTTGTATTTAAACCAGTATTTCTTAGCAGCGCAGGAACTTTCAGACATAAATTATTGAGTGTTAAGTAGTAATTAACGTTTCGACTCAGTTGTTCAGGTGTTGTGAGTGGATGTGTTGGTAAAGTAATTTACTGCCGGGAATTGTGATCTGCACATTAACGTGTGAAACGTCTAGAAACCATATTCACAGTATTTGGGGCGCCATTAATTAGGATACGATTTTAAGGAGTTTATTTACTGGAAATTAAACTGAATAGCCAAAGAAACTTCTACACCTGCCTAGTATCGTGTACGGCCCCCGCGAGCACGCAACACAACGTGGCATGGACTCGACTATTGGCTGAAGCAGTGCTGGATTGAATAGACACCATGCATCCTGCAGGGCTGTCCATAAACCGGTAAGAGAACGAGAGGGTGGAGATCTATTCTAATGGCATGTATCAATGCATCCCAGATATGTTCAATAATGTTCATGTCTGGGGAGATTGGTGGCCAATGGAGGTGTTTATACTCAAAAGAGTGTTCCTGAAGCCACTCTGCAGCAATCTTGGACGTGTGGGGTGTCGCATTGTCCTGCTCGAATTGCCCAGGTCCGTCGGAATGCACAATGAACATGAATGGATGCAGGTGATCATCCAGGATGAGTACGTACTGTACATGTCACCTGTCAGATTTGTATCTAGAGGTATCAGGAGTCCCATGTCACTCCAACTGCACACGCCCCACACCATGACAGAGCCTCCATCAGATTGAATTAATGAGGTTGTCTCCATATCCGGACACGTCCTTCTGCTCGATAGAATTGGAAACGAGACTCGTCAGACCAGGCAACATGTTTCCAATCATCAACAGTCCAACGTCGGTGTTGACGGGCCCAGACGAGGAGTAAAGCTTTGTATCGTGGAATCAGCAAGGGTACACGAGTGAGCCATCGGTTCCGAAAGCCTATATCAATAATGTTTCGTTGAATGGTTCGCACGCTGACACTTGTTGATGGCCAAGCATTTAAATCCGCAGGAATTTGCGGAAGGGTTGCACTTCTGTCGCGTTGAACGATTCTCTTCAGCCGTTGTTGGTCCCGTTCTTGCAGGATCTTTTCCGGCCGCAGTGATGTTGGAGATCTGATGTTTTACCAGATTCCCGATATTCACGGTGCACTAGTGAAGTGGTCGTGCGGGAAAATCTCCACATCATCGCTACCTCGGAGATGTTGTGTCCCATCTCTCGTGCGCCGACTATAACACCACGTTCAAACTCGCTTAAATCTTGATAATCTGCCATGGTTGCAGCAGAAACCGATCTAACACTAGCGCCAGACACCTATTGTCTTATATAGGCGTTGCCGACCGCTGCGCCGTACTCTGAGTGGTTACATAACTCTGTGTTTGCATAGGCATGTCCATACCAGTTTCTTTGGCTCTTCAGTATACATGCATCAGTCAATCCCAGCCAGCAAATCCAGTTACGTTACCAGTGAGTTGCAAGAAGTTCAAGAGAGTTAAGCACTGGTGACTACCTGTCTTTAACAGATCAAGTAGTTATTAAATTTATCGAACGTCGTTCTGGTGTTCGTGGTATAATGAGTCCCGATCAATAATATGCTATTTTGTGTAAATTTCATGAATATAATGAATACTTTGTCTATGTACTCCAGTGCTTCCTACCTTCATGTACACGCTCGTGTTACAACCTACAGCAACAGTCACCAATTTCAAACACTCTAATTTCCACATTCTACGATAGTTTTCCCTCCCTGCTACTGTACACTTAAATAACGAATTAATAAGGTACACAATCTTATTCTCATACGATTACCCCACAGATTCCGTTATTACTTCACGAAGTTTTCATTTCACTTGTCCTCTAAACTTATAACAGTGTAGTGTAGCACCTTAATTATAATTCTTCAATTATCTCATTTTTGTTCTCTCCAATGTTCGAACCTCATTTTAATAGCTGTTATACATTTAAACAAATTTAGATAATTTCAAGTCCAATCGTCAATTCTTCGTAGTCAAAAATGTTAGTTAACGTCCTATTAAAGTGCTTTCAGTGGTTTGAAGAGAGGGCGAGAATTCCTTGATTGTTTAAACTCTGTGGCTTAAAATATATGCTTGATATACTTATCAGCTACACTATAAATGGGCATTAATGAGATATCCGTTCACTACATAGAGCTAGCAACTGCATAAAAAAGTTAAGAACTAATGCCGCCATTCTGTGTAAACCAAAACAGAATTAAAAATTAGCGAAAATCGCAACTTTCATTTATTCGAACGCTAAGCGTCAAAATTTTATGTATTTGTCACGCAGGAATTACCTACGCAGTAAGCCTTGATGCCAGCGAACAAACTGAAGAATTCAGTACGGGATACCTATCTCACCTCAGCTTTTAATTCCCAGTGAGTACAAATATCACCTTCATTCTCCGCCCATAATGTAGTTCAAATGCTATTACGAAGATTTTCAGAATCATCTCAGTCATCTGTAATATGATGAAAAAATAAAGACCAGATTGTATACAAGGCTTTTTTTAAAGAATTGTGATTGTGGGTTATGAGGACATAGAAACTCGATTTCAGCAAATTATTAGGAAATAGCCAGAACTTATATATATATATATATATATATATATATATATATAAACGGGCATACAACCCGAACTTATTTGAGAAAAATCATTGAAAACCAAAATGTGTTAGCGAAACTCTCTTGTATCTAAGTCCATTTTGTTTGCTGTGATTTTATTTTCGTATGATGTCCTCATTCATACGATAAAATAATTGTTTAAAAAAACTGCCTTCAAAAAAAAAAGCACTAAAAATTTTAAAATAACTTTATACCTTGCTTAGGAAAAAGTAAATCTAAATAGACAACATTTTAAATTACTTTCATTGAAATTTTGACATTAATTAGTTATTTTTGGAGTCGAATTACTGAACTTCTTTTGGCGTTAGAGGCGAAACGGGGAGTACGAACAAAAATTCCCAATATTTTACATGTCTCGTGAGGCAGATAGTGTAATTATGGGAGACAGCGTAGGGAAACAAATTAACAGTATTTTAATCAGTGGCTTGGCCTTATTGGTCATCCAGGCATATCTCTGATGCTACAATGTCAGTTGGTAGGTTGCATCATGCAGTAAACGATTTACAGAGTATAATATCGGCGTATCATCTGTATGTTTCAGTTTTATTGAAACATGTTTCTAGCATCAATTGTAGGTAAGCAGTAACATGATTTTTTGATGTATTATTGTTTTTATCTTTTTATTTTTCTTGCTTTCGCTGGTACCGACTCCAAAAATAACTAATTAATGTCACAATTTCAATGAAAGTAATGTAAAATGTTGTCTATTTAGATTTACTTTTATCCTAAGCAAAATATAAAGTTATTTTAAAAAATTTTTTTTTTTTTTTTTTTTTTTTTTTTTTTTTTTTTTTTTTTTTTTTTTTTTTTAAAGGTGGTTTTTATGTTTTTTAAAACAATTATTTTATTTTTAAATTTTTAGTGGTATTATAGTTCGTTTGGTATTTTAAATATGCCGCAGCAGTTCCCATTTTGCGAACTTTCTGGTAGCTCAGAGATTAAAGCGCTTGCTTTCAAAGAATAATTCTGTCTTTATATACCACAACCACTTCCAGAACGGGATGAATTTGGCGTTGTGTTAAGGAATGTCAGGCTATGTTTCGATCTTATCATAACATCTGTTATAGCTGCTGCTCGATAACCTAAACATGTAACATCTGGGCATTAATACATACCACATACATAAATCTCTCTGGAATATATCTGTTTGCTCCGCCATCACACAAAAAATATAGATTTTTAATTGGTGAAAGCTTGGTATCAAAGTTGAAATCTGAAGTACATGTTGAGACATTACGACACATTTATTTTATAAATATTATGCCATGACTTAAAAATCGCTTAACAGATTTTGAAGGGATTTAAAACTGTTGATTTTTGTAAAGAACATTGGAAATTAAAAGGGGTGAGGGTAAAGGGGAAGAGGGATTGAGCTTTTGTATACCAAATGTAGACTGCCTTTTCTGATTGATTTTAAGTATACGTGTGTAAATTTCTATTGATATCAGATAAAACTGTAGGTATGTATAAAAAACAATTAAAGGGTGTGGAGACGAAGAGTAGTTTGGGTTTTGTAAAGCTAGTGTGGGCAGTATTTTTCTCTTTGTTTGAAGTATACACGTGAAAATTTCTATCGAAACCAGATAAAAACTGTAGCTTTGTGTAAAGAACATTTGCAAAAACTAAATGGGGTAAGGGAGTGAGTGGTAGGGTTTTGTAAACAGAATGTAGACACTATTTTTTTTTTTTTTTTAAAGTATACATGTGCAGTGGTCCATGGAAATCTGATAAAACTGTGGGTATCTATAAAGAACATTGGAAATTAGGAAGGGTGGGGGTCGAAGGAAAGAGGGGTTGGGCTTCAGCAACCTAATTTAAACACAATTGTTCTGTATGTTTTAAAGTATACGTGTGCAAATTTCCTTCAGAATCGGATAGAAACTGAAGATTAAAGGATGGAAAGGATGGAGTGGAGTTTGGACTCTCGTACCAAATGTAGACAGTATATTTCTGTTTGTTTGGCAGTATACATGTGCATACTTCCTTCAAAATCAGAAAGAAACGATAGCTTTGTATAAAGAACATTGACAGTAATTAATGGGGTAGAAAGGGGGATAGGGTTTACATTTTTGTGAAAGTTATGTGGACAGTATTTTTCTTTTTCTATTTGTTTTTAAGTATACGCATGCGATGTTCCACCGAATCGAATTAAAATGTCGGTTTTGTACAAATATTAAGGGAAGGGGAGCTAGGGTAGTTTTTTTATTTTTTGGTCAGAGATCTTATCCATAAAAAATTACATATATATGTGCCAACTTTAATAAAGATTGGTCAAACGGTGTCGACTGTAGCTTTCTAAAAAGAAATTGACAAAAATCAAGAGGGTGGAAAAGGGGAGAGGGGTTCTTTTTTTTGCAAACCAAGAGTTGGCATCATTTTTCTCTTTCTTTTATAGTAAAAATTTGCTAAGTTCTGTATAAACCGGATAAAAACTGTGGTTGTGTATAAAAATTAAGCAGTTTAATGGGGAGAGGGGGTGGTTTTTAGATCTTTTGGTCAGAAACCTTCTTCGTGAAAAAAATACATATAAGCACCAACTATCATGGTAACCGGACAAACGATTGCGACTGTAGCTTTTTATAAAGAACATTGACAATAGTTAATGTGGTTGAAGGAGGAAAGGGGTTGAGCATTGGCAAACCAAATATTGACAGGATTTTTCTCTTTGTTTTAAAGTATACATGGGCAAAGGTCAATAAAAGTCAGATATGAAATGTAGATTTCTATGAAATTAATGTGTGTAAAGTTAGACATGGGGTGGTTTATTTATTTATTTAATTTTTTTTTTTTTTTTGGTCAGAAACCTTCTCCATGAGAAATTACATGTATATGCCAACTTTAATGGAGACCAGTTAAATGTGTTGACTGTATCTTTGAATAAAGGCCATTGGTAAAAATATAGGGGGTGGATACGGGGAGAGGGCTTCAGTTTTTTTAAACCAAAAGTTGACAGAATTTTTCTCTTTATTTTTTACTATACATATCAAAAGCTTCATCAAAATCGGATAAAAAAATTTGGGTTTGTATAAAAATTAAGGGGTGTAAAGGGGAGGGGGGTGGTTTTTTATTTATTTATTTATTGGTCAGATTCTACATGAAAAATTGCATGTATATGCCAAACATTGATGATAATCGGTCAAACGGTGTCGAGTGTAGCTTTTTATGAAGATCATTGACAATAATAAAAGGAGTGGAAGGAGGGGGGAGGGTTGAACCTTGGAAGACCAAATATCGACAGGATTTTTCTCTTTGTTTTAAAGTAAACATGGGCAAAGTTCAGTAAAAATCAGATAAGAAATGTAGGTTTCTATAAAATTAAGGGGTGTAAATGGGAGAGGGGTGGTTTTTTATTTTGATTTTTTTTGGTCAGAATCCTTCTCCATGAAAAACTACATGTAATAGCCAACTTTAATGGAGATCAGTTAAATGGTGTCGACTGTAGCTTTGAATAAAGAAAAATGACAAAAATTAAGGGGTTCAGTTTTTTTAAACCAAAAGTTGACAGTATTTTTCTCTTTATTTTTGGCTATATGTCCAAAGTTTCATCGAGATCGAATAAAAAATGTGGATTTGTATAAAAATTAGGGGGTGGAGGGGGGTAAAAGGGGTGGTTTCTCAATGATATTCATATGGGGCCACTTTGGAGGTATACCCTATCCACTAAAAAAATTTAATTTAAATCCGTTTAAAATTGGTGAAGATACATACAAAAAAATACAGACGAATTGAGAACCTCCTCCTTTTTTTGAAGTTGGTTAAAAATAATAAGCTCCAATTATAAACAATCAATTTAAAAGCTCAAAAAGGAAGGAACATACATAATGCAAAATCATCTAGACTCTAACCGACGCTAGCGAAGGATGATAATGAATACTGAAGTGGAATGTGCGGTCACCATGATTGGCTGTCATGTAAGTACTCGTAAACTGAGAGCGGGAACTCTATAAAATGTGAATAATTATGTGCACCTATATGAAACACGATCTGTTCATAATGTGCTCGAAACTGAATTTGTAATAACTCCAATCACAATTTCAACAGGAGTTTACTTAAGTGAACTATTTATAAGCTTCATATCTGTGCAGTACTTTAGTAGTGTCATAAAGAATTTATCGATAGATTTCAAAATTAAAATAATAAAAGTTGACTAGTTTGGTAACGGGAAATTACTGTCTGGTTATATTGATATAATATTTTCAAGTTACAGACTTTCTTAAAACACGAATTGCACGCTCACTGATACTACATGTACCGTGCGTGTGTCTGACTAGCAGTCATTACTCGTCAGGTGACTCTGCTCTCGCCTGGATGGATTTATAACGATAGTTCGTAGGAAGTCATAATGTTCTGGCTGAACAGTGAATCAGCACACAAGCCAATGTGTCTTTATAAGCAAAAGGATACTGAACAAGCAGTGATGCTTTTAACGCAAGCCTCAATGGAAAGCAACAAAAGCGATAAGCGTGTTCCTCGGCGCTAGGTTTTTCAGTCAGGGACACAACAAAGACTGATTAGATCACAAACAGGAGCCGCAGCATCTATCATTAGGTATAAAAAATTCACTATTACAAGGAACCACAAAATAATAATTTATGTAAGTCACTTACTGTAAAATTAGTCTGAAAATATATTGTTTTCTGTCCAAAATCGATTTGCTTATTAATTCAAATCTTGTATCTTCAGAACAGTTTCGTATGAGGATGGTCAAATAGCCAGATGATGGTCGCGGGTAGTTAGAAATGGTTACTTAGCGCATTAGAAGCTGGCAGTGGGTCTAGAAATAAATAAAGTTCATAAAGACCTCTGCAATAATAGCATGTACCGTTGCTGTATTTGGTCAGAAACTTGGTCCTCTTCAATCTAAACAGATTACATTAACTTGATATTAAGATAACAGTGGCAGATTCCAAAACGATATGCCGTTCAATAGTTAATTGCTCTTAATGACCTCCGGTGAAAATTTGTTATTTTCAGAGCCAAAAAAAATCTGACATTTAACAGTACTTACCTTTTTACAGCAACCAATGAAACCGTGAGATCACATTAACGAATAGCAGAAATATAATTACAAGGTAACACGAGGACTTTTTTTTTTTCCTTTGTTGAATGCCATGGCCTTTTGAAAGAAACATCCCGGCATGATTTTGGGAACTATGTTAAAACCCAAATCTGGATGCCCGTACGGGAATTCGAACCCACGTCCTCCCGATTGTGAGGCGAGAATATTACCGCTCTCACACCACGCTCGGTAAACATGAAGGCATAATTTCATCACACCGCTTGTACTGTGTACTAGGATTCACGACGGTTACTGAGGACTCTCAACATTTGGAATCAAATTTTTTGATGAAATGTCTTCTGGTGATCTGATTTGTGAAAGCACATGTATAGAATCATTAAGAAGCTCATTTCGCTAAACACCTACTTTAACTCTGTTACATAATGACTGATAAATAGAACAAGTATCTACTTGCTTATATATTGAATGGTTGAGATATTAATAATACCTGAAAATCTGAATATGTTTCCAAACGTTTGAATGCTAACTAATTAGAAAGCTATGCTTCTAATACCACTACAAGAAACTGGACTTAATTCGAAATGGACGCAATTTCTACTAAGCATCTACAGTATCATTTAGCATCATTTTCTGATCCCATTTCCTTTTACTGTATCAATATACCACTACAAGAAACTGGACTTAATTCGAAATGGACGCAATTTCTACTAAGCATCTACAGTATCATTTAGCACCATTTTCTGATCCCATTTCCTTTTACTGTATCAATATCGTCAAGAAAATATGAAATGACGATTCGGTACCAATGCTCTAGCACATCCATATGCAAGTTAAACATTATATCACTTCATGATTAATTGATTTTCGGGTTATGCCGCGTTGTTTATTTCATTACTTGTGCTTTCGGCTGGTCTCCTCCAGCCTTCGTCAGAGATACTGATTATGTTGACATTATATCACTTACCTGAGGAGCCCAAAGCACACCATTTAACATGAAAACAATTAATTAAATGATCAAGTTATGCATTTGTTATATCTTAATGCAGCGACATCTCTATGACTTCTATTGATTTGTGACCAAAGTATCAAAAACAGTAATACTGGTACTGTTAGGACACGTGCTATAGAAAAGTCCTGTCATTTATTTTCATTTTTGAAAATCAAAATGTTTATGACTCGACAATTATTTGAATCGGTCCACTCCAAAATTGCGATGATTATCCAAGTGGTAATAATGCCACGATCAGTTTGTAAACAAACAGAAATTTACACGTTATAAGGATCTAAATAATTTGTATTTGTTCTAATTTATGTATACTATACCGCGTAAACCTTACACACTTCTTAATATGACTCATTACGATTTTCAAAAGGAAATCAAAATAACCTCTAAACTACAACGTTTAAGGTACCGTAACTGCTACAGGATAAGTGATTTCGTTTAGCAAATGTTCTTCTATATGAAATCTCATTGAACTCACTAAAACATAAAGAAAGAGGGAAATTCCTTAAGTTAGCACAATGTGTCTAAACCGTCAATTGAAACTTAATTCTGTCTCTCTATTTCCTCACTGAAAACCAAGTATTCAGGGTTTATGATTCTTTAAGAACGTTATTTCTAGGTATACCAGTATCAACATGTACAAACCTACGTATCTAGAGAACCTCGATGAATATGTGTGGAAGCCTTACGGTTTAATTGCACATTTATTGATGTCATAGCATAAATCTGACTTATATAATCAGATTAATTGAGAATTACACAGTATTTTACTGCATGATGCAGCCTAGCAACTGACGCTGTAGAGCCAGAGATATGCCTAGATGACCAACAAGGCCGAGCCACAGTTTAAAATACTGTTAATTTGTTTCCCTAAGCTGTCTCCCGCAATAACACTATCTGCCTCACGACATGTTACAAAATATTTGGAATTTTTGTTCGTACTCCCTGTTTCGCCTCGAACAACAGATAAATTTCAGTAATCCGATCTGTCACAACACGAAAGACCGGAATACCTGCGACCTTAGTACCGTTATAATAACAAGTAGTTGACTTCGTTTACATCAGACATCGTGCGAAGAAAAGCAACGAGAATACGAAGAAGAAGGTATAGAAAATTACTGTTGTCAGTTGTTGATAAAACATGTTGATATTAGGGAACAAGTTCGAGCTGTGGCAACATAATTTTGTACGGAAACTTTATCAACACCTAAAAATATTTTGAATCTGATTCGCTGCTTGTGGTACGGAAGTCTTGACTACACTGTGGACACAGTAGGAACTTAGCTGGTAAGTACTGGATCAACATCTTGCTTTGTCAAATGTAGTGAAATACTTATTTCCTTCAATACATGTTCATAGGAGTGGAAAGCAGAGATATTGATCTCAATGTAGTTATCAATTTGATCAATTTCAATGTCATTAATTCTGAAACAATCTTCATGGTACATATTTCAGCCAATGGATCCAAACTAACAATATAAATAATCAAGTATCACTAAGTCATTTACAACAAGCTAAATTACTTAAATGCATACGTAAATATTAGTCAGAATTCATTCATTGATGTTCAGTTAACTAATTTACATATGTGTTGTTTTAATCCTCCATATTTTAAAAGAAATTGTGTGCAAGGTTTAATTTCCCACAAACGTTTTACTGTTGGTAAACTATAAGAATGTAATAAAAACGATTTATTGGAAAAATGTATACATAAATTGGCTTATTTTTGTTTATTCGGCGTAATAAAATGTGTTGTTAACAATGAAACATTATTGCGTACAGTTCGTTTTGGTTGCATAACATAGTAAGTCTTTCACACTGAGACTGTGTTGTGCAGGTCCCACTGTTCATGCAACGGTTGGGACCCGCTGGCGCTGACGGAGAATTGCGGTCAGCCTAGCTCTCAGGAAGCGCTGCACCGGTGTCAGGAAGACAGAGAGTTTCGATTCGGACACGCAGCCCGCTGCGTACGGGTAGTCACACACCTGCAGTGTGGGGTTGAAGTAGAGGCCAGGTGGACACTCCTCGGTGATGGGGACCCCGTGATTACAGCGGCAGTAGAGGCTGCAGTTGGTGGCGTGGGGCAGATGCACCACCACGTCATCAGAACTGTCGTAGTCTGGGCAGGAGCCTATCGCCGGACATGACCCTTCTGAGTCAGACCCGTCTGTTCCGTCGTCGCCTTCACCCCCTCCATCGCCATCTCCAGCTCCTGTATCACCTTCACCTTCTCCAGTTTCTCCATCACCATCTCCTCCTTGTCCATCGCCATCGCCATCGCCATCGTCATCGCCATCTCCAGTATCCCCTTCGCCCTCTCCATTACCACCATCACTTTCTCCATTTTCATCCCCATTTCCTTCTTCATCTCCTCCTCCACTTCCATCTCCATCGCCTGCTTCTCCTTCATTTCCATCTCCTTCACCTTCTCCATCACCCTCCCCAGTTTGTCCTTCATTACCACTTCCTTCAGCTTCTCCGCCATTTTCATCTCCAGCTCCCCCCTGGTTGCCATTCCCTTCGCCTTCTCCATCATTTCCTCCATCATCTTCCTCATCGTTTTCTCCTTCTCCATTATTTCCGTTCCCGTCTCCCTCCCCTGTTTCTCCATCGTTTCCATCACCCTGATCTCCTTCACCATTCTCCTCATTATCATCTCCATCGTCATCACCGTCATCGTCATCATCATCACTGTCATCGTCATCATCGTCGTCTTCATTGCTTCCGTTATGGTCATTTTCGCTGCTAGAATCCTCTTCCGACGAGTCTGAAGAGTTATCATCTTCATCATTGCTGTCATCATCGTCGTCTTCATTGCTTCCGTTATGGTCATTTTCGCTGCTGGAATCCTCATCTGACGAGTCAGAAGAGTCATCATCTTCATCGTTGCTGCCACCGTCATCATCATCGCTGTCGTTGCCATCATCAGATGTGTCAGATGAGTCAGAAGAGTCGTCGTCTGATTCACCGGATGTATCTTCGTCGGAGTCATGAGGTGGGTGCTTTTGCCCCAACCACCACCACCACCACCATCCGTTCTTGTTGATCTCGTTCAGCGTGGACGAATCTGCAAGGGTGCCATCATGAGACTGAACTCCGTCAATTAGTTGCCTGAATGGAATTGCCTTGACGGGACCATCTGGTCTGCCGCTGACAGCAGTCCTCACATCACCCGTAGTGCGGGGTGCAGCACTGACGTAGACAATCACAAGTCCCAAAACGATCGCGATAATAACACCTGAAAACATATTACACCACAATTATGTAAATTTTGTAATCATTTGATTTAAAGACAAATACAGCTTTGCTCAATGAAATAAAAATTAGCAATACTGAAACTGTCTGAAGTCCAGTTAAAGCTGAAATATTAATCTTGGGAAAAAGATAAATAAAAAAATGTGTTGCTGTTAATATTTCAAATTAACAGAAGTAGCATTTTGCATACTTACGAAATCAGGAATCACCATTCAGGAAAAAATGAAAGAAAAAATGAATGTCTTGTTTGAGCATACTATTTAATCTGCAGGGATCAAAGTACCGCCATTAAAGGAGTGATGGTTGTACCACAAATAACAACCCTACATGTTCTTCGTACGAATATAAACTGCCTGACAAAAGAAGAAAAGCACCCAGAAACGGACGAGGAAACTGAATGAAACTCATGGGTTGAGAGGGTGTGGTGTTATTTCAGTTATCGAGTCAAATGTACAAAAAACTTGGCAGTATCAGCTTACTTATCAGTATGTACCCTCCCTGGCCTGGATGCATACACTGATTTGGTTGTTTAAGGGTGTCATGGAGCAATTTTATCCTCTCCTCAGGAAAGCTGGCCCACTGTTGTAACTGGTCCTTGATATTGCACAAGATCCATTTGAATGTTAGCAGCTATCTAACACTCCTTATCTCCAGAATTAAAACTCAATAAACTCAACTAATTATACGAAAGTCACGCCCTTGAACCAGAGAGATTATTCACAGTCGTGTTCCGGAAAATTCCGTTTGCTTCGCAGTCATCAGCAAGATGAAGTGGTTGATTTCCATAGTCAAGACCCGCTCATGTTTTTTCTATTGATTCATTTCTACCTTCTGCAGACCCTCTGTGAGATATGAAACTAACACTATCGTTTAACCAAAAAAGTTTAGGCATTGAATTGGTAAATAATAGAGATGGCGATATTAATCAGTCCTTAATATTCAGTTCAGGTATGTGCGGTGGTATTAAACTATACAAAGTTTATAACGATATTCTCGAACATCACCGAAAACCTCTTACTAATGAACTTGCAAGAATTTTTATGAGTGCAGCCGTAATGATTCTATTGCAGCGTTTAAATATTATTTTTAACACACAGGCACACATGCTAATATTATTGTATTAATAATTCGTTTTTTTCCACAAAACACAGATGCGTACGTCAAATCAATCTGGAATATTCACATGCCTCACAGAACATCGATAAAAGGGCAGTATTTCTACTTCTTCCATCGTTATGCCCAAATGAGGAGCGCAAACGAACTTATTTAGCAGATGTGTTATTCTTCTTTTCAAGTTTTCTGAATGCTTTGTATAATTTTGAGGTAGTGACGGTGTACTAGTACATGAAGGTTCATTTAACAGAGAGCGATGTGATGTCACTATATAGAATATATAAAACGCCCATTCGATGGAAATTAACATATCCATTTTAAACGAGATTTACATTTTATGAACTGCATTACTCCTGAATAGGTAGCTGCATTATTTTTACTTACATACAAATTCTACAAACAAGTATTTGTATGGAGCTTCCAATTATTTTTGTTATTATTGGTGGCCTGGCTTACAATTCTTCTATCTATTTCTATAGAGAATTTTTCTGTAAAGTGCCCAATGGAGATAGATAATTGCTTTCAAAAACAAAAACAAACGTATCTTCTCTTAATACTCTTTAAATAATAAATGGACTATCATGATGTGTCGAATTTAAAGATTTATTTTAAACCTTTTAGCTACAGTACATTCCAGTTTTTTTAGTATCATGATTTGCTAAGTTACTGTACGGTACTATTTTGGTACAGTACTTCTTGTTTCGAAATTCAAAACGCCGGGTTCAATAATAACCGTGTTAAGATGAACGTATAATCATTTAAGCATAACGCAAGGAATGCTTACAACACTGTATGTGGTGCTGTTTTGTGCTTCACCTTGAATATTTCATGTAATACTGCTGATCAGAGGCAGATACCAAAAGCACTTTAGATTAGATGAAATTTTTTTTCATAATTTGTCGATATTCATTTGCACAAGCAGTAAACTGAAATGATTCTAAGTAAATGAAATAATATGGAGGAGGTTTGGAAGTATTCCGTAATAGATTTTTTGTTTGTTTGTTTTAAGCATGCGTCTGTTAAGCAGTTCTGTTTATTTCGTAGTGTAAAATGCCATAATAATTTTCCGTTAATTCTTTCACCAGACTTTCGAGCAAACTATGGTTTTTCCTGCCATCAAAAAATGAATTCTTATGTTTGCACGATACTTCAGCTGCTACTGTGATTGAAAAATATTTCTCCTCTCGTGGAACATATGAAAGTGTCACCACTGCATTGCGGAAGTTTGAATTACCAAGAAGACCCGAGAAATCGATTGCATTTCTAAATGCGCAACACAACTGTTTTTATTATCCCAGGAGTCCCTGCATAACACGAAGTCCTTGGAAACTTGATGCACAAGCGCCATGAAGAAAATTTTGTTACGATAGCTTTACTATTAAGTAATACTCGAATTTGGTTGAGATTCGAGAATAATACCTAATATATCTAACAAGTCTTTTCGTTAAAGAAAAGCAAATCGAAGAAGCAAATACCACGGTATTCGAAGAATTTTGATGCAGCTTAATTCACCAACAGTATTTTTAAAACTGCTTTCGTTCCTTCAGAAAATGAAAACTGTTATCTTTACTCTAGATATCTCAAGTGTTTACTTCTTGAAATTTGTTTGAGACGAGGATACTTAAACCTTGATCTAATTATCATTTTTGTTGGATATGCGTCGTATCGAAATAATTATTTGCATGAAAAATCTTCGAGGAAAATACTCAGTATATATGAAGGGAAAATGGGAATAAGAGAAATGATGGATCATTATCGAGAATATTAACTGCAGATGATTGTTTAAAAATATGTTAAAACAACAAGATAAATATTTTTTTCAAATTTACTGACGATTATTTTGTCGAAGTATTTAATTAACGGAGTCCCATTTGTATGATACTAAATTGTTTGATGACCCTAAAATCTTATAAATCGAGTAAAATCACTGTTTCCAATGATACGTATGTGCTGTCGACACCCGTGAAGATTTCATCGGATTTCCATGATATTTTGTCGTGTGAAAACACTGGGCTAGTCACCCCAGAAGACTAATTCTCAGCGTCGAGAGGACCTGCGTTTTTATGTATGGATAGTACTTTTTTTCTCAGTTCATACCATGAAATTTTACTAGTATGTAAACAATTTTATAATAACGACTTTTAGAGCAGTTTAGATAAGGGTCATAGATGTTATGCGCAAGTTAATTGGTCATTTTCACAATTTATGTTTCTTTATTCAAAGTGCATATATATCGTACCAACGTTAAAGGCAGATATCTGAAAACAAACGTCTATAAACAGTCTTTAGTTAATGATTGTATAAATTAATAGTTTATCCTGTTCCCTAGCGTTACAATAAATTATAGTTTTTATAAAATGAACGGTGGAAACTACAAAAAAAAAAAAAAAAAATCTTGACGTTGGATTTAACGAGGCCTTTTTTCCGTTCAACATACAAAAGACATTCTGCAATTAGAATTGAATTTGTCAAAAAAAAATCAACCGTCATTAACGTGCAGGCATACGCCTTACGCTATTATTCTCATTACACAATAGACTTACAAAGAGAATATTTGTGATTCTAATTCCTTTCCGTAGCGGCTCGTAACAAAATCTTTTCTTTTTATTCTCAGACAGTGAACACGAAAAATTATTTATTTTTTTAATCGTTCTGTTTCAGACAGATGTGTTACACATATGTTGGAAACGCTTTGCCTATTTCCAGCCAGTAACTGTGAAAAAATACAAGAAACATCCAAATATCACAACCGAAATCCATCTTCTTTTGGTGGAGTTTTCTAGAACTCCGCTATAAGTTCAATATATGTAATTTATTGTACCTAATGTACACAGTTCATTTCAGTTAATAGTCTCTAGTTTGTGATGTAACTGTAAATATAATGGCATAATTAGACTGATTTATTGTACCGCTGAGGGCTGCATTGACTGTTCTTATTTCAACACAAGACATTAAATGGAGTAGGGTATCGGCTACTTGAAAAATGTATGTCAATTCACTCACCATTTCGGAATTTATTTATTTTTTGTAATGGTTATATTTGCACCGCAAATATTGGAATCTTGGATCCGACCAGAAAGGCTGGAAGATTTTTGTAGTTTGGCGATTTCCTTGTTCCTAGTCAGGTGACTTGATGGCAAATGTGATAATTCTAAATTCATACACAGGAATAGTTATATCAAACACAGGAAACTGTTCCTATCATTTGACCATTGTTTTTAATATTTTATTATATTAGGAAAATTGAAACATACGATTAAGTTCTGGGATACATTATTTTTCATTCCTGCAAAAGTTGTTTACTTCTAATTGTGGAAAAGAGGATGCAAAGTCGTTTTCATGATTTGAAAGTGATGGAACGTTATACGTCTTTCTTTAACGTATTCTATCCGTTGGTTCGAATACCCATCCGGGCATCCAGATTTGGGTTTTACATGGTTTCCCAAAATCACTCCAGGGGAATACCGGGATGCTTCCTCCAAAAGGCTATGGTCGAATTCCTTCCCGTTCCTTGTCTCCAGTCCCATCCCGCCTCTAATGACCTCGACGTCGACGAGGCGTTAAGCCGCAAGTTAAAAACAAAATTATATCCGTTGTTCCATATCATCAGATAATATCAAATTAAGGCAGCGTGGAGTGCACATCAAACCAAAAAGATTTCGAAATTTTACTCTGCAAATGGGAAACTCGTTATGACTTAAGTTGGAGAAATACATTAATCTAACGAAACTAAATAGGTGGTAAACGAGACTTACCTCTCATTGCAGTTATACTTTTTCGAAATTCGACACAATTCTATTGAAAATACTGCTGTGGAAATCAGTTTATATATCAGAAGAAATACCTTATCTCAGATTGTAGTTGCGTAGCTTCTCATTTCCAGGAGGACCTCTTGAAACAATGGCGTATCACGACTTTCCACTACAGCCAATCAGAATTATTGTGTCGATATTAAACTGATCTAATTTCTTTAGGTGGAAGGAAATGATTCATTTATTATGTTTTTTAACTGACGTTATTGTTCGAAGGTCACCTCTTCAAGCGATTTCAGATTGCTGTTTGAAAAATTTTCATGAGTTAATATTTTTTGCTGTCGGTACTGCTGGTGACCATATGGTTAAAGTAAAACGATCCTTAAGACACAGACGACCCTTTCTCATACATGGAAAAAGTGAACCCTCCAAGAAAAATGTTTGGCATAATGTGTTGCGCGTTTATACATCAAAGAAACTTGGTATTTGATACTCAATTTTCAACGTTGTTCTTTAGTAAGTATTTGTTAACAGTATACAACGGATTTCACATAGGTATGTCTTCCGCGAGGACCCATTGAAGAAATGCGTGTAACCACGTCCATTGTCAATGGTCCCGCATGTCAAGGACTCTTCTTCTTCAATTCGCCAAACTGTCTTCTACTGTCACCATCAGCTTAACTGTAAGCCACGATTTATTAGACAGATGCTTAGTTGATGTTCCGATAATTTCGTATTCAGTAAATATGCTAATGAGTGGTTTTGGTGGCTCAGTAGTTAATATGTCTGACTGGGATCGAAAGGTCACCGGTTCGAATACCTGTCCCAGTGGGAATTTACATAGGCACTTAACCCAGCCTTCCAAGTTAAACTGTAGGTCCTCTGCACCCGGTGAGACTACCGAGTTAGGTTAAGTGGCCACGACAGGAGCGGAATGCACAGCCAATAGAAACCCTGTCACCAGGTCGTTTCAACCTCACGGAATTATTATTATTATTATTATTATTATTCGCGATTATTATCCTTTAGGAGAGCGATTGAACTTGAAATCTCGATTTAAACTTCAGCTGTTTTTCCTCTTTTCTTCCCAAAATCTCTTCATCCTCTCGGAGTGCTATCTCTTCCGTTTATCTGTCCATTTCTTTCCAAGTTGTAGTGTTGTTCTTTGCTCCAAATTAGCGTTTGTGATCTTCTTATGACACTCAAAGCGGTCTTCGAGATTTTCTATGTTGATCCGTTGTAGGTCCCTCTGGACCTCTTTCAACCATTCCGTACCGCATTTACTATTTGTTATAGTGTCAAGTAATTTCTTTGCTATTTTAGTATTTTCCATCCTGTGGATGTGAGTGTAGAACTTAGCTCGACGTTTTCTGATTTCTTCTGTTATTGTGTTGATCTTTTGATAGAGTTCATTCCGTGGCCTCTTCATCCAAATGCCATTTCTATTAATCACCCCATATATCTTCCTCAGAATTTTTCGTTCCTGTTTTTCTATTTCTTTAACTTTGGAATGACCATCAATTACTATTGTTTCGGCTGCATAGGTTGCTTCTGGAAGAATCACTGTTTTAAAATGCCTTAATTTTGCATCTACTGAAATGCATTTCTTGTCGTAGTAGTTACACGTTAGCCTGTAGGCCCTTTGAAGCTTGGTGACTTTTTGTTCATTGGCTATTCGGTTTAGTCCTGAGGATTGTATAATTTTGCGCAGATATTTAAAATGGGCGACTTGAGTAATTTTGCCGTATTTCGTAATTAAGGGAGATTTATTTTCTGGTCGTCTTTCCAAATACTGGGTTTTTCGTAAGAAATTTGCAATCCGGTTTTAGTGCTATTTCATGTAGTTTTTCCACTGCGTGAATCGCTTCAGTTCTGTTGTATGCGATTATTGCAATATCGTCTGCGAATGCAAGGCACTTAAGTCTAATTCGGTTTTCTTTCTTGATGCCAAATTGGATGCCTTTCACATGAGGTTCCCATTCCCTGATAATCTTTTCCAGAACCATAGCGAAGACGATGAGGGATAGCCCATCCCCCTGTCTGACTCCAATTTTAATTTCGAAGGGCTCTGAGTCTTAACCCATGAATTTCACTTTGGACGTTGTTCCTGTAAGTGTCTGTTCTATTATTTTCGGGTCTTGCGGTCAATCCCGAATGCTTCCATGATTTTAAAGAGGGTTTCACGGTCTATTGAATCTTATGCTTTTTTGAATTTGATGAATGTAATTACTGTATTTCCGCACTTTCTCATTTGTAATATTGTCTTTAAACTCCAGATCTGTTCAGCTCATGATCGACTTTTCCTGAATCCGGCCTGGTATTCGCCAATTAGTGGATTCGCTTGAGGTTCTAACCTGTTTAAGAGTGCTTTAGAGAGTATTCTATAAGCAACTGGATGCAGAGAGATTCCTCCGTAGTTGTTGATGTCCATCTTGTAGCCCTTTTTATTTAACGGGTGGATCAGAGCGCATTTCCAGTCATCTGGTATTTGTTCTGTTGTCCATATGTCTGAAATTAAATGGTGAAGTTTCTGCATTAGTGTAGGCTCATTCAGTTTCCAGAGTTCAGCAATGATCCCATCTTCTCCTGGTGCTTTGGTAATTTCTTTAAGATCTGGGCCTTTGAGCCCCGGTGTGTGAATACCGGAACGGTGACATCTAGTTTTTCTTGGGGTGACTCGCAATTAAGAAGGGTGTTGAAATATTGAGTTAAAAGTTTCAGTTATTCATTGTATTGGTTTCTTGTGAGCCATCAGACCTTTTAAAGCACAAGGTTGGCGCTTCGTATCACTGTAGGTTTTCCCTAAAGGTCTTATAGAAATCTCTTGTATTATTTTTGGTGAAATCCTGCTGAATTTCGTGTAGTTTTTTGTTGTCATATCTCCTTTTTTTCTTTTGAAGTCTGTTTTTGAGTTTCAAGGAAGTTCTCCCCAAATTCTACTCATTTTTGTTACTGTAAAATTTTTTCCATGCCGTTATTCGGTTGTCGACTGCTTGATCGCACATCGCATTCCACCAGCGATGTTTCCTGATGCAAGGGGGTTGTCCTAATTTCATGGCTTCCTGAATTTCCTGTGTTAGTCCCTTCCAGTCTATTGATTTTCTCCGATTAATTTGAATAATGATTTTGTCCTTGTTGAGTTTTAGGTATTCCGGATCTGGTCTAATATTCCTTGGTGGACGTTTTTGCCTTCTATTGAGTTGGAATTTCGTTTTTATTTGGAGAAGATGATGGTCAGATTCAAAGGCCCCTTTGCCAGTTCTGACGTTAAGAATTTCTTTAGCGTTTTTCTTGGAAATTGCGACATGGTTGATTTGATATTCGCCCTGTCTAAGATTGGGGGATCTCCACGTGGTTAATTTGTGTGTGGGTTTTTGAAATTGTGTACTCATAACCTTATGTCCGATGTTTCTGCAGAAGTCAATTAATCTTTCACCATTCCTGTTGGTACGTTTGTGTTTGGTATGGAGGCCTGTGATATCTTTGAATTTCCTTTCTTTACCTAATTGGCATTAAAGTCGCCTAATAAAATTTTCACATGGTGTCTTGGTATTTTATTGTTTGTTTCTTCCAGAGTTTCCCAGAAAGTGTCCACACTTTCAGGGTCGGTTCTGTTGTATTGATTTGTAGGGGCGTGCACGTTGATAAGAGTGTAAGCTTTATTAGCTGATTTTATTGAAAGCAGGAAGAAGTGAAGTCAACGATTGAGTCGAATACGGAATTGTGTACGGCAAATCCAGTTCTCAAAAGTGGTAGTTTGTCACTAACTTTTATGGCAGGTTTCCCCTTGTAGATTCTGAAATTCTTTGTGTCAAAGTGTCCTTCATCCGTGAAGTCTCTTGGAGTGCTGTGACTTTCAAGTAAAATCTTTCCAGGGCGTTGGTGAGTTGTTTAAATTTACCTGCTTTGGTAAGGGTGTTCAGATTTATTGTACCAATAAAGTTTTTCCCTTTAGTTTTGAGAGTATGAAGAGTTTTTGAGAAGCTCCGATTCTTCTCCGCATGGTGTCCCTGATCCCCCAGAATCCGATGATCAGGTGAATCCAACCTTTTGGCTGGTGCTTGGGGTAGTGATGCTATGATCGTCTCTTCCATCATGCATTCAAGTGGAGATTTGGTTTTTGTGGTGATCTCAGTTGAGATCACAGGAGTATGACTCGATTTGTAAAGTCGAGAAGATTTTAATGCAGCCGCCTCAAATAGAGGATCAGACGTTGACCACTGGCCATCGGCTCTCGAACAGACACCAGTGGGATTATGTTGTTTGTTAGTTTTTGGTCCACCCTGGGTATTTTATTTCCCCAATACCAACTATATCTAGGAGGCTTTCTCCTATCCGCCACCTGGGGAGGCGCACGATGGGGGTACTAACAACCCCACATGGGCACACGGAATTATTATTATTATTATTATATTAATAAATATGCTGTCCCCTATCAAGCGGATCATGTGGCACGGCCCTAGGCTGGAACCTCACATGAAAAATAAAAAAGCAAGTTCGTTGGGTAGGAAATATCTGTGAACCTGTGTTCTGTATGCGTTGTGCACGGAAGTTTTGAAGGGGATTTTTTGCTCTCAGTATTAGGAATCTGAACGTATTTTGCATGATATTTATGTGTAAAAAGTCTGAATGATTTTAGGCCGTACCTTCTCTGCGAAGAAAATTGCAGGAAATATATTGTAGAGGACTAATTCCATACTTACGCATTTTAAATTATTTGAATGTACTGCTGGTGTTGAGAAGAGTGTGGAGCAAGTTCAATTATAGATTAATTTTTTTTTGTTTTTTGTGGGTGTGCTATTAACTGCAGTAGTTGTCCATCACTTCCAACTGCGTTCGATTATCCACAACTCTACATTCGCATCTACTTTCTCAGCTTGGCTCGAAATAATCCCATTTCTATCTACGTCTTCAGAACTTGTCCACAGAGTGCTCCCATTTAATAAAATAACCAATGTTTTAAGTTTCATTGGGAGAACCAACACCGTGTTTCTCATATTGTTAAAATTATTCAGAAAATCATTATTTCAATTAATACTTTCAAAAACATTAATTTCGCGTTTTATCAGTGCTAATTTTGAACACCAGTCTAAAACACTCATACAAAATATTTCATTTTTCTCTCCTACTATTCTCCTTCATTGGTATGCTTCACTTTGACCGAATGCTTTTCTATGGTGGAAATAATTAGGGAGGGTGCCCTGCCAACAACTTAGCTCAGAAATAGGAATTTCGAAGTTAAGCGAGAACCACGACTGAAAATGATGAGCTACAAAAAATTAATTGTAAATAGACATTCAAGAAAACTGTAACATAAGAGACAAAATTTTCACATTTCCGTACGACATGTCGAAATACTGGCATTTTAATAATACGTAACAGTAGATCATATTTCGACCTACCATTGGTAGACGACACAGATTTTCGCTATTAGGTGCTGGAGTATTTGATATTAAATTAAACGGTTTTGAAGAAGCAGACCTCAGCGGAAACTATCACGGGAACCAATTACGGTAACCTCAACATTCATTTACGAGCAGTTATGGAACGCGCACAAACTACGTGTCTCGGTCCAGGGGGGGGGGGGGGGGGAGGTTTGGCTGGAAGGCTACGTTTTGCTACGTTGGGCTACGTGGGGGAAGGGGGGGTTCCGAGCCAGCCCACGTAGCTTTACTTTCACAACATTTTTCACAGTTAAAATGAGGAACAGAACTCACAACAGCATGTGAATATTTATTTCCCTAGGTTAATTATCTCCGAATGTAATTTACAATAGTCTGACAAGAGAAAATAGTAGCCTACAAAATGTCTTCTGGAATCAAAAGGGGAAAAAAGCTTCGTGCTATGTGGGGGGTGGGGGAGGGGGGTAGAAACATAAGCCACGTAGGGCTACGTGGAGGGGGGGAGAGTTCACAGGAGACCAAAATGGAGCTACGTGGTTTATGCACGCTCCCTTATAAAGGAAAAGATGCAAGTTAGAAAGTATAAAGGTGCTTTCGTTCAGGAAAACGCTATGAGCCGTAAGTCTCTCATTGCTATGGTTCCAGTTCATGAGTGTAGGTTTTAATTGGTATCTCCATTACCCAGATTTTTCTCCCTCTGAATTCCACCTGTTGCCGAACCTTCAACATTTTCTTTCCTCAAAATTAAATTTTAACGTTTTATGTGTGTAACTTCTTTCTTTTTGCTCCTATTAAATCGTTTTAAGCGGATGATAAAAAATTATTGCAACGTCGTTGGAGTAAAAGTGTGAAGCTCAGATGGGACTGATGAAAAATAGAGTTTAATTTTATTGTTACTGCTGTACACCATTGTCAATCATCCTGGAGTCAATCTTTGTGATGGCCGCAAGGGACATCTCTTGTAGTCAGCTACACCAATGGCTTTGCTACTCTCACACAGTCCACTTTGGTCCGAAAGAAAACTTTCCTTCTTTTCCAGGTGATTAGATTTTATTATTGTATTTTCGTCAATTCACAAGCCGTTCCCTCTACTCCACGTGCATTTAAAAACTACAGAGCCATCATTATATGGATTCACATTAAAGCACGAATTCAGCAATTGGTGGTTTGGATCACCATTCCCTTAAAGTTCACAACTTTACACACATCTACTGCAACAAACAAGATTTTCCTGATTAAATCAGTTTTTATCACTTACAGATCAGTTTAAGGTCTTAGTTGTCCAAGAGAAGATACTTACGCTTGCTTTGTTTTCACGTTCTTGAGATAAGTATGTAATTTTATGTATCTTACCCTGAACCAACATGAAATTTGCTTAATAACCGCAATCTGGCCTCACATTCGGAAGGATGCCATTTCGAAACCCCGTCCGGTCATGCAGATTTGGGTTTTCCATGGTTTCACCAAATCACTCCAGGCAAATGCCGGGATGTTTCCTTCAAAAGGGCGTGGAATAATTCCTTCCCGTTGTTGGTCTCCAGCCCTTTCGCGCCTCTAATGATCTCGACGTCGACAAGTCGTAAAGCCACAAGAAAAAAAGCAGATAAGTTATAAGTACAACAGCTTATTTTACTATGCACCTCTTACAAAAGAAATAGATGTTTAGAAGTTTCAACATATTTCCTTTGTCTTCAGTCTTTGATGCCATCCTCCTTCTCTTTTTGAATTGATATCATCATCCCCTCCTCCACGTATTCCTGAAAAGATTAAGTAAGGTTAGGAAATGATGATCGATCACATCAAAACAGGCGGAAAAACTGTTTTTATCTTGCACTTTGCTACCATCAAAGCAAGAACAAATGCCGATTTCTAGAATTTCCATCAAGATTAACTACCCCAGTTATTTAAAAAAAACAGTCAGGAATAAGAAGGTTCTGAATTCAATCTTCTCAAATATGTACCTTTCTACTTATTCGATTGTGGATGATTTCCAACCTTGGAACATCTACCAACCGTACAGCTTAGTCCTAAATTACCTGAATGACCCATCCCTGGCAACACTTATAGCGTGATTCTATTGTTCTGTCTGTTTGTGCGCTTATAGAAATTTATAACCTCATTATACGTTATGCTCCTGACACAAATAAATATATAATAATCTCCACTACCTCATTCTTCCAATTTTATAAATCCAACGCTTTACGTGCTATAGTTCTCCAGAGTTGTTGCCATCGAATCTATTCTATGAAAACATACTAGCGTATCACGTACGTATCCAAGTGTGCCGCATCATTCCATCATTTCTCCTTGCCAAATTGTTCCATAATCTTCTCAATCTTGTTCTAACAATGCACTATAAGCACTAAGTTTCAAACAGTTCAACTTTCGTCTTTGGAGAATTATCTAAATTCAATTCACTATATACATATGGTATACATATGGTATTAGAAAGTTTTTCCTGACCAGTAATAAATATTGCATGCTTTTGTTATATAAAAAAATGAATACATTTTAAAGAGATAAGCCGTTTCTGCTACCACAGTCTTTCGTGATTTCACTTTTTTTTAATTTAAATCTTCCTTCGTCAATCACATTTTTTTTCTATTTTAACCCAACACAATCCGACGTTACAACCGTGAAAACTTCATTGCTTTCACACTCCGGGAAAGTCTCTGTTCTTACCACAAATAGTCTGTTGTCACCATCGTATTCAATGCCTTACTAGACCTTTGCCTTGCTTCAAGTACAAATCTGTAGTATTAATTCATTGGTGTTGATTTTTATCCTCTGCTTACTTCTTCTTGTTCAGTTCTGTTCCTCTTAATATTGTTGTTTGTGTTCCCAGAAATTGTAACAGCAAAGCTTTTAACACAAAATAAATAAACCGGTATCTAATCACAGAAATCTGGCTGACAAGTTTTTCACGAATATTGCAATTCTCTATATTGTGCAATTTGTTTTTTGCAAGGTTAACAGCTGTCAACAGAAAATAAAGATAATGTTTCCGTGTGCTATCTACGTCACTGCTCATATATCAAGTTATGGAAATGAAGATAATGCCACAGACTGACACAAATAAACAAACAAACTGAAACAAATAAATTAATTTTATCTACTACTGCAGTATATTTCATGCAAAATAAACTTATTATAATAAAAATTGGCGTTCGCATGAGGAAGATGTGAAAATGGAATAAAATTTGGAACAGATAACAGGAAGAGTCTTCTTCTTCCTATCTATTATTAGGCCTGGTGGCCTGTTACGGTCTCAATCCATCTTCTTGGTGGTCTTCCTACATCTCTCCTCACTCTGGGATGGTATTTGAGAATTTTTCGGTGGATCCGGTCTGTCTTCATCCTTAGTACATGTTTTGTCCAAGATGTTCTGTAGGTTTGCACAGTTTGGAGAACTGGTTTCACTTTGAGTTCTTTAAGTATTTCACCAGATCTCTTTCTCTATCGTATTGTGTAGCCAGCTGTTCTCTTCATAAATCGCACCTCAGCCGCCATTAGACTCCGCTCATCACCTTTGTGGAGAGTCCAGGCCTCGCTGTCGTACAGTAGTGTAGGTTTACCAGGATGTTATATAGCCTGATTCTTGTGTGTCGTTGAATAAAATATGATCTGAAGGTGCTATTTATTATTCCTGTAACTTTCGTGAAATTCGTAATTTTTTGTTGCATATCAGTTTTCTAGGGTGTAGTTGAAGTTGTAACCTAGATATTTAAATTTTGCTACTTATTCTATGGGTGCATTTTTTACTGAGATTTTGGTTCTTTCATGGTTTTTACCGATAATTACCATAACTTTGGTTTTATTGAGGGAAATCTCCATGCTGTACTCTTTTGCTGTCTTATGGACGTTATATACCGATCTCTGATACAGCAAAAAGCACTTGGTCATCTGCAAACAGTAATGTGTCCAGGTTGGTCTGTTGTCTATTTTGATTCTGCAGCGTGTTTTTTGTCACCTGTCACTAATGATTTTTTTAATATATATACCGAATAAAAGTGGCGATAGACAACGCCCTTGTCTCACTCCTTGATTAATGGGTTTCCATTCCGACTGCTGTTGTCCGGTTCAGACTGCAATTATATTGTGGCTGTAAATGTTTCGAATTGCCTTTATGATATGTGGTGGGGTGTTACTTTCAGTCAGAATTTTCCAAAGTTTTCTCTGTCGATTGTATCAAAAGCTTTCTTGAAATCAATAAATGCCAAGTGTGTTTCCAGATTAAACGCTTTCCTTTTCTCAATTAACATCTTGAGTGTGAAATAACCATCTGTACATGATCTACCCTTCCGAAACCAATTTTATTCTTCTCCAACGAGTGGTAGAGAATTTTTTTTTTTTTTTTGCAATTTTCATTTAATGATGATTGAGTAAATTTTATAACCAGCGTTGATCAAGCTTACTCCTCTATAATTATTGCAATCGTTGACTTCGCATTACATTACCAACCAAGCATGGATTCGGAGAGTTCACAGGTACATTCAACTACTGTTTCACTGCTCGAAGAATGAACACATGAGACGTGTAGTCATAGAAAAGTCTAAAGTAATCTTGTGGAGGATTAGCTACAGGTGGAGTAGCTGCCGCTCCTGACACTGTACATCCGCTGACGGTTGAAGCCACCTTACCATCCAGTCCCATATATACTCTGTATATGAGAAGACTGAAGACCTGGAAGTCGACAAAACGAAAACAGTACTTAGAAACCCGCGTTGTACATGGGTCTGTATTATCCTGTTCAAAAATGGCCCCTTGTAATCACACTTTGAAGGGAAGCGTCAATTGCCGACTGATAAATACCAGCGAAGTTTGAGACACACTAAACGAAATAAAAAAAAACTTTGTATTCTGCGTCGATCTTCATTGGTAGGGGTAGAAATTTTTAACTTGTGTATGACCATATTACCCCTTGTGATTTGCATTCCACGTTAAACTGTATGGTCAGCGATGACAGAGGCGGAATGCGCGGCATGTCGAAACTCTGACAATAGGTCGCAAGACCACACGAATTTACTATCACTATGATATAGTCTTGTGTATTTCGCGAACGAACTAGTTCTTAGATCTCTCGTTCCTTAGTTCGTTCGATCCTTTTCCGCAGTCAGACTTTTATTTTAGTTTGTTTCTTACTATGTCATCTAAAAGGAAACACAGTTCCCTGTGGACACATTTCACTGAAGATACATATAAAAAGAAGAAAAAGAAAAAAAAAAGCCGTTCAACATTAATAATTATTGCAGAAGTCACAAACGGAAATTTAACAAAGAATGTGAAAACAAAACACGCTTTGATTCTATTAACAATTAAAATACAACCACCGATAACCACAACTACTTGTACCATAACAAACAAAAGAGCGCATGCACTAGCGGTAGCAAAGCGAGCGAACTATCTGTCATTCTGGAATACGAGAAGGGAGCGACCTAGTTCGCTAAGGAGCTGCGAACTAAACTGAGCGCTCCCGGTCGCGAACTATTATGTGCAAGACTACTAGTTAGTCCATCACCATTTGCTTCCAGGGTTACCAACATTTTATCGATTTTTTTTTATCTGCTTAACGTCTCTCTAACAGCTAGGTCTTTATAGACGGGAAAGAATGGGGGGGGAAGGAATGGGAAGGAATTCGACCATGGCCTTTTGAAGGAAGCATCCCGGCATTTGCCTTGAGTGATTTGGGAAACCATGGAAAACCCAAATCAGGATGCCCGGACGGGGATTCGAACCGCCGTCCTCCCGAATGCGAGGCCAGAACGCTAGCCGTTACACCAACACGCTCGGTTTCGATTTAATATAGTACTAGCTGGAGCCCATAACTTCGTTCGCGTTTGTAAAGAATTTGGATTTGACAGCTACCGACATCTAACCACCATAGTGCACGATGGGAGACTCAATGCTGTTACCACACAGAAACGTCACTCATCTGCGCTATATAGTTCAGGCAGCAAAGTAAAATTTACGGACACACATGTCGAAATACGAAAATATCCTTGATCATCCACTTTCAACCACCATATCTCCCACGCTCCCACAGTTACCGAAATTCGGCCAACGTTGTGATCGACGGGTGACTCTGTGCTACTACCACACGCAAATACCAGTGATCTGCGCTAGATAGTTTTGGTTGAAAAGTGATACGCCATAACATTAACGTTTTTGGTAGAAATATGAAAGTGCCGCAGGTCGACTACTTTCAACCACCATAGCTACCGACATCTATCCACCATAGTATACCATAGGAGACACGATACCACTACCACACACAATCACCATTGGTCTATGCTATGTAGTTGTGGTAGTAGAGTGACATATACGGAGACACGTGTCTTTGGTTGAAATACGAAAACGCCCTGCATCGACCACTTTTAACCATCATATCTCCTACATCCCCACAGTTATCGGCATTTGGCCAACTTTGTGCATGACAGGAAAATCAATGCTACTTCCACACACAAAGACCAGTGATCTGTGCTAGGTAGTGGTGGCTGAAAAGTGAAATATTAAGAAATTCACGTATATTTATATATATATATATATATATAGAGAGAGAGAGAGATTTTTTTAGAATAATCCATAAAAATATAGTATGCTTCCAAAATATAATATTTTACGAAAGAGTAGACAAGGACAAAAGGTGTGTTTTTTACTATTTTATTTTTAAGCTTTATTTTTTATACTGCTTGCATTTTTTTTATATTGTTAACAGTAAAATTTTTATATGCTTCATCGCATTCAGTTGTTGAATTAATGTCTATAAAAACTCATTTTTTATTAATGAAATACTCTCTTACTTTTACCTTGATTTCGAGTATTTTGTTATTTCAGAGTTCAATTGCTTTGATACTCGTTCTTTCTCGTAAATTTACAACTTCTAATATTGTCTCACAGTCATCAAATGAAACCTCGTGTTTTAAATTTAAGTTTTGAGTTTTTGTATAGTCAATTAATTTCATTAAAATCTAACCATCTATTAAGATACTTCCAGATATTTATCAACGAATAGTGGAAAATTCTTTGGCTTCTAAGGACTTTTTCTTGTTTTTTTAACCAAAGAAAGTCTCTTTTACCTTTTTCTAGCGCTGATTTTAAAGTTGACATAATATAATACTTATCACGTACTTTGGCGTTAATACCATCCAGTTGTTTAACAGCTTCACAGATTTTAAAAAGGGAGGAATTTGTTTGTTATTTGTTTCTGTGTTACAAAAAAATAAAAAATTAGAAATAAATAAATAAATCCATTTAAAAATTAATATTCTTCGAATGTAAAAAGTAAAAACAGAACAGTTGAATGCCCCATTTCACCCATTCGTGTAAAGGTCAATGAGCACTTTGGTTTATCGGCGGCCACTGATCATACTAATCTGAAAGGGCTATTATTAAGTAACAACTTTTGTTAAGAAGTTCATATTAAATTAGGTTTAGAAACGACAAAAATGATTAAGTAATGTCCTAATAAAACTGTCATAACAAATAAAATAGCGCGTGCAGTAGCGGTAGCAAGGTGACAGAACGATCCATTTCTCTGTATTCGAGACGGGAACTAACGAAATAAAAGGACCTAGTTCACGAGGGAGTTACGAATTACAGTGAACGCTCCCAGTCGCAAACTATTATGCGCAAGTCTACTATGAAAACAATGTGGAAAGGTTGGTTTCTGATTAATGTGAGTGTTTTCTTCCTCTGTTACGTCCAGTATAACATGCTCCTTGTTCACAGATATTCCGCGTTTGGGTTGGTAACAACTAACCACAGAAGTGGAAGATACCTGCATGACAGTTTCCTGCTGATTCAAGACCGAACGTGGTAAGTGAGTATAAAGGTTCTGGCTTTGCATTACGGAGGATGTGGTTCGAATCCCCGTCCGGCCGACAACTTTTCAGTTTTCCATAGTTTCCCGAAATCGGTCCAGGTGAATAGATTCTTCAGAAGACTATGCCTCCAGTCGTTTCCTCGAATTGTCGTGAAGTAAGATCACGAAAAAAGAGGTACTGCTATTATGTTTCAGAAAAAGGCTGTAATGAATGACTATGTACTAAGTGAAACTGTTTTGAGACCTGCTAGAGCCGACGGTGTTTATAAGGCGCGAGTCCGTGAGGTGGATACTGGTATTTCATCTTACGTAGGACAATGGGCATCGGCACATCCAGTGCATCCGTGCTTTAGGAAAACAATTTTACTGAACCTAATAAACAGTTTAATACACGTTTTCGGAAATGCAATAGGATGATTTTATTGGAGAGAACCGAGTTGTCTCCGTCGTTTTTTTGTGGCGGGCGACCGGCAAAGAGCTTCGGGTGCTTTTCTCATAAAATGACGTAAGCGAAAAGTGGGAGTTTGGCAAATTACAGCTTTTACCTGTAATATTATTAACTTTTAGATGTACTTTCTCTATGCTGAGCATACCAGGCTTCTCGAAAATAGTGTGATACTTTTAAAGTATAATTCTTGAATTTTCAATAAATTCAGGTAAATTGTAAACCCAGTTTTCGGTGGTCCTATGAAAGTTAGAAATATTTCATGATTCCGTTACGATTCCGTTATCTGTTAGACCTCAGATAGGCTTCTTTTAAAATGATTGTCAGAAACAGATGGTGAAAAAGGTAAGTACGTCCCTTTTTATGTTCCGGAAAATCTTTCAGTGGTGTATAGACATTACGGAATATTTCTAAGTTTGGAAGTGGAATGTCGGAAGAAAAGGCAGCTTGAGGAAATAATACTCTGTAGTCGTCGAGGTGACAGGAGAAAATTATAAACAGCTACAGCTCAAATATATACAGGGTTACAAAGGTCATTCCAAATAATTAATCAGATAATTAGTACTCACAATAGACATGCTCAATATACTAGTACGGCTTGCGGACCTATAACTACTGATGCAGTGAGTGGGTATGTTGGGGTATGAATGTGAGGGAGTGTGGAGTGTGGTCGTACGAGTATATGTATGTGTGAGTGTGTCCTGATTCAGAGATGTGGATCGCCACTGTCAAGGCGAATCACGAGTGGAAAATTAGATCATATTGAGTTGTCGTTTGTAAGTGATTGCGTCAATATTAATATTTGCGTCAATCGGTACTGGTCGTACGCACCTTCCTAATTAAAGACAGAATTCTCAGAACTCTTCAAATCTATTGCGACAGATGTTTTCAGATATCAACAGCTTTACCAGTACAAGGTTCAATTGAGATTAGGTGTGGCAAAAGGTGTGACATTAGTCTGATGTTTAAGAAACATTCATCTTACAGCTGTACTTTTAATTTGATGAAGCATCCAAGACAGGCCGCATACCCAGGTGGCTTAATAGATTTTTTTTTGTTACCTTTTGATTTGTACCTTTTAGTAACTCAGAAATTGAAGTTCACCAGTAAAGGAACTGACTGTTAGAGGGCCTTATCCGTTAGAAACGGTTATGGTCAGCGTAATGTAAATTACGTGCCAGAGCGTAGCAGAATAGAATATTCATATCCCACAGCAAACCCTATTCCTGGGTTAGGCTTCTAAGAGACCTGGAAAATTTTGGCGTGTGGCAGTGAGCTAGCTGGTTTGAGCTCCGTTTGAGGAAGAAATTTTAATCAAATTAAGACCTTTTGGTCAACTGGTGGTTATACAAATTTCTAGTCACCAAGTACCATCCGCGGTTAACGTCAAAACCTCTCCGTAGTGAACAAAAAGCAAGGCATACATTAATGTTGCTGATGACTCATCTCTTGGATGGGAAGGTTAAACTGGTCAGTCCCCTTAGAGTACTACGGAAGAACTGGTAAGTAAATCTAACATCAGTCATTTACACACACATAAAGACAACACTTGGACACACTTATGAAAGGAGCTGGCCATCCCGCCAAACACTACGTCTATTCTAACATTAATATGGTGGATCATACATACTTGATATAAGTACTACCTGAGAGATGAATGACCAAGTCTCAACCTATGCCATCAGTGGTTATTAGTTCAATCATGTAATATGTGCGTCAGATGTTATCTGTGAAACTAATTACAAAAATTGTGAAATTTAATCATAATGTTGATGAATTATCACTAGTAATTCATCATGTAACCAATAGCATTGTAAACTTCTTTATATAAAATAATGTTTATTTGTTTGTTCACAGTAAGTCAACATTTCTGCGGAGCCATCAGTTTCGCTTGCGTAATAACTGGTATTTAATTTTTTAATTCCGGCTATGAATAAGTACATACTGCAATTGTTGACGTCAGTTAGATTATTTAGATTCCAGTGACTTGTTACACTATGGCATAGCTGGGTTTCCTTTTATGATTACGGCAAAATCACGAGCTCAGTGTGAGAGAGCTTCTTTCTATGTTTTAGTGAGTTCCAACCGACAGTTAAAAAATAATCAATTATTGTTATTATTATTATTTATTTTTTACGTTATGATTCTGAAGTAACTACGCCAGCAAAAGAAAAGCGGTAGAAATATTCCAAAATCCTCTAAGAAAAATTATTCTTGATCCGAAGACCAGATTCAAGCACTACGTTTACAATATGTCAATATGTTTACTTGTTATAATGAGTGAACACGAAGTGGTGTGTCGGCTAACACACAATTGTTTAATTCCTCATAAAGAAATCATGCCATTTTGCGCAGATTCAGTTGGGCAATCAAAAACTTTTGAAGTTATTTTAAAGTAGTGTATTAGTTTGTAACCTCATTCTTATTAGTTGCTTAGCCACACGACAAGTAAATAAATAACCTCATTCCGTTCAATCCGGAATTACCTGGAACCGAAGAACATTTTGAAAGCCTCAATCGCCAGCAAACTTGATTACGTGTTTACGGAACTATTGTATTTATTGAACTGTGCAGACAAAAATAGAATTAAGTTTGGGTTATGTAAAATCAGTTCAGGTTGGGAGGTAATACAATTTAGAAGACTCTCTCACAAGCTTTCGAATCACATTGAAATAAAATAAGATGGTTTCTGATAAATCATAAGTGCACCATGAAAATTTTGGAGTGATAAATTCGAGTGTGGAATGGTATGAAAAAGGTAAAATGGTTCAAAAGGAGTCTTTATTGACACGGTTCGCAGCAGCAGGCAGTGTTATTTAACTATATCGATTTTCTGTTTGAATGATAAACTGTCAATTGCAGACCCCGGTAGCAAGGTGGGAACTATCTTCACTTCACTTTTCGATGGTCCCTAGTTCGAGTCCTACCATAAGTGAGGGTGATTTTAATTCTGTATACTCTTGCTTTGTCCTTACTTTTAAGTACCACAGTTACATAGTAACGCAATAGTTAATACAGTGAAAATACTTGATACTAGCTAAATGGTTGCAAAGGCTACATGCCATATACACTGAAGTGCCGAAAGTCATGGCATAGAAAGATTCAGATATCCAGATGGTGCAAGAAACGTATAAATGTGCAATGCAGTATCGGGGCTTTCATTTTCACTCTTCTGAGACCTGCGAAATGATTTCTGACGTAAACATGAATTAACAGACTTTGAACGCGGAACTGCAGTTTGTTCCGGAAGCATTGTGGATTCCATTTCGGAAATTATTCGATCAACAGTTTCAAGGGTGTCCTCTGAATATGTAATTTCTGGCGTTTTTCTTTCGCCACGGACGTCGTAGTAGCCGACCGCGTTAACTTAATGACCGATACCAGCAACGTCTGCGTTTAGATGTCTGTGTTGACAAACAGGCAACGCTGCGTCAAAGAACCGCAACTCTCAATGTGAGACACGGTAGACGTGTCTGTGCAGACAGTGCAGCAGAATTAGGGCCTCTGCTAACAAAATGTCATTGGATGCAGGCTAGGGGTGGTTCCATCCTGGTATTGGCTGTGTTTAGACTGAGATCTCTGGTCAAATTGAACCTTGGTTATATTCAGCTACTTGCAGCCAATCATGGCATTCATTTTCCCAAACAGCCAGTGGCTTTTCCAGAAGTCAAGTCACCGGGTTAAAATCGTTCGCAATTGCTTTGAGGAATATTGTGGTCATTTACAACTAGATCCCCTGACATGAGTCGAGTCTAATATCTGAGGAACATGATAAAAAGGTCAGTTCGTGAAAAAGTTCCTGCACCGGCAACACTTTCGTAGTTTTGACGGTTGGATAGGAGGAATCGCTGAGCATTTCTGCAGGTAATTTCCAACAACTCTTCAGTCAATGCCACTTCAGGTTTCTACTCTTCACCGGGTAAAAGGGGTTCTCATAGAATATTAGGAACTATCCCATGACTTTTGGCACTTGAGTTATTTAGTATATAGGTATTTTCCTGAACATTATTCATCATCATTTCTTCTGATTTAATTTTCCTCATCAAAGTGAAAGAGGAGAAAAACGTATCTATGATTTATGTAGGAACCATAATAAAGACTAAGTTCTTCTGTGGAAATGTCTAAATCCAAATCATTAATCTGATATTAATATCAGCAGCTGAAGCTAACTTTCATACTTCAATGAGCCTCCTGTTTATCCCATTCGGTGTAATATTTTACAACGTGGGTAAAACCGAGTGTGGTGGGTGAACGGTTAACGTCCTGGCCTTGCATTCGCGAGGACGCCGGTTCGAATCCTCGTTCGGGGATCCAGATTTGGGGTTTCCATGGTTTCCCCAGATCACTCCAGGCGAATGTCGGGATGCTTCCTTCGAACGGCCATGGCCGAATTCCTTCCCGTTCCTTGTCCCCAGTCCCATCCCGCCTCTAATGACCTCGACGTTTACGAGGCATAAAAAAAGTATGTAAAATAATTTGAAAATTGTAACTTATTGTCTGTTACCTTCACTCTAAGAAACTTGCCTCATTAATAAATCTAACATTCTTACCCGTCTTAGGCCTCGTATCCACTTGAGCACGCTCAGGCGAATGAGCTGCTCAGTGAAGCGAGCGGCTCAAGTGTCGAGCGCGCTCGGGGCGAGCCGATCGGTTGTCGTTATTTTGAAATGCTCAAAGGCGAGCCAGTGTTTGTTCGGCGCTCAGTGTGGACGGTATTTGGCGGTTTCTACAATGAGCGCTAGCACGTGGGACACTGTAACTTGCTTAACTCTTAATTGATGCGTATGAATCAAAGAGGCTGTTATGGGATAGCTCCAGTATTATAATCGAACTAAAAATAAGGTGCATGGCGTGAAATCAGTGAGATATTAAACTTTAGTATTGATAATGTAAAGAAAAAAATAACAATCCTGCTAGGGTCATTCAGGCGAGAACGATCAAAACAGAAGAGAACTTCTATAACGGGAAGTGGTAAGTCTATTTTAATAGTATTTCTCACAGCTGAACGGATTGATTGAATTTGGTGTTACGAAATTCAGATCCTAAGTGCCTAAAATCATATTGATTTTATGCCAGGCAATACAATTCTTTTACGAATTTTTATTAAAAACTTGAAATCAATGCCATAATTAAAAAAACAACATAAAAATAACCTTTAAATCTATATTTGTAAGCACAAATTAAAAATAGGTACCAGCCTTCATTTAATTTTGGAGTGACTCAATAGTGCCATCACAGACTACCCGTACTAAACGGATGATGCTTTGTTTATATACTTTGAACATATACTGCAGGCTTGTGTAGGGACTTCCTGAGGCTAGGAATCTTAAAGTTATTATAAATTTTATCTTCTGGTGGGATCGCCTTACGCATAGGCGTATCGTGCATTTTAATATGAGGTCCAACTAATGAAAGCAAATGTTCGAAATCGATCTCGTAAAGTTCTGAAATATCTCATTGTCCTATTCTAAAGTCAATTCGCGAATTAAATTATTAAGATAATTTCTTCGCTGACGATGACTTTCTCTAATCCATCAACTTGGTAATTTTCTTCTCTGTTTTGACATCGTGTGGATAATAATAAAGGCCGCAGCTACGCGTGACGACACGTCAATAGCCGAACGTTTTCTGAGCACTGAAACCAGGCTCGTTCGACCAAAATTTCCTTTTCCTCGAGCGCGCTCGTACGAGCGCGCTCAAATGAATGAGCGGCTCATTCGCCTGAGCGTGCTCAAGTGGATACGAGGCTTTAGATTTTTCTTCTGCGATATCTCTCTGAGCTGTGTCGATGACAATGTAGCACTAACTCACTAGCAGAAATACATTGTTTCAGTCATATTGCATTTTACAATACGTTTATGATTCTTAATACTCGTTTTCTAGTACATTTTAAGTTAAATTTCTTTACAGCAAAAATAAAATCAGAATATCTCAAAGAGCTGATAGGCCGGGTGGATAAAAATAAAAAATATGAATGCTATTTTTCACTTTTGCGAAATACGTATTACTTTAATGGATATAAAAAAAAATGAAAAGTCATGATAGATAGCACAAATTTTAAAAATCAAAAACGACAAAGAAAAATAAAACTGACTTAGCATTTTGCTTCGCCTATCAATTATAATAAAATAACAGAACTAGAACTCTCCCATATACAGTATGCGCATCATAAGAATATGAACATTAACCGTAATAATAATAAAAATTGAAGTGCCATATATCCACCGACATAGCACATATATGATGACACTAATATTGATTAATCATTTTTCGAGTATTACTACGTGACAAAGATTCTCTTGTGGCTCAACATAAGCTGATATTTTATTAAATGCATTAACTTTGAGCCGACAATATCAAATTTCTGACACATATTAAAAATCTGTAACTGCTTTGAATAGTTTCTTGGAAGCCCTAGTTATGATGATAGTATTATAATTGACTAGAGTCCTCATTGTAATGACACTGTCATCGTCTGTCATAACTAAGGACATCAATAAAGCAATAACATAATTTTCGTGTGAAAGATGGATTTTAATTTTGGAATTCCATTCTTCTCTGTCTGTGAACTCACAAAGGTGCACAGTATTTCCTTTGTATCTCAGGTAACAATAGCTGGTTACAGACACACAATATGTGACTTGAGTTGAATGCACCAAGAGATAAAACAAAGTTGTTGCATTACTTGACTCATAGAAGCTCATTATCATTGCTCTCTTTCCTTTTATCTTCTTTCAGATTATAAGGAAGGTGAATCTTTACAAAACATAAAGCTAATTACGGTAGTACATGATATCAGCACTGGTTTAACAAGAATTTAAGTAACCATAGAATAACACAATACAGCCGTTGAAATGTAGATCTACAAAATTAGTTAACCTATCTTAATTGCATTTCCAATCATTAATGCTAATTTTATTACAGATTAAATTTAATAATTCACAGATTTTCGCAAATTAAGTAATAACTATGTAGACCCATGTTTTCAAACTTTTGGAGGGTAATAAGACGAATTGTTCGTAATATAAGTAAATATTGCCATTCTGTTACGTTTGCATTAAAACATATTGAATATAGTATAAAAAAGTACATTTAAACGTAAAAAACCACAGCGAACCAAAAAAAAGTGCACTTACATATGGTAACTTAGTTGATTATAGATACCTCCGAATCAAATTTTATGATTCCTTACTATCTCCTTCTCTTCCGGAAAAAATTCATTGTGTGTAAACCTCTCTAAGGCGCTTCTGTAACTCATCTTAATCCGGTAGGATTATCAGGCACAGATTAACGGACGGAGAGTTAATTCACAATATTTCGAAATACATCCATTTGTTCAGACGATTAGCAGAGCAGACATGTAGCACGCGCTAGTGCCTGCATAAAACGAGATGTTCTAGCCAAATAGGGCGGTTCCTTACGCTTATTACCATTTAAACATTTTCTATGAATTTGAAGTTTCTTAAGAGTTTTAGAAGAATGGTAAATGGATTGTGAATGTTTGCCCCCCGCAATTAAATTATAAATTACGACGAATAAGATAATTATGTCGATTCATTTACATCCGCGAGATTGATACAGAAAATTGTAAGTAACTGAATAAATCAGTATAGAAAAACTGGGGGGAGCTGCTCAAACTATTGGCTTTGCATTATGCGTGGAATGTTTTGACTTCATTACTGTCCGCCATGTGACCATAATCAGTAGAAACAAAATGACTGTAGTAATTATTCGTTTCGTAAATGTGACATCATTGTATACCAGGAAATCCTCACTGCTGAAATTCACTGCAGACTACATCGTGCATAAAGAAATGTGTACTACTAGTCTTAGGAGGAGAATGAACCATTCCAAAAATAGAATCATGAACATAAAAATCAGCCTGGTAGCCGTTACCATCAAGATATCATCATCAAACACAACACAGGTAACCGATGGCCATCGAAACGCGTTGCTGTGATTTAAATGTAGCAAACACAATAGGATACGGTACAGTGCAGGAAATGATTGCAGATTTAGGCAGCAGAGACATCTGTGATCACTTGGTCCCATGTTTGTTGACAGAAAACAACAAAGTTCGCAGAAAAGCCATCACTTCAGACTTTCTACGCAGCGATTTTTTCGGTGAGGGTTGTGGCAGGTGATGAAAACCGAGTCATTCGTTACGAATCTGCAAACAATCAGCATGGTATAAATGCAACTATTTAAATTCACCCTACTCTAACTGCAAAGAAAAACAAGGGAGGTGAGTATACCGGGAAAGACACGGGCAACACCTTGTCGGATGCAGAAGGGTGCATTATGGTCGAATTTCTTGAACTTGGTCATTATTTCAAGGCAATTCACTAGCTTTCATGCGAATTGTGCTGTTAGTTCCGGGAAGATGGTCACGCTGCAACATGATAACTGTGCAGCACCACTTTCCTCTTCTCAGAGTAGAAAAAAATTACCGAGCTTCGCGGGTCAGTGGTTAACGTTTTGGCGTCGCGTTAGGGAAGACGACAATTCGAATCCCCGTCCTTGCATCCCAATTTGGGTTTTCCATGGATTCCCCAAATTATTCCAGGCGAATGCCGGGATGCTTCCTTCAATAGGCCATGGGCGACTTCCTTCTCGTCCCTTGTCCCCAGTCCCATCCCACCTCTAATGAACTCGACGTGGCGTAAAGCCATAAGTAAAAAAAAAAGCAAAAAGTTTAATTGGAAAGGAATCCCTTCCCCGCTTTTTCTTACAGTCCTGACGTAGAACTTGGAGCAAAATAAACAACTGTTTGCAGTACCTATATTAAAAGGTTTTAGCTTCACCCCAAGTGGACAGAAATTCGGCACTCCAGGAATTCCGAGTGCATAGTGTAACAATACAATAGACGTATCGTATGTTTTTTGTAAATAATAATCATGAGAGTGATCCTCCAGTGTGCCTCAGTGTGTTAAGGCGGCGCTTTCTGGATCGGGGAGGTGCAACGGGACCAGGTTCGACTCCTGGTGCGCGCGTACCGGCCGTTCTGATGGCGGTTGTTAGGTGGTATCCAACAATCATCAAGGTGAATGCGGTGGCAACCCCCAACCTCCGCCTTGTAAACTACACATTCCACAAACAAAGTTACATTTATCATACAGAACAACATTTTTGACTAGTTCTAGCGAAATTTCAAAATTTTAGCTTAACAGTTTGATGAAAAATATTGAACAGAATTTCTATTTTCTTTCTGTGAATTTTATAGTACTTGTGTCACTAATCTTTGATGACATAGTGGTCCCCAGAATAAATTAGTTTTAAGTGGGGGTAGGGGGGAGGGTGTTAAAAAATCTGAGAGTGAGGGAATGACGACTCAGGTGAGCGAATGACCTTACAATTCATGTATCAACATTCAACGAGAAAGAAGTATATTTTCATAGAAACTTCTTGTATTATTTTGTTTTATAATGACATAAATTTAAAAAAAATAAACATTTTCGTAATTATTTATTTTACAAACAAGAATAGTTGGATTTTTTTTTAATGTGCTTCTGGTAAATCTCAAAGTTTCACTTATTTCTAGTGGCTTACTTATTATTGCTAAAATTAGAATAGCATTCAATTACTGAAGTACCTACTTATGAAGACATATTCTTGAAATCAAGACAAATGCTCTTATCCAAAATTACCAAAACTGTCACCCAACAAAACAACAAAAGACTAGCATCCAATTGAATCAAATCAGTCTTTATTATAATCTTTTATTAATAACCATCATACCCATAATTTTGTAAAGTTGTAGCTTTTATCGCCTTAGAGTTGAAACGTATATATGATACTGAGTTTTGACGGCAGCAACATGTAACCAATTCATTGTTTACGCCAAAGATAGTATCTGCACTCTGTAGCAACGAATTTAAGATCCTGGAAGTTTCAAGATGCAATATGCGAATAAATTCCTCGGATGTGATTTAATAAAGCATATTCGTTGCATAATAACAAGTATGCGCCTATCCATATTTTGACTTATTTATATGATTCGTACATATTTTGGTGTTTAAGGTTTCTTTGATAGTTAAGCTCACTTGATTTTTCGGCCATAATACACTGGTTCTACTAGAAGGAAAAATTTCCATTGGCTTCGCAATTTGATGAAGCATTTTATATAATTCGATGAGACGTTTCCAGACTTCGCTTAGTTTGGGAGATATGGTAAGTATCACATACATTGTGTGGTTACGTCGAAATGTGGCCTGTATCAGAGAAAAAAAATTCCGTGGCCCCCCAATTTTACAATGTCTTCTTAAGGCGAGACATTTCGACAATTCGGTTATTTCCAGCCATATCGTGTGTCAAAGGTTTTGTTAATTTGTTAAAATGCGGCCAGGAGCATTCTTATGCAAGAATACATTTAGTTTTAGTGATACGTTATGTTAAAGGCAATGTGATTAGGATGATGTGCGACCTGGACAAGAAGTAATATTTCCCTCTGTGTCATGAATTTATGAATATTTTGAATTAAGATATTTAGAAACCTAGGTTAGAAATCCAAAGATTTTGTTTTTTATTTAGATATTATACACATTCCTGTCACATTAATGTTACCACCACCTACTTTCGACGTCAACGTGAAATAACCAATCACAGAACTGCTAATTTTGCGAACTGTTCACGTGCCGCCGTGGTGAAAGGATACCGTTGATGGCAAAATGGCACTATTCAAAATCAGCGGTGTGGAACATGTGGTGCACCATGGGCTATAGATGACAGAGGCGAACGAAGGCTACGGAGATGCGTTCGGGCAAATAGACGTGCAACTGTTGAGCAACTGACCGCCCAGATGAACCTAGGGGGTACCACGAGTGTATCCTCAACAACGGTTCAGCGAACGTTTGCTGCGCATTGGCCTCCGCAGCAGGCGCCTGGTTAATGCACCTATGCTGACTGCTGTTCATCGGCGACGAAGGCTGGAATTTGCACGTCAGTACCGCAACTGGACGTCCACAGAGTGGCCGACAGGTGGCTTTTTCCGATGCTACATCGGACAGATGGACGTTGGCGCATACGGGTGAAACGTCTGAAAGCAAACACCCTGCAACAATTGCCGGAAAGATCGAGGGTGGAGGTGGGAGCATTATGGTTTTGGGAATGTTTCCTGGCATTCACTGGGTGAACTCATCATTGTGGAAGGCACGATGAATCAGCACAAGTACGTATCTGTCCTTACGGACCATGTCTACCCTTACATGCGAATAATTTTTCTCAGAATGATGGCATCTACCAGCAGGACAATGCGAGGTGTCATACAGCTCACAGTGTATGTGCGTGGTTCGAAGAGCACCAGGATGAGTTTACCTTACTTCCCTGGCCAGCAAACTCATCGGATTTAAACCCAATCGAGAATCTGTGGGACCATCTCGATCGGGTTGTTCGCGCCATGGATCCTCAACCGCGTAATCTAGCGCAGCTGGCCACGGCACTGGAGTCGGCATGGCTCAACATCCCAGTGAACACCTTCAGAAACCTAACTGACTCTCTTCCTGCACGCCTCACAGCGGTCCGCTCTGCCAATGGTGGTTATTCTGGTTTTCGAGAGGTAGTCACATTAATGTGACTGGATTGTGTATTTGGAGTGAATAACATATTGGAGATGGTTGTTCTGTACAATTAATTCTGTACCGCATCGTAAAATATCTGTCGCATCAGGTCTAGAGTACGTTTCTTTTTACTTTTATATACACTTTTTCTAGAGAAGTATGTATTCAAAAACGGGTATTGCAAATTATAAATCTATGTCACTTCCAATTCCCCGTCTGGTCCATGTAGCATATTAGCCTAACTACGTAATATTTGAGCCACTATACCTCGAGAACCAAGCGAGATATCAAATTTTTTTATTGTTTACTATCGATTTGTTTTGTCGAGTTCTATAAGAATCCATCATCATATTGTGGCGCCATGGTAATGATAGGACTACCAATTTCTAAATTATACCAATGGACACATGAGCAAAGCAGCGGCCAAACGCTAGTAACCGAAGAAAGTCCGCTATAATTTTAGAAACACTGATAAGACTGGAATTTCGATATTTCGCTAGAACTAAACATTTACACATTTCTCAAACAGATCGAAAAACAGCCGTTCCTCCCATTACGTTTTTTTTTTTTTTTTTTTTTTTTTTTTTTTTTTTTTTTTTTTTTTTTTTTTTAACGGTTTGTATTCGGGGAAGACACAAGTCCTTCACCCTCTCTCATGATTCACCCACACTGGGCACTTGTGTATAGCAGGGGATCAGTGGAACGTGGTTCATAAAGGTGTGAGGATTAAACTGTGGAGTGTAATTTAGACGGGTTTTGATCTATGAAATATTTTATGCTAGTGAAAAATTAGCACTGAAGATCGGTGGTATTCCGGTTTTGGAGAAGGCGGAAACGTGGAGTCTCACCGAAAGTTTGTTGGCGTTGCACATCACGGTACATGGTTTTCGTTGGTTTGCCCAGAGTCAATTTGAACGTGTTATCGGAAATGTACATGAATAAGTCGTCTACAAAGTGGTGGTTAATGTGGGGAAGCATCAAAGTATTAAGTGTTATATACAACTGGAATGAGTGGACGTTATTACGTTAGAAAGTGTGGCTGCTTCATTTTTCAAGTTCTATTTCCCTTGATTCATTTTCACTAACGAAACTTGCTTCTTCGGTGATTTATCTTCATCCATATCTGTCTGGTGGCTATTTCGGTGTTCTAAAAGACCAGCTGAGTGACTACATCACCATTGAACAGTGTTGTGGATAGCTACTAGATGTGGACTTGCTATTTTAAATCGTATCAATTTACGTATTGCTACGCTTCCTTATTTCCTAGAACAGAAAAGTGCTAACCGGGCTGTCGGCCATGAACTATTAATTTACCATTATTGACGCAACTGTGTGGTATCTGGACTTATGAAGCTTACCATTAAAATATTTCCTAAAATCCTTTAAGACGATTACACTGGATCCCTTAAACGGACTCTGACAGAAACGGTAGATTTGCAGATTAAAATAACCTGTAAGTAATTTTGCCCTACTTAAACCACTTAATTTCAGTTTAAACTAATTTAAATTTATTTTGCAGTGTTTCTGTTTGCATAATATCAACTGACTTATTTCACGTTATTTTATTTTGGATGTTCATTCCGTTCATAGCATTCAGTAATTTTCTGCTACATTTATAGAAGTATTTCTAACTTATTTCAATTAACATTTCACTTTATTTGATTTCTGTGTAAGGATTTTACAAAGGCTGTTCCGTTCGCCGAGTTACACACTCTTTGTTGCTTTGGCGCACCGCATTCAGAAGAATCGATTATTCTTGTTTTAAGTTTTGCCGTTAGGAGCGGAATTTTAATAATAATATTTCATTAAATTGCAATGGAGCGCACGTTCCTGTGGCAATTTCCCTACACAACTATCTTCCCCCTTTCCTGCACCCACCTACATTTGCCCTCTACAAATTTTAACTTTAAACTCTTTCAACGTTTTTGGTAAATTGTTTATCATTTCCCTTTGTAGCTTATTCCAATACCTGACACCTTTACCTAAAAAGGTGAAGTTAAAATTATCTCCACAAATATCAAAACAAGTCTTGAGGAAGAACATAACTGCAGAGTAATGTTAGCCTCCTACTCTTCGTTTTTTGGCAACTGGAATATCCCTCCAAGATTTGAAATTGCTTGCTTATATTTTTCTCAGTTCTTTTCGAATTGCCGCCGAGTTTCTTGAATCCTTCACTTTCACTGAATTCTACTAACTAATCATATTTACGATTTTTTTTTTAATTTTTATTTTTGTAGTCATTTGATTTAACCTTCCACAAACATAGAAAATTTTTATAAAGTTCTATAAATCCTTCCAAATTATCTCTTGACCACATTTTTCAACATTTAGATTTTTATGTGTTAAAGCAGGGTAAAGTTAAATAAAGTCACCCAGAAATTCGAACCAACAACGAACTTGTACTGACGCATCGAGACTGCAGACCGACAATGCACGTGTAAACACGAGGCCCCGTTAGACCTGCGCGCCAGATGCGCGCATTCGGAGCGCGCGCCAGGCCTCTCTGACCACCGAGCATTTACACGTAAAGGATTGATGCGCGCGCCTGGAGTGTACGCTCCAAAACCGTCGGAAAAACCGTGCATGTAAACGGGCCTATTCTCTACATCGGTACAGACAATGAAACAACAAAAAATACTGTACACTCTCAATAATTGTGAAATTAAATATATTTGTAATGTGTTCATCCTCTTTTCTTCTTTTCCATTTAACCAGACTGAGCCACTAAAATTCTCACTACCACACCTAACTATTATTCCTTTTCCACAAATAAGGAAAAAATATATGGTTTGACCATTTGGCTGCAATTCTGCTACCTGACCACCTCACACCACAGCCCAAACACTTTTCTTTACACTGCTCACAGTAAAATATTCGCCAATCCATTTTACTAGTAGGCTGAAAATGGGTGCCTTTTCCAGACTTTCTCACCTTGCAGCTCTCACCAAACCTTGCAAGTAGCACAAACAAATGCATAGTCTATCACAAATGCTCTTCTTTTGACCGAATTTCCATGTGCTATAAATATCACGAAAAGGAGCTCAAAATTATAAATTTGTCTTAAATTATCCCATATGTTCATACTACAATAGTATATTTCACATAACCACCATGCTCACCTTTCATGTAAGCTTGACGATTTATTCAGTTGTGTAGCTATTGCTGGACTGACGGAGAAAGGCTCTCGAAGTTATTCATCTTGGTTTATCCCCTAATGGCAATATTTTATACTATCTACAACGAATTACTGTGATACTGATATATAAAATTATGCCTCCCCCTCTCAATCAGTCTAATATTCTAACTAGCAAATTCTCTTCACTGCAAAAAGATAGTGATCTGAAGCTGAACCAATGTCACATATCTTCTATAACCAAACATTGCAACAGGTCAACACAAATAAGTAGAATTGTGATGATACTAGGAAAAAGGAAACGGACTTTAGGCAATATAAATAACAAAAGATTTCATACTTCTGCATGTGCATACCTCCCGAAACACATGGCAGTTTTCTAAAACATGATTAACGTGGACAACCGAAATATTGTATATGTTTTGTTCGTTACGTTTGTTTTTCAATCATCGCGGCCTTCAACTGTTCAGAGTGCTGTAGGGCAACATAGCACGATCAGGTTTCACTATGACAGTTTGAGTATCAGTTTCAATCACTGATGGAATAATATCCAGCATAACATATGTGGGAAATACTCTAGGAATCACCACTAAATCAATACAGCAATGGGAAGAACAGTAAAAATCGTCTTATTAATTAGGCAGCAAGCATTTTTGTAATGAGTGTATAGATGTATATGTACTAAGATATAAAAGAAAAGCGCAATAAAAGAATATTTTTTTTTGTTACCCATCATTTTTGAAGTAGCTCCTGTTTGTTAATCAAGAAATCCAAGAAGTGATAATTAATTATTTTCGTGAGATAATACTCCGTTCCGTAGTTGATGATAGATATTGACAAAGTAAATGCCTCACGATCGTCTTACCGTTGCTAGGATTATTAATCAGCCCAGCTCCATTGCCGACCGTTTAAGCAGGAAATTTGGCCGATACTAACGGACCAGTATGTTGTCCTAATTTTTAATTTTATGATTTAATTATTTCTTCTCTCAGGGGAACTTGTTTTTCGAATGGGTGCGTAACTGTTTTAAAACTATAATGGAAGAAGCTCAGATTAATTTAGTTTCTAATAGTAGTAATGTATCCGATAATGGTGGGAATACTTCTGCTAATTATGTGAAAATGTTGAGTGTAGAGTAACATTTCAGAAAGTAGCTTTGATGCTGAGGAATTAACGCAGAATTTTGTAAAGCTTTAAGTTAATGGGAAAAACCAGTAAATTAAGTTTTAAGTATCTAATTGCAAATAACGAAGTACTTCATCAGTAGCTTTAATAGAGGTGTCGAATAAAATAAAAGTTTGCAAAAGAATCAATGCAACCAAATTTTAAGTCGCCAAAAGTTTACACATAAATTTCCAATGCGTAATCTAGGAGAAATCTTGAGAATATGGCAAATAAAAAGAAACTATTAGAGATGCTTATAAAAGATCTACTGAGCTAAATAATAATCTTGACGGTTGCGTACAGTATGGTACGAAAAATCAGTTAAAATATCTTGAAGGTGTAAACTAAGATTTCGTAAACTGCGTAGCGAAATTTATTCACAGAACAGCGGGCTCAATTAAATAGTATTTCACTCAGTTGTAAAGTCAGTTACTTAGTCAATTCAAGCCATAAATCAAGTTGAACAGTTTTAGAAAGTCAGAATATAATATCTGCATATCTGTTTTTTTTTAATTATGGCTTTATGCCTCGTCGACGGCTAAGGTCATTAGAGGCGGGATGGGACTAGGGACAAGGAACGGGAAGGAATTCGGCCATGGCCTTTTTGAAGGAAGCATCCCTGCATTTGCTGGAGTGATTTGGGGAAACCATGGAAAACCTAAATCTGGATGCTCGGACAGAGATTCAAACCCGCGTCCTCCCGAATGCGAGGCCAGAACGTTAACCGTTCACCTACCGCGCTCGGTGCGCTGGTATTTGGTTCCAGAATAATTTGTAAAAGTAAACATTACTTTCATTTCTAGAGATAACTAGTAAAAGAACGATACAAATTTTGTAGCTAGAGAATCCTACTCAAGAGTTTGAAAACATTGAAAGTTAGAAACCGGTATGCAAATTTTAAGACGTAATTACATATTTTAAACTTATAGAGGTCTTAATTTGATAGATAGAAAGCCAATTTTTAGCAAGAAAGAAGCATAATTTTGGCTTACACAACATATTTAAGCTGTTAAAACCACCTATTATCACCCACGGTCAAATCCAGTTGAGAGCTAGGAAGCTGGTTTCGCGTCTTCTGCGCTGATAATCATAAAGTTTGGGACCTTCAAGTCCCACATATTGAGCATGTATTGAACTCACTACCTCATTCATCAACCTCTCTGTCTCCAGTTGAAATCATGTTTGGGATGAAAACTCCACATTTCATCACTGACCTGATAACTTTTCCGCCTACTGCTAATCAGTCATATGAAAAATCCTTGAAAGTTGCATTGCAACATTTACAGAATAAAGCAGAGGAAAGGAGATCCAGACAATTTATAGCAAGAAAGAAGCGTAATTAAATCTTGGAAAAGTTCATGAAAGTATAAAGGTTGATTTTTGAGCACTATATAAAAACTTTGAACACATGGTAAAAGGTAAAAATAACCAGTTTGGAAAATATGTAAATTCAGTTGAGAAAACCATATTAAAAATAAAGGTTAATTCGATACAAATAGTCTTCAGTGAGTCTCATTCAGATATATGTAGTATTTTGATCAGGATGGGACAAAGTAGAAAATTTTAGAGTCTTAAAAAAATGTCGGAACAAGCCATTATTTCCTATTACATCATCCTGAGACATCGTCTACTTTAGAAATTCATAATAAATCGAAGAAATTAGGTAGCAACTTCAAATTTACACATCTTGCAAATAAGAACACGTAGAATCGTTTAAAACTTATTTTACAGATGTCAGGTAGTGTTTTCAGTTTCGAAATTAATGATTGCGCAACATTTTGGGTCAACCTTGGCTTAACCTGTTAGAAAATAGTAAACACGGCATTCTTAGTACCAAATGAAAGAGCTGTAAATTAGAAGTGAACTGCAAAACTATGGAAGTTAGAAGCGTTTTTTTAGTTAAACAGAAAATAATTTTTACGGCCAAACTATTAAAGCAACGAAAATTTTCATAATGATCAAAATTAACACTTTTTCATCAACCCAGCTAATGCCAAAATTTCAGATCAATAGGAAATATTTTGAGTCACTAAAGTTAAAAGTATGACGAAATCAGACTCGCAGTAATATAGCTTTTTCACAGTTCTGGAGGTCACGTAGCTGGCTGGTGCGGAGGAATACTGACTGATAGGCGTAGGTTACTTATACACTAGGGGACAAATGGAGCGACAAGCCGCGCGACATGCCGCGCCTCATGTCGCTGACAACACCCGGAACACTGCCGCGGACCATTTGGCAGACACACTTCTAGTCAGTTGTTGCAGAAATGTTGCCGAGTTGGTTGCGTTGGTTAGTGCTGCGTACTACTTACATCAAGTAGTTCAGTTACGTAGGACGCGTGTTCGATACGCATATAATAGAATTATTAATATTAAAAATTCAAGTATGTTAAGACGTAGAAAACAGAACAGACTCGAATGAGAAATTTTTGTATCTGATAAAAAAAAAATAAAATGATATTTTAAATATTTAAAGATTGCGTCTTATTATAAATGTGCCTATTTTTGTCAGTTCTTGAGGTTTAAATACTAAAATTCTCGAGATTTTATTTAATTTCTTTATTGTATTTAATATTTTTTATGAGAAAACTTCGCGAGCCACCACAAAGCCGTGCCAGTCACCTACTGTCCGACCCTCGCGAGAGTGTCCAGGCCACTCACACTGTGGGTGGATGTCACACCTAGGCGTTACTTCCTGCCGCCTCACAGCTGTGATCCTAGACAGCTGACAGGCGTCCACAAAATCAATATAATTCTTAGACAATATACTCTAGCGCAGAGCAAGGAAACTTACTTGTATGTTTCCTTACAAACTTTTTGTAACTGCTTTTACGTCTCTTTTTAACATCGAGGTCTTTAGAGACGGGAAAGGATAGGGGGCAAGGATGGGGGCAAGGAATGGGAAGGAATTCGGCCATGGCCTTTTGAAGGAAGCATCCGGGCATTTGCCTGGAGTGATTTGGGGAAACCATGGAAAACCCAAATCTGGATGCCCGGACGGGGATTCGAAACCGCCGTCCTCCCGAATGCGAGGCGAGAACGCTAACCGTTACACCGCCCCGCTCGGTCCTTACAAACTATTATATTAATTTATTATATTTATGCTATTTCATGTTACAGCTACTACTTGTCTTGTGATTATGAAATATTTTGGAAATCCACACATTGCCTGGATCTATAGATGGCAAACACGTTTTGATTCAGGCTCCTTCCAATTCCGGCAGCGACTATTATAACTACAACGAACAATTTAGTATTGTCCTATTGGCTATTGTGGATGCCGATATAATTTTATTTATGCAAATTGTGGTGCAAAAGGAAAATCTTCTGACAGTGGAGTGTTCCAAGAGACTGCTTTTTATATAGCTCTGGCTGCTAATCAACTTAAGTGGCCAGATCCAGAGCCAATACGATAAGGTGGACCAAATATGCCTTTCGTATTGGTAGAGACAGTGCTTTTGCATTGACCGAACATATGATGATGTAATCACGACGTGGGTACTACAAAGCGCATTTTCAACTACAGACTATCAAGAGCAAGAAGAGTTGTAGAAAATGTGTTTGGAATCTTATGTGTCGTATTTCGCATATTCCGTACACCAATAGCCCTCCAGCTGCAAATGTAATGGCGTGTGTAAACCTACATAATTTTTTAAGGCGAAATAGTCAGTCCAGATCACTGTACACCCCACATGGAACCTTTGATTCTGAAAATATGGATCACGAAATTGTGGAAGGATCATGGCAAGAAATTGGATGTCATAATATGTTGAATTTAGATGCTAGAGGAAGACGTTATTCTGAATCTGCTATGGAAATAAGAAACAATTTTTCTGAATATTTTGTAAGTGAACAAGGAAGTGTTTCCTGGAGAATAATTTTTAAACATAATTATGATATAGAAAAAAAATGATCCACCTAGCATATAACAACTATTTTAGCACTGTACCAGTAGAATCAGATGAATAAATAAGTAATCGTGACTTACTTGTGTCTCCAATGTGTCCATGCCACCAGGATTTGTAGCCCCCTTCAGCAAAATTTCATCGCCTCATATGCAAACCATGCACTAGAATTCACATCATATCTCCGCAACCAGTAGTTTTCTTTTACGAATAAATTGTGAGCGAAGAGTATGCACTTTGGCCTCTATTTCTTTTCTTGGCAATTTTAGAGCGTTGGCAATATCCTCCCACGCATCATTTTTCTTTATTTGTTTTTATAAACGGTTTGAAGTGTCCCACAACAACCCATAATTCTGGTACAGCTCGATTAGTTGAAGCACCATTTCGTTTGCCCAAGCACTGACATGGCACGCTGCGCACACGACTGCACTCTGGTACAAATGACGCGGGACTGACGCGATGTTTTCGCTCTGGAAGCGGCAACACACAACATGCCCCGCGGCACGTAGATGTCGCGCAAATTGTTGCACACAACATTGTGGGACAGCGGGGAACGTTGCAGCGTCACCCAGACTCAGTGTTGCGCGTCAGATTTGTCCCCTAGTGTATCCAGGGCTTTGTTGTCTGTCGCTGGAAACCACTGGAGCAAGACGTGTGTCGGTTCGGCAGCGCTTAGCGCTTGAGGGCGGAAGCGATGCGAGGTTAGCGGCAACCATCTTAAAAATTTCGTAGCACAGTGGAACATTTTCAAATATTTTCATGTGACTTATATTCAGTAATGGGGTTTGGTCTGGTTTGATTACGTATAATAACTTATTTGGTGAAGATTTCCGAATTCCTAAAATCTGTATTTTCTCAAGAATACAGTGATATTTTGAACTTTGAAATTAGAAGCAGTGATTTTTATTCAATGAACCTCCCTTTCCATTTTGAGGGTTTCAAAATAGTGGCGAACGATAACTTTAGAACAATCTAATATCCTAGGCTCAAAAACAGTTATAGTTGAGGTGATAACTGTTTATACTAACCCCACAAGCATTTTTTCTCCTGAAAAAGGCTTAACCGAAACTAATGAAAAAAATATAAATAACTTTCTTGTACTTCCTGAAAAAGTAGAGAAATTTATTGTGGTTGTGTTTAAGAAAATATCAGAAATTTAAAATTATGCAAGTGTATTGTGCAACCAGTCAGTAGAATATGCTAAAGAAGTTACAAATTATAGATATGATGTAACACAGATTTCAGAAAGTTTGCTGAAAATATGTTATATGAATCTGATTTAAAGCCAAGTATGACAAATGTCTGTAATGAACCGTGTGTAATTGTCGTAACTAAAGACGACGATATTTAGAATGCTCATATAAGTTTAAATATTAATAAGTAAACAAAGGTAATATGAGAGAAACAGTAGAGAAAGTTGCTGTATTTAGTAGCAGTACGAGTTAAGTATTTAAGTATGATGGTAATATGAAGAGCATATCAGTAAATCTTCACCTGACGTTTATATTTCACAAATATGTAATACTAATGGTAATGTAAGTGATGACTGTGCTGGTAATTTATCAGATAATACTTAATTTGACGTAATTAATTGAGAAATGAGTAATGGATATGATTTAATTATGAAGGAAACAATTAATGTAATAAACGAAGTTACGATAGACTATGTAAATGAGTTTAATGTGGATAATTGTATTACTAATGTTGTGAGTGGTAAAAGGAAGATGTGAGTAATGATTCTGAAAGCCGAGAGCTTGTCACATGTTTTAATGGTCAATTAATTAATCTAAGTAGTCAAGGCTACATGGGAATTAATAATGATGTTTTATTTAACGGAGTTAACGAAAAAGTAACTACCAGGGTGACAAATGTTTCTGAAGTTGATTTAAATCTCATTACAAATCCGTTTAGTAACCTAAATATCGGAGTTGTGAATATAAAACCTGTTAGCGATTTTTTTGTGTGCAGCTTACATCGGAATCACTTCTTACGTAAGACTTTATCCAAGTACGAAGCCATATAATAATTAAAAATCATCAATGAATTTTGCCAAAACTATCACTTCGATTTTTTCATGTATTTCGTAACGAATTTCTCTCCCACTTAATCAACTTCCATCCACGTAAAAAACTTATTAGTATAAATGAGTATTGGTTACCACAAGCATCAAAAAGCTACTTTTAGTGGCAGAAATATTGCTAGGAAACAAAAATTGTTATTGAAACCTTGAAATACTATGTATATCACTAAATACTGATAAATTTGTCTTGTAGTCGTTTTAGAAAAAAATAACTTATATTTTAGCAATGTGTACAAGTTAACATTATGCAGGTCATATTGTACCGATTTTTCTTCCATAACATACCATTAACCTCCTGTATTAAACAGCGTCATTTTATAACTCAAACTCTGAACTTCAAAATCAATGAGTTCATGAATACATAACCGTCGGTATTCAATAGATCAATGCTGAAGCCATTTCAGAAGAAGGAAATCAACTTGTCGCTCCGTAACCTGTGAAATCTGTGGCACCACTGGCCACTTAAGGGCGAAAGTAATTTGCTTCTAATTTCCAAACGTAAGTGCAATACCAGTTCTCTTTTCAATAACCAGTGGACTGGAATACTAATAGCAATTTATTCCAGTCACTTCGTCATGTCTGTTATTGATTTTGTTCTATGGTTGCAAACAAAATTAGCTTCCTTCCATTGCATTCAATCCAATACTTGTATTCGATATCAATAACCTGAATCAAATTGCTATCCACCTTATTCAAACTATAGTGAGGTCGGCATCCTACGTTTTTCATTTCATAAAATTGCATGAGGGCACCGTTTCGTATGGTTAGACAGGTCAATGTGACGCCACACTCAAAAGAAGTGGAAGCCATTACGAAAGCGCTGGTATGTTTGCCGACGTCATACAGCACAATATTAGCTGGCGACTGAGTTCGAACGTGACAGAATGATTGGTATCTTGAAAAGGGGTTTGTCCTACCATGATATGCGGCTCGTATAGGGAACATAGCTATTACGGTGATGGGTGTGTGGAACCAGTAGAATACAGAAGAGAATCGTATACAGTGACGAGTGGATGCCGGACCACACAATGTTACCGCAGCGCATTACAATTTTATGATGCACTTGTCGTTTAGTGACATCACCTTTTCTATTCCGTCTTCGAAGAAATTCTCCGCCAAGCCGTTCAGCCACCCCTGCACATTTGCAACCAAGTTGCCGCCACTGTAAACCCAGCTGCTTGCTTTCAAATGCGATATGGTCAATCCACGTTTCATCACAGTTGAGAATGTAATCGAGACCATTAATTCACTCTTTACACTCTCATTACATTTTCACCATAATCTTCAATAATCTTGCCATACGTTTCCAACGTACCAACGTTTTTTGCTCTCTAAAATCTTACCACCAACCGCACTTCAAACTTGGCGGAATTTAACGCAAGTTTTAATCCAATACAGAAAATCGTGACACTTTTGCAGACAAATATAACTCTCACAATTGTTGCACTAACCGTTCGTACTTTCTGGGTGTGCCTCGTATGCGATGAGGGCAGAATCAATCTGTCAATACGCTCTATTTTCAGAATTAGTATTACTTAATGTTCAGGAATTGTCTTTCTGTTGCACATTGATTGACACATTTGTTATTAAAATAATTTACTTTATTGAGACTTCACTTTGTATGCAAAAATCGTCAGACTTGTTGAACTGGCCTGACATCATGTTGCTTTGAGCATCCTGTGTGATGTTTCATTTTGTTATAGCATGGTGCCGACTTACTTAAAATTATTTCACTTATTGGATATGTGTTCTACTGTGTAAAAATATCTCTTTGTCAGTAATTATGTGACAGATACTAAAGCTTAATGGTGTACATTTGTTATCTTTGTGCCTAATTATTATTTTTGTTATCTGAATAATGTGTTATGTTTGTTAAATTTTTGAAACAAGTGCTTAGTATCTTGTCACCATTGCTTTCTAAATGTGCTAATATCCTTGACATGTAAGTAACTTTTTTATGTGATTTGATATTACTATCGTGTCTGTGAGCTGATGGTTGTAGTCTAGTAAGTATTCCGCAAATATTGAGCGATTTTTACATAAATGTCATAGCTCTAATATTTTCTTCGCACCTTGAAATGAAATTTCTTCGTCTCTCGCCTGCATTTATTCCTTAATTTTAACCACCACTTAACCATTGGCAAATATCTCAGGAAGACTTGGTTGGCGTACTTTCTAATGGCGTGTGTATGCTGGGGTGGAAATAGATGATGATGATGATGACCTTCTGACTTATGGTTCAACTTCAATTAAGCTTACGAAGAATGCGATACAACGCTTCAGATCTAAGTTACACATCTTTAATTTCACTACATCGAACGACTATCAAAGTGAAAATGAGGAATGTGGCGTAATTACGTCGGAACATGGTGCAGTGATGTGACTGAAGATGGATGACTCCGTCTACACACTTAATACTGCACTGAGAGATTTTACAGATACGAATGCTACTTGGCCGAAAACCAGCTAATTTCAATTTCTGTCATAAATAAATTTTGTCTAACATGGAATAGTAGCAGCTGTAAACAATAACTGGCAAAACCTGAATAATAAATTAGTACAATGTAGCTTAAAGAGATGCTGAAATCATACAGTCATAACACGGTACGGTTACTTCAGTTATTTAATACCATGGCATATGTATCAAAGCTTTTATGATAGCTTAAATTTATAACATTGGATTTACCTCTTTTATCAAGCTCTGAATAAAATTTTTCATGCAGGCGCTAAACGTTTATTTAGAAGAAGTATAAAATGGGTAACTAGTAAAATTTCTTTATTCCTAATGAGATTGTTCTCTATCAAGTTTCTGTCTGAGTATTTTGATTTCTTTTTAACAGATATCAGATTTAAATGTATCAAGCGAAAATTCTTTATAATTATTGTACAGATCTTCAAAACTTTTTTTCACTGTGAGCTATATCTTATACAGAACATGTTATCAGGAAAGAATTTTTTTAAATGTTAATGACTGTAAAATTAATCTGATAACAAATTGGTGCCTGACCGACATAATTTCTACTTTAATTTAAATCTGGTAGCTGTATTACAATTTTCTGTAAGGACGTTCACAGAACTAGATGATGATTAGGGGTAATGAGAACATGGCCAGTAAGCACTAAGAACTTCGCAGTATGCATCGGAAGGACGTCGAACAATAAAGATCCTAATGGTCATTTTGTTAAAATGATTTGCTTAAGCCCTGTTGATAAGAAACTTGCTTTAGTAATTCTTTTTAAAATAGAAATTGCTTTACATTAATAATTCACGTCATCGTTCGCTGTGAGAATTCATCAAATAGACTATCAAAAAGTGACACTTTGCAGTACCTCTTTCTACTAATATTATAAATGCCAAAGTAACTCTGTCTCTCTGTCTATCTGTTTGTTACGTTGTCAGGGCTAAACAGCTAATCTGATCGAGATGAAATTTGATGGTGAGTTTTTTTTTTTTTTTCCCCTTTAGGAAGGACATAGGATACTACTTTCTGCATAGATATTGTCATGGAATTATGAAAAACTAACTGAACTGTGAAAGAAGCTGCATATCTGTAATGCTTACCAATAGTTTGGGCTGGTGCCGCAGTGGATAAGGTGCTTGTTTTCTGTAGTTCCTCTTGTGGTCAACAGTTCAATTACCGCTGCGAGGAAAAAAATTTAAGAATTGTTTCTGACCGTAAGAGACACGGCTGGAAGTTGCTTTGTAAGGATTCCATGTTGAAATGTAGGCTCCAAAAATTCAGTGGAGCAATGGGTGGCAAATCGTAGGTAACAAAACAGTGCCCTAAGAGTTTACTTTATTTACGATATAATGGTCCCTCAGGATTTGTTTCTCCCGCAGTCAGTTTGTGTGTGATCTATAATAATCTACTATATAATTTCCTAAGCTCACTCACCTCGATAGCTATTGGCTGGTGAACGGCTTCACGTGTCAGCCTTCGCTCGCAGCACAGCGACCAGAGATACCATTTCAAGAAATTCGTGGTTTTGTCCACAATTTAAAAGCTAAGCAACTGCTACCAAATTAATTGCCATTATACTTTCATTAATTTTGATTTTCGTAGCGTTTCATAGTTTAAAAAATATTGATAAATTTTGCGACTAATAAACGTGGATCTGCTTTTCAGTAACATGTTGCTAAAGAATGCAACTTAAAAAAACCAGTAAAAAATTAAATTACTCATGGTCTCTGTTGTAACCGCGAATGCCAATTGCTATTCCGGCTTATGATAAATTTCAATTTAATTAAAACTTTCACTAATGTTGTTGCTTGACCAAAGTTTGATTTATTTGCGTTTTAGGTATTTTATTGACGATTTTTGATAATGGTCTTTGTTAATGTTCACTGTACGTGAACATCACACCAAGTATGTTACTGAATCGACTATTCTGGCAATTCATTTCTTCGGTGTTGCTCAACTGTTTGGAATGTGTGTTAAGTTCCCTGGCCGTTACAGATACTATGACCAATGATTACATTATGACTGTTTGCCCAGTCTCAATAAAAAAACGATGCTTTCGAAGCAAACAGGAATTTTTAAAATTTTGTAGTTTTTTATTTAAGCAAATTCGAGAATATGACCTTTGAAACTATTATACGATTGCGGAATCGTCCCTGACCGGGTTTAATACCTACCTCTATTAATGCTACTAAGTTTTTCAAACTCAAGAGATTTTATTCACCCTGAAAGACAGGTCAAGTTTATATTTAGTCAAATCAGGTCAACCTGTGATAATCTTTCATCCTAAAAACTGTAACCAATCTAGACACGTGACGATACACAAAAAACGGTCTCGAGCTTAGTAAAAGTTCCTGGTTGACCGATCTTCACTCTGCATCTTTTGATTTCTGTTCAGTATCCAAGATTTCGAGTAAAGTTTGATTAAAGTAAAAGGCTTGAAGGCTTCCTAGGCGTTTTGAGGTGCACAGTTAACCAAAGAGAAGCTTAACTAACATCAGTAGGCTTACTGGTACCTGAACCTTCTGCGTAATGAGGTTAGAGTCGTTTTAGAGAAACCAAATACAAAAAGTGCTCTTTTTTATTTTAAAAAATCGTGTTAAAAACTTGAAAAGGAAAACGTTATCTTCATATGATATTTCATCCAAATCGCTAGATCCATTTGCAAAACCACCTCATAAATTGTTTTCAAGGAAGAATGCTATTATTATTATGTTAAATAGAAATTTTAATGCCAGTCAGGGATTTGTGATAATTCAGGGGATTCTACGATAACCCTTTATGATGGATTCTCATGTAACTCGACGAGAAAAATTGAAAGTAAAAAATATTTATATATATATATATATATCGCTTAGTTATAGAGATATCGTATCTCAAAATTGACGTTGTTGGTTGAAATGTGACCTGGACCAGAAGATAAATTTCACCATAGCCAAGTTTGATAATGAATTCGTATGAAACACGCCAAGACAAATCGAAAATAAAGATTTTATTTTCTGATATCTCAAGTGAAGAGGTTATGATTAGATCTGTCCTGGACCAGAAAAAAACCCACCTAAACCACTATGTCTATACGGTGGAAATGTACTTTCAATGTTTTATTATGTTCTTAATGGTTGTTGTTAGGTTGAAATATGGCCTGGACCAGAAGAAACGTCGCCAAAAGCACAAGGAACTATACCAATAACTGATTTTTGACATGCTATATCTCGATAACCAAGCGGGATGTCAAGAAAATATTTTCCTTATATTTCATATGTTTCGTCGAATTCTGTAACAATTCATCATCAGATTGTGACGGCACGGTAATGATAGAACATCAACAGTGCTAAATTCATTCACCCCGATAAAACTATGCTCATACCTCGCGTGGTAGTATTTAATAACAAACTAACAACAACTTTTTACGGTCAAAAAGTAAACGATGATTACTTTATAACTGGTACCGGTAATATTATATTCAAGGAAGTTTCAGTAAAGTATTACCTCTGACAAAACAATGATAAAATTTTAATTATCTTCCTTCTTAAATGTTTTACAATTAAACTTGCAGTGCTAATATTTCCAGGGGTCAGCCAATATACAAGAACTGTTCGTTTAAATATTCTTTGAAATCAAAGAAACTATTTGTAGGCTTTCTGGTACCTAAATTGTTTACGAGATGGCGCTAGTGCCGTTTTCGAGATACCGAGTGTAAAATCGTTCGTATTTTGTAAACTCGCTTTTTTGAAGGGGAGACAATCTTAAAAGTCAAAACGTTATATAAATATCAAATTTCATCCAAATCGTCATAGCCGTTTCCCAGATCCGAAATATGTATATATATACAAGAATTGCTCGTATAAAGATATAAGATTATAAATGCTAAAGTAAGTCTCTGTCTTTTTGATACTTTATGACACCTAAACGTTTATACTGATATTGATAGAATTTAACAAGGAAATACTTTGTATCTTTAGGAAGGACACAGGATTCTTTTTTCCTTTATGAACAACAGTTTTAGTCATGAAGTTTTTATCGAATGGTGTCAGGCGGACGAATGTATGTATAAGTCTATAATGTTAAACCGGTCGCTCAGGCTGTGCTTCTCCTGCAGTCAGTTGGTGTATTATCTGTGAATAAATTTCATTTACACTTGGAATGTATTATTTATTAATTTCCGTCTCTCTAGAAGTTTCTGGCATCAATTTATGTTCTCTTCTTTTTATGACATGCCTCGCAGATGTAAACCACAGGTGTAGATCTAGCATAGCACGAGCAGCTGAATTTATTAGAACCTAAGAATCCGATGCTCATGCTGAAGAAAAAGCTAAAATTGAAGCTGATCTCAGTTAAACCCCTGCCCTCCCCCCTCCTCCACCACTCCGCACCTTCGTTTTTTTTCTGTTTTTAAACATTCTGGAAATTGATTCTTTTCAAGAAACAGGTTCGTCAGTAGAATGGTTACTGATGGCTTTGCCGTCATATTATAAGACTCTGTGTTATTTGGGACAAATCTCACGTATTTTACAGCTTTCTATGTTGAATTCTAGCAATGAAATTCTAAATCCACGCGTACGGATTCGCAGTGAAATAGCTAGTAAAACAAAGTGGAAGCCACAATAAGGGATGCAGAAATAGCATAACATTGTAATATGAAGGCGTTATTTCATCATTCAGATCAAGCAGAAATTATTGTAGACAGTCTTTCAACATTGTGTGTGTTCCTGAATTACTAAAACTTATTTGTCTTAAACTAGGATTCACAGTGGTGTCTGTGAACTATAATCTTTTTCTAATGAAACTATATTCTCAAGTTGCAGTCTCTGTGCAAGACAGCTGCACCTCTGGTTGTTTGGTTGTCCAATTATGTATTTGCCGTAAAACGAAATACATAATTAGCCTTGCTATTAAAAGCATCAGCATTTTTTCGTATGAAATCTTCAGTGTCGAATTTTAACTCATCAGTCAGTAGTCAATATTTTGCGTAGTAATTACTAGTCGACTTGCTTATTTACCATCGCATTAGCTATGAGAAAGTATATCGTTATGGAAACACTATAAATAGAGGCATACCGCGGAGTTATCCCTGTGAACAGATCTTCAACATGGAATGCTGACTTTGAAATGCTCCCGGAAACTTGTTCGAGATGCAAGCTACGGTGCCTTTGGTAACAATTTCAGTAGTCCACCCGCATAATGAAGCGTATTATAAAAAGTATGATTCGTGCTCTTCCTCTTGCTGGCGCATGTTTGTGACATAATGGTAGGTAATTGCATACTATATTTCGAAGTTTTAAAATTTCTATAACTGAATTAAGAGGATGAGTAACTAAATACTACAATAACTATGTTAACAAAATTATGTCTGAAGATCAATGAATCTGGTTAGGAATGTTATTATCACCAATACTAATAAGGCCAAGCTTGACCACTGTGTCATCGTGTAGCCATATCCATAACACTGACGTAACACATTCGATACCGGACGTATTGTGGCCAGAGACGTTCTGGCCTCGCATTCGGGAGGACGCGGGTTCGAATCCTCGTCCGGGCATCCTGATTTGGGTTTTCCATGGTTTCCCCAAATCACTTCAGGCGAATGCCGGGATGCTACGTTCAAAAGGCCATGGCTGAATTCCTTCCCGTTACTTGCCTCCAGTCCTTTTCCGACTCTAATGACCTCGACGTCAACGAGGCGTAAAGCCATAAGAAAAAAAACGCGACTAGAGATGTTACTGTTAAATATTTAACAACCATTTTTTTTACTTATGGTATTAGTCCTCCTAGAAGTCGATATCAAGGTCATTATTGGCGGGAAGAAATATGACCATGACCCTTGCAAGGAAGCATCATGGAATTTGCCTGGAGTGATTTGGGGAAACCATTGAAAACTCAAATCTGGATGCCTGGACAAGGATTCGAACTGGCGTCCTCCGGAATGTGAGGCTAGACTGCTAGAGCGTTAATCGCTCACTCACCATGCTCGATTATTTAATAACAATTCTATTTAGCTAAGTAACCCCAAAGAAATGAATTCCCTGACCATTAAAAGAAAAAAAGTATAAATTTTAAATAAACTTATTAATTGCTTTTGTTTATTTATATTCAGTTTATGCAGATGTTTTCTTATAAAATCCGTGCAGAGATATCTCTGCTACAGTGAACTAAGATATATGTGCCAAATTAGATAATTTTTAAGTTTATGATGGTTATTTAGTAACAGTTGTATTTAGTTAAGCATCTGCGAGTCAACGAACAGCCAGAACACTGCGGTCAAGCAGTTATTTTTGATGATCATACAAGGTATTTAGATTCATTATATGTCAACGCTAAGAAATTAATTGCCAGAATACTGTGTTTAACCCGTCATTTCAAATGCGCTTACAAGCTAATATGTTTATATTTTATGTGTCAAAATGTTTTAATTTAAATAAATTTTTGTTTTAATCTGAATACAGCCAAATAAGTTGTTCTGTTATTCAATCTGAAATCCATAGTATTTGGAAGTTACATTTTTGTGTGATATATTAATAAAACATATGTAAACGTAGGTTTTCCCGACGAATTTGCTGCGTTACGTGAAATCATCTTCACCTGAACATGAGGGCACGTTACGCTGTCGAACGTTCATTTGAAACAGCCGCATGGCCGAGAAATCTTCAGGTAGTAACAAAAGTTTTGCGAATTTGATACCATAATTTTAGTTACGGATGGTTTAGTGGTCGAAGGCCGCTTTAACTCTGTAACAGTGAATATAAGAAGTTGGAATGTAGAAAATTTGAGAGTAGATTTCTAAGATAACCTCAATACCAATCAGTCGTTAATTATTCCTTCATCAATAATCATTGACATTAATATCAGATAAAAGCAACATCTTTGTTATATGACGTATTGTGATGAAATTTGCCAAGATCTGGAGAAAGGAAAATTATAATTTGTTTGCTGTCGGTAAACATGTTACTGTTTCTATAAATTTCAGACATCGGGTAATAGCTTTACTTACGAAAGTATTTGGATTTTGATGGGTTACTACTAGGAGATCAGGAGATGACTATTGTCACAGTGAGGAAGTTAACCAAAACGAATTGCGATTAGCAGCCTTTTACTGCAAAATGTAATGAAAAATTTAGTTACTGAAGTCAATCTAGAAATACTTTTTCTTTATATACGTTCCACAGCATTCATTTTTTAGTAATATTTAAAAAAATATTTAAATTAATACTTTCAAATTTACAATGTAAATGAAACATTCATTTACTAATGGAATTGTGTGATAATTTAATTTCAGAGCTCAGCTTTTATTTACATCCATCACTGTAATAAAAATGTTTCCTCTTCTATATACTTGTATGTTCAGCGAATTACAAAGTGCAGTAAACGGTAAAACATTAGTCAAAACGTGTTACGGTTTTTATTCATACGATGGAACACAACGTATCAAGTCTTTCAAACCCATATTGTCCCACTGTTCAAGCAGCGGTTGGGATCCATTGACGCTGACGGAGAGCTGCGGCCAGCCTAGATCTCAAAAAGCGCTGCACCGGTGTCAGGAAGACAGTGAGTTCCGACTCGGAATCGAACACGCAGCCTGCTTCGTATGGGTAGTCACACACCTGCAGTGTGGGGTTGAAGTAGAGGCCAGGTGGGCACTCCTCGATGACTGAAACACCGTGGTCACAGACGCAGTAAAGGCTGCAATTGGTGGAATGGGGTAGTAACAACGAAGAGCCATCTTCCGGACAGGAGCCCAATGCCGGGCAAGATCCCTCCGAGTCACCCTCGTCTGTTCCATCGTCTCCATCTCCCTCACCTCCATCTCCTTCACCTTCTCCGCCATCACCTCCATCTCCTTCACCTTCTCCGCCGTCATCTCCATCTCCCTCGCCTTCTCCGCCGTCTCCTCCATCTCCCTCACCTTCTCCGCCGTCATCTCCATCTCCCTCGCCTTCTCCGCCATCACCTCCATCTCCTTCGCCTTCTCCGCCGTCACCTCCATCTCCTTCACCATCTCCGCCGTCACCTCCATCTCCTTCGCCTTCTCCGCCGTCATCTCCATCTCCCTCACCTTCACCGCCGTCATCTCCATCTCCCTCACCTTCTCCACCGTCACCTCCATCTCCTTCGCCTTCTCCGCCGTCATCTCCATCTCCCTCACCTTCTCCGCCATCATCTCCATCTCCGTCACCTTCTCCGCCATCACCTTCTCCGCCTTCACCTCCATCTCCTTCACCTTCTCCGCCGTCATCTCCCTCACCTTCTCCGCCGTCATCTCCATCTCCCTCACCTTCTCCGCCGTCACCTCCATTTCCTTCACCTTCTCCGCCGTCATCTCCATCTCCTTCACCTTCTCCGCCGTCACCTCCATCTCCTTCACCTTCTCCGCCGTCATCTCCATCTCCCTCGCCTTCTCCGCCGTCTCCTCCATCTCCCTCACCTTCTCCGCCATCATCTCCATCTCCCTCGCCTTCTCCACCATCACCTCCATCTCCTTCACCTTCTCCACCTCCATCTCCTTCACCATCTCCGCCGTCACCTCCATCTCCTTCACCTTCTCCGCCATCACCTCCATCTCCTTCGCCTTCTCCGCCGTCACCTCCATCTCCTTCACCATCTCCGCCGTCACCTCCATCTCCCTCACCTTCTCCGCCGTCACCTCCATCTCCTTCGCCTTCTTCGCCGTCATCTCCATCTCCCTCACCTTCTCCACCGTCACCTCCATCTCCTTCGCCTTCTCCGCCGTCATCTCCATCTCCCTCACCTTCTCCGCCATCATCTCCATCTCCGTCACCTTCTCCGCCGTCACCTCCATCTCCTTCACCTTCTCCGCCGTCATCTCCCTCACCTTCTCCGCCGTCATCTCCATCTCCCTCACCTTCTCCACCGTCACCTCCATCTCCTTCGCCTTCTCCGCCGTCACCTCCATCTCCTTCACCTTCTCCACCGTCACCTCCATCTCCTTCGCCTTCTCCGCCGTCATCTCCATCTCCCTCACCTTCTCCACCGTCACCTCCATCTCCTTCGCCTTCTCCGCCGTCATCTCCATCTCCCTCACCAGCTCCGCCGTCACCTCCATCTCCTTCACCTTCTCCGCCGTCATCTCCATCTCCCTCACCTTCTCCGCCGTCATCTCCATCTCCTTCGCCTTCTCCGCCGTCATCTCCATCTCCCTCACCTTCTCCGCCATCACCTCCATCTCCTTCACCTTCTCCGCCGTCACCTCCTTCTCCTTCACCTTCTCCGCCGTCACCTCCATCTCCCTCACCTTCTCCTCCATCACCTCCATCTCCTTCACCTTCTCCACCGTCACCTCCATCTCCTTCACCTTCTCCGCCGTCACCTCCATCTCCTTCGCCATCTCCGCCGTCACCTTCATCTCCCTCACCTTCTCCGCCATCATCTCCATCTCCTTCACCTTCTCCGCCGTCACTTCCATCTCCCTCGTCTTCCCCATCGTCACCACCTCCTTCTCCACCTCCACCACTTTCGTCACAATGGTCCCACCACCATCCAATCTCGAAAATTTCCTTCAGCACCTTCACTTGTGCCTGGATGCGATCTCGAGGCTGTAGGCGCCCCCGTGGTGTCAGTTGCCTAGGCGTAAGCGCCTTGATGAGACCATCGGATTCGCCACGGACAGCTGTATCAACCTTACCGCGGGGTGCGGCGCTGACGTAGACAATCACAAGTCCTAACAGGACTGTGATCGTAACACCTGTTAACAAGTTAACAATTCAATGATTTTTAATAAATTGTCCATTGAAATATAAATTATAAATAGCGAAATTAATCATAGTCCAGTTAAATCTTGAATGGAGTACGGTGACCACAGCGGCAGCCTATCATCCTTAAAAAAAGAAAGGATAAACAGCAGCATTCTGCAAATACGTTAAATTAACATATGCAATGTTTTTTGTTCGTATGAAATATGGTATAAAAGTGAGAAGATTGTGTCGAGCATTTAACCTACAGGCACCAAATTATAGTCACAAATCATGTATTGTACTAACAATCATGATTATTCACAAATATAAAAATATTGAATTATAGAATTCACAATGTTTGAAAAATTGATATAAATATCCAAATGCGAAGATGAATTAACTAGTTTTCGCATTTGCTTTAAGTACCTCGAACTATGTATAGATGAGTGTATATCAGAAGGTGTAGATAAACCAATTAAATAGTAAAGGGTAAAGATAAAATTTCCAATGTGATCTCATTTTTAACAATCTATTCTCTAAATTTCTATGGTAAGACAGTTACGCCAGTAGTTAGTATCATTGTTTTCTACTGTACTGTTTGATTTTAGACCACAAGCTAGACAAAACGATATGAGTGTTGGCACCGATCGTGGTGGTGTAACGGCTAGCGTTCTGGCTTCGCATTCGGGAGGACGGCGGTTGGAATCCCCGTCCGAGAATCCCGATTTGGGTTTTCCATGGTTTCCCCAAATCACTCCAGGTGAATGCCGGGATGCTTCCTTCAAAAAGTCCATAGCCGAATTCCTTCCCATTCCTTGCCCCCCATCCTTTCCCGTCTCTAAAGACCTAGTTGTTATAGTAGGAGACGTTAAGCAATTTTAAAAAAAGATTGTTGGCTTCAATACTATGTTTACTTTGTTTTTTAATTCGTTACTATAAATTAATTTAATAAAAAATCCTAAATTTTTAGGATGGAAAAGTATTTCATGTAAACTGAATCTAAGTTATTTTTATACGAACTGAGTCTGCTCGTCTTTTATCATCGATTATGACTATCGGAATCTAATTTTTTAGTTTCAAGCGAAAGGAATGAGGACAAGGAACCAGAAGCAATTCGACCACGATATTTTGAAGGAAACATCCCGCCATTCACCTGTTATGATTTCTGGAAACCATTGAAAACCGAAATCTGGATAGTTGAACAGGGATTCGAAGCTGCCTCCTTCCGAATGCGAGTTCTTAACATTACCGCTTAACCACCACGCTCTGTGTCAACGCTCAACGTTCGTGTCGGACATTCTTCAGAAGGCGGTACTGCTGTTAGGATATCTGTTTCCCACGTTTTCCCGATATCATTCAAGTTATATCCTACGATATGTTCTTGAAGAGGCTATGAAGAATTCCTTCCCATTTCTTAGCCCTAGTCATCTCACGCCTCTAATTTCTGGAGCAGTATGCTGAAAGTGAAGAAATGTTGCTGCAAATTTCGTATGATATGCATGAATTATGTATTTAACGGGGCCATCGAGCGAGAGATGAAGTTAAGCAACACGTAGAAGAGAGTCCAGTGTCGAGAAATCGTAGCATCGACCAGAGTCCTCCGCAAATAGTTTGTTCTTACTTTACTTTGCGCTCGAGCCTTACTGTAATCTGTTGGATTAGGTTCTATTCTGGCTAACGTGTCTATGGATCTGAGTTATTCACAGATTTCTGATTTACTGTGAAAGGGGCTGTAAATGTATTACTTTTCATGCAATGACTGTACCATTTTCATTATGTATACAAGTTTCTTTGAACAGCACTGGTGTTGCTCCCGTCCGAGATGACATAAACTACAAGGTAACAAACTCATTTCCATTTCTCTAATGTCCCAAACGCATCGGAGATGAGCTAGTAAAAATGTTACCGTTTTAAAGGACTGCTGTTTGATGTTAGCTTAGTTACATCCAGCAGGTATCTATCAGGTTCTTAGATACAACGATCCACGATCTTTGTAAAGCACTAAGAAGATCTGTTGTGGACTAGAGGGATATATTTGTTTCTGATATAAAACCAACAGGTATGTCCAACAAATAACTTACACAAATGTTAACTGTATCAATAAATAAACAGATAGCAGCGGACAATTGCGTGGCCAATTGTTAAGGTTGTCAGAAAAATCACATTCACTGTAAGCAATTAAAATTAATGAAATAAACATTTGCATAAAAAAGTTAATAATCCCTCGTAAAATAACAAACTCCATTCCCTTATTCAAATATTATTTCAAGCCATTCAAATAATATAACGATTGATCGCAGTAATTTTAGAAGGTTTTATATTATTTTGCTTTGTTGTAACCGGAATACATGTGTGAAGTGCATATTTGATATATTTTTTTTAAATTCAAATACTATTTTATAACTAGCATCATAGGTATTAGTAACACTATTAGGACATGTTAGGATCTTAAAATTCTCCAGGTAATTGAGATGTAGAGAGATTTGGCCTTTCCGGTTAGCTGAAGGTTCCACGCACTTTGAGAATTTTCTAATCTGTATGGAAACCCGTCGGTAGTAACAAGCAGTTTACCTTTATATGAGGAATCAATCTAACACTCATTAGTACTAGGTTTTCTGATTAATTATTCTCTGATACCCCTCAATATGCATTTTGTATTTTAGAAGTGTGTAGATAGTGTACCAAGCAGTTACAGAAATATCAAAGAAGACGAACGTGAATTTTGCGTTCTGGTGTTAAAAAAGTGTAAAATATTTTAGAAGGTCCACTTCGGCGTAAGGAATCACGAACTCTTTCAAACTGTCTTGGTTGGTCCTGTATGTTTTCAATGCATGTCATCACGAACAGGTCCAACCAAGACAGTTTCAAAGGGTGCGTGGTTCCTTACGTCGAAGGCATGTATTGCCGTGGACGGACGTCACATTGCAGACCTGTTTTTAAGTCCGAAATATACGTTTGCGACTCTATTTATTAGACATTCTTGTATTATTTTGATACATTTTTAACACCCTTTAGGATCCCATCCACTAAAGACGTATTTAAGACAACAGTTAGCACTGCTGTTTCTGATAAATTTGGCAAATTTGATAAATTTGTATGTAAATTAAATTAGCAAGTTCATACGGAAAATGTAGAACCGCAAGAAATCAGCTACCAGTTACCATTACAGTACCTGAGCTACTACTTTGCGATTATGCATCTAGACCTGAAGAAACAACAAAATAAAAAATGAGTAAAATAGTGCATAAGTATTATTCTTACTTTCATACATTATTTTTGTATTTATTCTACTCACTGGAAAGCAGAAACTGGTAAATATAAAATGTATCTATAAAGAATGGAAACATTTACGATTTCTTTTTTTATGATGAGAACCTACTTAATTATTAGATTATTGGTTTGTAATTCTCAAATTTTACTTGTGATTCTTGTTAGTAAATAAACCACAAGTTTAAGTGTGATAAAGATCTATTTCGATCATTTTCTTTCCATATACAGGGAAATATATTTAAATTGCTGATAGAGATGAAAGGTAAAAAGGTTAAGTTTGCCTCTAATAAAAATGGAATTTAAAATATCACAGAGTTAATGTATCTCAAACATAAATACCAATTGATGCATATTTTTTTTTTCAATCTGATCGTTACCATCTTTGTTAACATGCAAGAAGATCTTAGTATTAGCTGCGAATGTAATAGCAAGCTGTATCTATTTATTTATTTGTATTTAGTTTACAAATCGTCGACGTTCATTTGATTTACCAAAAGACTGAGGACAAAAATGAGAATGATTCTCAGCTTTGCCTTTTGAGGGAACTTTCCTGACATTCTCCTACAGTGAATATCGGGAAACTACGAAAAACCGTAATCTGCATACTTCGACCAATAATTGAACCTGCATTCCGAAGAATGATAGGCCAAGCTGGGTCAGTGGGTTTTTGAAATGTAAAATCCAGACCAGCACCATATCCGCAAACGTGTATCTGAAATCCATTCAAATCTGTACATTAATACGTGTGTAAAAGAATTCTATCAATTTTTCGCAAACGCACACACAGAAAAAAATCACGCAAAAAATGGTCTTAAAGGATATTTAGGACTCGGACGTTACAAGAAAAATCTTCACCTCAATTGCAACTATTACAACCAATGATGCTAATAGCTAACTTTCGAACATTCTGTGATTATCACTTTGTAAAGTGAAATGTAATTTCCTCGGGATGTTCTGAATATTTATTTATTATTATCAGTTCGAATAATTAGCAGTGAGAGCTACACTATACCTCTGGCAAAATACGAGATTTTTGTACTGTATAATATGTAGAATTCCAAGAGAGTGTGATATAATGTTTCTTTTGATCATACAGGATAGCAGAGATAAATTATTTTTTCTGTGAGTCAGATTTTCCGCAAAAAGAAAACAAATCTCTCCTTCATAACGCTCTGTTAATAATACACCCCACTCAAATATAATTAACACTGATTGTTTTTTGTCAATCGTGATTCCCGGAGGTAAAGTCCACATTTATCTATAAAAATTAAAGTTACTGCCATGAATAGGAGAGATTATTAGTTGCAAATTGGTGGTAAATTCTGGTTTCTTCGCACTCAACAACGAGATGAAGTGGTTAAGACGTATTTTCAGAAAACACACCACATAAATAATGTTTAACTGTATTTCACCTAACGAAACAGGACAAAATAGTGACATTGCATGAATTTTTGTTTTCGTATAATCTCCCTACGGTTTCTACTGTAATGATCACAACCCTATCTTTGCTTCACCTCGTTTCTTTCCAAGCGTTAATGCCATCTATTTTGTCCTTCCAGAAAGTTACGATTTCTTACGATACTGCTCTTACTTTCCCTTCCTTTCTTCTATCACAAATGAAGTGCCAAAGAATAAAACATATTAAGTTGTAACAGCCCTAATACCTGTATTTTGAATAGCATTGGACTGTGTGAAATATTTGTAGTCAGCCAAAGTTTGCTTGAAAGTGATTTGATATGTTTATTTTGTAAATTCTTGTAAATAAGTGTATATAGACTTTGTTTTAGGTAAGAAAAATTATTTAAAGACCATTTAATATGTTTAAGAACCGAATGGTGCAAGAGAATTTATTAAAAGTTTGTAATTCCATGTATTACTGTAATTTACGATGTCTACAGGACAATTTTCCACCATTTGAAAGGATTTCTGTAAATAATTTTGTATTTAAGTATCTATAATTACCATTTCTAATCATTTTGTAATGTTATTAATTAATTTTGTATCAATTCCGATTGTTTTTAATATGTTTGATTGTTTGAGTGATTGTTAATGATCGAGAAATATCGGGCGGATGCCTTTGAAGAATTCTCGTAATTTCGATAGACTCTATATAAACAGATTGCCTGGACAGAGAGTTTAGTTTGCATTAAGTATTAATTCAGTGTTACAGAGACATTCATGCAAGTTTTCATTCAGTATTCAGTAAGTCAGTATTGCATCTTTGGATTGTAACAACTATGCTTGTGAATGTCGCAGACTTGTTTTGATTGGATCAAAATAAACGAACATCTTCACATAACCTTGTTTTTTGGTGGACTTTTAATTAATGCAGTAATAAAACCACCTAAAGAACCTTAACATGGCGACCGTTGACATGACGAGAAGTTCTTAAACATCTGTGGGATGTTTATCTTCTAAAAAGAATCTGCAGAAATTGCGACGGTTTATCGGCGATAAGCGAAAATAACCTGCGAGAAAATTTCGACCGGCTACGACACGGATTTGACGCCGAGCGGACCTTCTTCGGCCTAAGGCGGAGATTCTCCATCAGGAATCGGCTGTAATCTTCCGACGTCGAGTGGAGTTCCTTCGGCCTCAAAATCGTCTTCCTACAGTGAATTGTGAAAAGTGTGGTTAAGTGTTTGAAGTCAGTGTGGTGTTTAATGGTTAAATAAGTGCTTTTAAGTGAAATTTAATGTGATACAAAAGTGAGGAATAACTGTAAGTACGGCATTGAATATTCAAGTGATTTCTTTTGCATGTTATCGTGTGGCAGTTTGGAAAGATTTTAATTTTCCTTAATTTTGTTTTGTATGTTGATTTTGTTAATTACTAAAAATGGCTGATAATCAGAACCTGCAAGCTTTTCTAGAGTCATTTGTAACCAATTTTAATGCAAAATTTTCTGAACTTGATGGTAAACTTGATAGTAAGTTTTCTGAATTTAGAAATGAGTTAAAAAGTGATACTGACAGTAAGTTTTCCGAAATTGATGACAAATTTGATAGCAAGTTTTCCAAATTGGATAACAAATTTTCTGAATTTAGAAATGAGTTAAAAAGTGATAATGACAGCAAATTTTCTGAATTTAAAACTGAGTTGAATCTTGACAACAAATTTTCTGAAATTAAGTCTCAGTTTTCCGAAATTGATGGCAAATTTGATAATAAATTTTCCAAATTTGATAGCAAATTTTCTGAAATTAATGAGAAGTTTTCTCAACTGCAACAAAACAATGATAAAACATTCTCTGATTTGACTAAATGTTTTGATGTTAAAATCACAGAGCAATTTCAGGGTTTTAGCTCTCAATTCAAGGAAGATATTAACAATTTAGATTCTAAATTGGGGAAGGTAGTAACAGAATGTCAGGAGAAATTTGAGAAAGTTACAAAATTTTGTGAACAGAATAAGGCTGAATGTGAAAATTTGATTTATAAAGAGGTGAAGGAAGTCAGTGAAAATTGTGATAAGATGAGGGAGGAATATGTTGCTTTATTCCAAGCTAATGATGTTAAAGCTAATGAGTTAAGACAGGAAGTGTTCGGTATAGGGAAAAATGTTAATGCATTGGTAAATCAACAGGAACAGTTAGCGCGTGGATTAGAAAGTAATGTAAATCAGTTAGAAAAAAGGGTTACTGGGTTACAGGTTCAGTTAAGTCAGATTCCCTTAACAGGTAATCCAAATTTCAGTGTCGATGTAAAAGAAGAATTTGAATTCTATGATGATAGTGGGAGGCTTCACCCTATTGAATTTATAGATAATTTTGAAAAATCAGACTATTTTAATTTGTTACCCGATAATAAGAAAATTGCACTTGTGGGTAAACATCTAAAGTCTTATGCTAGGGCATGGGGTGATAGACAAGCTAGGGAAGTAACTGACTACGATCTGTTTAAAGAAAACTTTTTGAAACATTTTTGGTCGACAAGCAGGCAGATTCAGGAAAAGAGAGAGTTGATGACTGGAAGGCCCTATAAACCTGGTCGGGAAACTCAACATGATTTTTTTCATAAATGTTGGATCCGTTGTAAGTACCTAGACCATCCTTATGGAGAGGAGGAATTTATTGATTTGATAGGAGCTAGGCTACCTCAGCAAACAAGAAATTTAATTGCCACTTTGGATGTAGTAAATGTGGATAGAGTTTCTGAATTGTTGAGACGCTTGGATGCCCAGGAGTCATTCAATGAAACAACATTACCACCATCAACACCATAGGAGGGGCAGCAGGAGTCCCCCTAGAAGGGGTAATGGGTCAAGGGATGGTAGATCCAGGGGATGGGATCGTGATAATTACGCAAGGAGGAATAATAATGGGGGAGTGAGAGAACAGAACCCTCAATCTGAAAGGGAAAGGCAGCATGGGGGGCAGGCAAACTAAAGACCACCCCTGTTATGGGCCCCGCAGTGGTGGACAAGAAGGTGGGTCCAGGTACCAACTGCTATAGCGTTAATACCCTTTTTATGAATAATCCCCGAGAAGATTTATTGGAAGAGGTAGAGATAGCAGCAAGTGAATTGCAGGATAAGGTTATGATAGATGTAATTAATGATCTTGATGATTTAAAGACTGATAATAAGATAAAGTGGGAAGGGGACCACCATAGTACCTTATCACTAGAATCAGTGTGCGAAAGTAATAATTTTCATGTAGAAGATTTTCGAAATGGTCACTGCTTAATTACAAAAAGGGGTGCAGAATTTATAGTGCATACTACAGTGTGGCTATCAGAAACTTGTAAGGTCCAGAATGGCATAGTTGGGACTATGTGTGCTAGGATAGGTGGTAATGAAGTTTGTAGAAGTGCTGAAATCGAGGAGTTTCTCAAATATCTTGAAGATGAAGGTGATACAGTGGTGTGGATAGGAGACCCAGATGAGGAGGAGAATTGTAAGTCAAAGTATTTGTCTTCTGAAGAGAGAGTGGTTGAAAAGCCTTATGTACCAATCCCTAAGTTGGAAAAATGTCCTAATTTTGACCTAGCTGATACGTTATTTAGCTCTTTATTTGGTGTAGATGATGACAGTGAAGAAATGGGTGGGAGTAAGGATTTATCTGAACCAGTTTCTTATCTGGAAAATTGTACAGAATGTGACTTAGATGACACTATGTTTTGTACTCTCTTTGATGTGGAAGCTAATAGTGAAGTAGTAGTTGCTGAGAAAAATAATTATTTTGTGGAGGAAGTCAGTAAGCCAGATGTTAAAACAGTTTTAGGAACTGATTCAGATAAGTTGGTAAGTTTAAGTAGTAATCAAATGATGAAGAGTGGGGTTGGGAGTAATGATGGACAAAACTGTAGTAGTGAGAATAATAAATTTGTATTACCAGTTGAGTCAACAGCATTGCTTTTAAGTGACAATCAATTTGCTAAAACAGAACCATTGTATGTCTCAGCTGTTGTGTGGTTGTACCAAAGTCTGTTGTCTGAGATGATTGGAAGTTTGTGTTTCTGTATGTATATAATGAAGCTTTGTGAAAATAGAAATGTAATATTAAATGTGTATACAAAAGTTGAAGAAAACTGGAAGGTTAGGAAAAAGTAACTTACATAGTTCTGGTTTTCCAGGGAAATCCTGGAACCCACTTATGAGAATTAATTGAAATGCATGGTTTGGGGAGGGGTCAACAGTCTGTAAATATCTAATTCTGTAAATAAGTTTGATTGAATTGATGCATGTAAATAGTTTGTGTGAGTACTTAAGCTCAGATGCAGATGTAAGCATTTCAATGTATAATTTGTGACAGTTTTGTGTAGAGACTTTTGGTATTTTCATGATGTTGTGACTTTCTACATTTTGATGACAAATTATCAGCTGTAAAATGTAAACAGACTGGTGTAATTAACAAGGAGACATCAAGTGTGTAATTTGGAGTGAAAATAATTGTAACTTAAGGTGATGGTATTGAACGTTTGTTGTGTAAAAACAGTAAATGATAAAATGATTGGACCTGAGAAAAGACAATTATTGTAAACAAAGTCAGTGTCATGGACTATGTGCAGATGTTGTATGAAGAATTGTATTTGTTCATTGTAAAAGTCATTATGGTTGATTGATTGTAATCTGTTCGTGTCTGCATTATGTGTACATTCAACCTGTTTAGATTCGTGACGGATTCAATCAATTTTATCTGTGTAAAATTAAGTGACTCCTGGGGAGGGGTTGTAACATCCCTAATACCTGTATTTTGAATAGCATTGGACTGTGTGAAATATTTGTAGTCAGCCAAAGTTTGCTTGAAAGTGATTTGATATGTTTATTTTGTAAATTCTTGTAAATAAGTGTATATAGACTTTGTTTTAGGTAAGAAAAATTATTTAAAGACCATTTAATATGTTTAAGAACCGAATGGTGCAAGAGAATTTATTAAAAGTTTGTAATTCCATGTATTACTGTAATTTACGATGTCTACAGGACAATTTTCCACCATTTGAAAGGATTTCTGTAAATAATTTTGTATTTAAGTATCTGTAATTACCATTTCTAATCATTTTGTAATGTTATTAATTAATTTTGTATCAATTCCGATTGTTTTTAATATGTTTGATTGTTTGAGTGATTGTTAATGATCGAGAAATATCGGGCGGATGCCTTTGAAGAATTCTCGTAATTTCGATAGACTCTATATAAACAGATTGCCTGGACAGAGAGTTTAGTTTGCATTAAGTATTAATTCAGTGTTACAGAGACATTCATGCAAGTTTTCATTCAGTATTCAGTAAGTCAGTATTGCATCTTTGGATTGTAACAACTATGCTTGTGAATGTCGCAGACTTGTTTTGATTGGATCAAAATAAACGAACATCTTCACATAACCTTGTTTTTTGGTGGACTTTTAATTAATGCAGTAATAAAACCACCTAAAGAACCTTAACAAAGTCCATATTTATTTTTTAAATCATGATGTATTCTTGTTACTATTAATGAATAATATGGCAACAACATATTGAGCCTTCAAGATATTTTCACTCGTAAATTTCGCAAAAAAAAATCAGAACGAATTCCAGTAAAATAATTAAAAGTTGACTTAAAACGTTTTATTCGTTGTCTCTTCAAATGCTTCAATAGGTTTTCCATCCACAGTTAGATCCTTGTCTATCAAATATTAGCTTGTTACTAGTTCATTTCTTGATGCCATTCCCGTCTCTAAAATTGCCAGTGGTAATATATTCCAATGTCTATACACCATATATCTTTCTCCCTACACTTTATTCATCAATTCCTATTCTTCTTGATTCCAAAACTAAATCACCTTCTAAAAGATACAGACGACTATCATTTGTAAAAAATGTGCACTATCCAATTGTAGCGGTCTGGTAGCTTACTATTTAATGTTTACGCCTTGAAAACTCAGGGCTCCCGATAAGGCCAGGAATGTTTACAGACACGTAAGCTGACCTATATCTATAGTCTTGTATACTAGGATGCACCATTATTTAGACTCATTCGTAATCTGTAGGTCAGTCACGAAAGTCGGAAAGGTAGAGGGCTTGGTAACTTGAAACTGTATCTCCAAGTCGTGAGGTATCATTACTTTACTTTATCATTCAATTTGATGCACAAGCCGTTTATCATAATTCCAAGTTAGATATTGAATGAGAGGTTTTGCTTTTCCTAGAAATACAATCTCGAATCTCAGATATATAATTTTGAAATATTTTTATCATTACACACTCCTGAGACAAAAACCTGACGAAAACCTTTCTCTCCAACAAAATCTCCCATTACACTTGATGATACATATCCCTAAATAATTCCAGGGAAATGACGAGATTGTTCCTTCAGAAGACATAATGCTGTATAACAGAGTTACATCGAGAAAGGAATCTTAGCAAATGTAGAGGGATCTAGACAAGATTTCTAGCTAGGTAAGGAGTGAAGGTAAATGCTAAGAACACTCAACCTATTATATATACAGATAGGGAAAAAAAGATTTTATATGATATTTCAAAGGAAGGGGAATTGCTTGTTGAAGGAATAAAATGTAAATCATGGGAGAATCAGTTTACAGTAAGCTAACTAGAGCAGGACAAATTGTGGAGATTGTGGGTAGAAGGATCCGAGGATTCCATATGTTGGAGAGGATAATGCGAAGATGTACCATGGAAACAAAAGATATGGGTTATAAAATTTTGATCAGGGCTTTGCTAGAGTTTTGTGAGATGATACGAGATACACATCGTTTGTGTCAAATACTAGAGTTGGAGAGGTTGCAAAGAAGGGCAGCTAGATTTATATGTCGAAATTACAGAAAGTTGGGAGTCATTGCAGGATAGAAGGCGCTGAAAAGATTTTTGGGCACATAGAAAGTGTACATTGGTGATGACGCCTGTATAATATTAGTGGTAGATTTGGAGACAGCATTTGGAAGGGGAGACAGGACGATTATAATAAATTGGTAGTTAATTTCAGGCATAAGAAAGTAGGAATATTTTCATTTGTAATTGGGGAAGTGAGGCAGTAGAAGGAATTACCTAAGAAGAACTCAGACCGCGGAGGATGTTAATGTAAAAATGCTTATAAAATGTAAATAAATCTGCATGAAAATTACCACTGGGGCATTAGCTTCAACGCAATGCCAATAATAATAATAAAAACGAGTTGTAACATTCAATTGTAACCAATCGGCATGTAAGAAAGGTACGTCGCAGGCACGAATATTGCTTACATTCCATGGTTTATTATGTTCTCTTCGCCACACAGGAGCATTTTAAAGTAATTATTTATGCATGCTGATTCTATATTTCGCGACAACAGGGACTTTATGCAAACTGGATTGAAATATTCTCAACACTTGCGGAAAATCAATAAAAAACAGAATTGATTTTATGACTTTCATGTTTTACTGTAAGACTAAGTAACTTGGTTGTGTGCTCCGCATCCTGTGATATCATTTTGAGTCAATGATGGAGATGATGTATATGGAGGTGACCCGCAAAAAGAGAATTTCCCCCACCCCCAGTACGACATACAATACATAAAGAGTCCTATCGACGAATATTTAAAAATAAAATTTAAACTAAATTTAATTATATGTTCGCCTGCATTACTCCTGAATCTGTATTGCGCTCCAATCTGCACGCGTGTCATATCAGCTAAATTCAGATTTCTTAAAAACTATTGTATTTGTATGGAAAGTTCGTGTATAGTTCATTTCACTGGTGGTGTGAATTCACTGTTTTTCTACTTTTTTTAAAGATACATTACTAAAGAATATTTTATGGTAAATTCTGCACTGGCTTTCGTAAAATCCTTGGCTTGAGCTTCTGTGACAATGCTTAGAATGAAAGTCATATTTTCATGATATTTTAAAATAACCTTATGGCTAAATTGGATTTCAATTTACAGAATGTGCTGGTTGACTATAATACTTCATAGCACTATTATGATCATTTTGAAACTGGAAACGCCGAATTTGGTATCAAAATGTGTGAAAGGAAGTTAAAAGTTCAATTTTACTTTGTCTAATCTGAAGTCCTCTTTCATTGATCATTAGGAAGCTTTCCAAAAGTGGCTGTCCAGTCGAATGTTAAAAACTCACTGGACTGAACTCGTAACGACAAAGATGTCTCTCGTCGTGCTGCGAAAGAAAGAGAACTACTGGCAAACGTTGGAGAGCAGCGTATTTTGATCACATTTTCCAAAATGATGAATACAGACTTATGCAGCTTATCGTTGAAGCCAATGAGGAAGCAAAACAGGAATCAGTGGCAAAGAGATCTTCATGGTTACAGAAATGCAGGCAGTGGTTGACGTCCATGACAATAATTCCAATATTATAACAATAAATAACGAGGAACACCAATGACATGCCAGAAACAACCGGCAATAAATTCTGCTACGCTGACGACTTAGCTATCGCCGTCCAAACTGCCACATTAGAGGAAGGTGAGAGCATTCTCTCTAACGACTTAGAAACCTTGAACGCATATTATAGAAAGTGGAGACTTTGTCCGAACCCAATGAAAACAGAAGTATGCGCATTCCACTTGAGCAATAGAATAGCACATCAGCAGCTCAAAGTGAACTTCTGCCACCAGAGGGTGAAACATAATTTCCATCCTAAGTATCTTGGCATCACCTTAGACCGCTCCTTAACATTCAAACAACACCTCGAAAACACAAGTCAGAAACTGAAAACACGAAACAACATCATGAAGAAGCTAGCTGGTACTTCATGGGGAGCTGATGCGAACACACTACGAACAACCGCTCTCACCATGGTTTACCCTTTTGCTGAGTACTGTGCTCCAGTGTGGCAACGTAGTACTCATACTAGAAAAATCGACGTCCACCTGAATGAGTGTATGAGAGTAATAACTGGCACCCTAAAATCCACCCCAGTCCCCTGGTTGCACCTGATCAGCAAAATACCACCTCCAGAGATAAGACGCCAAGAAGCAACGGTACGTGAGTGGATAAAACTACACCATCCTGATCATCCACAGGATCTCCCAATCCACAAGGTTCTAAATAACTTACCACCCACTCGTCTTAAATCAAGAAATCCGGTATGGCAAGTTGTATTTGACTTTGATGTCATGGAAAAATGGCGACAAAGCTGGAACTCCACATCTGTAAAACATTCAGATATTAAAGATCCCACAACTGGACTTCCAGGATTCCATCTAAATAGAGACCAGTGGGTCAAACTAAATCGGCTAAGAACAGGCCATGCGAAAAGCAACGCCATGCTGTATAAGTGGGGTCTTCAGGATTCTCCTGCATGTGACTGCGGTGCTCCTTCCCAGAGTGTGGAGCATATTATCAGGGAATGCCCTCTACGGAAGTATGATGGACAATATGAAGATGATTTTGGAGCTACAAGTTCCTTCTTAGAATGGCTGGAAGAATTAGACATCAGCTTCTGAACGCTACCAACGTTCTTGTCATTGTATATATTTATTATTGTATTAGTTGCTTGCCATACGACAAATACAAATAAATAAATAAATACGAGGAAAACTACTCCATGATGGTTATCAAGCTTCTCTAAGGAGACAGCATCAGACGAAGAAGAATAAATTTTTATTTAATAAAGATACAGTGAATTTTCATAATAGTTCATTGCTTACGGTGCTGTTTTACGTTACATACCATACATTGCACGTGGCGTCGTATTATCAGAGATAGATAACAAAAGTGCTTCAGAGTAGCTGATTAATTTCGTTTAATTAGTCATCACAATATTTAAGATAATACACTAAAATAGTTCTGAGTAAATGTATTTGTATGAAATTACGTGGTATGACGAAACGGATTTTTAAACAAAATAGTGTCTTTCATCTGTTTATTTTGTAGGTTAAATGCAATAAACTGGAATTATTTCCGTTTTATTCTGTAGCTAGACGTAATTTTTAAAGATTTCTTCCATCAAATAATAAACTGTTTTAATACACGACAGTGCGGCTCAGTGCATTTAGGCGTCGCGCACTGGAACGGGAAAGTACAACGGGACCAATTTCGAGTCCTCGTCCCCGCGTGTCAGCCGTTCTGTTTGCGGTTTTTAGGCTGTTTCCACAATCATCTAGCGAAAGCTTGGACAGTCCCCAATCTCCACCTCATAAACTACACACCTCACAAACAGAAACTATACTTATCATACAAAATTACACATTTCGCAGACAGATGGCAACTCAGCACTTCCACCAATAGTTTGAGTACGCGGCGACTAACAGGTCATAGTTCCTCCCCCCCCCCCTTTTTCACGATTTACACTGGCCTCTCTAGGTGGCTGAATCGGAGGTAAAAAGAAAAACAGTTGTATTGTAATGACGCTTCAGCTGGTGCTATAAGTAAAAAAATATTCCTTCCCATGTCCAGTCTACAACTATATATTGGCCACAGCATCTTCACAGATGATAGTTGTAGCGACTCAGCTATCACTAGGGTTGAGTGCATCACATCTTCTTTTGTGGCTGAATAGTCCGATGGGAGCGCGACAAATTTTGCCACATCTATCGCACACGAAGGAGGGATCCGGTGGATGTACTTCCCTGTTACGAAGCTTTTTCAGCTTTATTTTATCCAACCATGCTTTCTCATATTTGGACATGCCGGTGGTGATATGATGACGCCATAAGGGTCTCGTGCTGGCGCAAGCTTCCCAGTCAGAAGTGCGCATGCCGAAGCTCTCCAAATCACGTTTGCAGGTGTCCTTAAACCTTAACATCGGGCGCCCTACAGATCTCTTGATATTAGCAATCTGACTGAGCATGACATTCCCTGGTAGTCTCTCAGGGTCCATTCTATGGACGTGGCCAAGCCAGCGGAGTCGTCTTTGTTTTAGGGTGGCAGTAATACTGTGACACTTCGTGGTAGACAGAACACTTTCATTACTCATTTTGTCCTGCCACGTGACTCCAAGTATTGTCCGCAGGCAGCGCATATAGAAAGCGTTCAGCTGTCTCTCTTGCCAGGCGTAAGTGGACCACGTCTCAGCTGCGTACAGTAAGATGCTCAGGACACACGTCTGGTATACTAGAATTTTGGTGGAGAGAGTTAGCTTGGGGTTTCTCCAGACACGTGTGGATAGCATGCTAAAGGTCGTCGCGGCTTTGCCAATTCGTGCGTCAATCTCCTTTTGAATGGACTGAGCCGAGATACTGGAAGTGTTCTACTACTTGAAGAGGGATGCCTTCCAATGTTATTTTTGGAAGACGGTCTGTGCCCTGAACCATGACGACCGTCTTCTTGGAATTGACACTCATCGAGAACAGATGACATGCATGACCAAATCTAGTGAGCGCCTCCTGAAGCTCTTCTTCGGTATTAGCAACAAAAGCCGCATCGTCAGCATATAGAAGTTCACGAACAATTAGTTCAATACGCTTTTTAGTGGATCTCAGTATACTTATATTAAAAAGTCTACCGTCAGTCCTTGTATGCAGATGTACTCCAACGTGACAGTTTTTAAAAGCTACTAAGAGCAGAACAGAGAAGAAAATTCCTAAGAGTGTGGGCGCTAAGACACAGCCCTGTCGTACACCGCGGTTTACTTTGAAGGATGCAGAAGCTTCGCCATCAAATATCACAGAGCCTTGCATGTTATCGTGAAAGGCCTTGATTAAAGACAACAGCGTAGGTGGGCAGCCGATTTTGTGCAGGATGTCGTAAAGGCCAGTACGGCTAACTGTATCAAAGGCTTTATATAGATCGACAAAAGCCATGTATAAAGGCACACGATGTTCACGGCATTTTTCTTGAAGTTGGCGGACAGTGAAGATCATGTCACTCGTGGAGCGGCCGGCGCGAAATCCGCACTGAGATTCGGGGTAGACACGTGAGGCGAGGGTTTCCAGACTTCCCAAAACGACTCGAGTGATAGCTTTTCCAGCAATGCTGAGGAGGGATATACCTCTATAATTGTTGCAATCGCCTCTATCACCTTTGCCCTTATAAAGGGTAAATATATCTGCATCATGCATGTCCTGTGGTATTGTACCCTCATACCAGCACCGCTTTAGGAGTTCATATATGACCGGAAAAATACAATCAAGTTTAATTATTTCAGCCGGTAGGTTTTCACGACCTGTACTTTTTCCCAGTTTGAGTCTCTCCAGTGAAAAATGAAGTTCGTCCTGTGAAGGTAAATCATCGAGTTCTAAAGCAGTAGGATAAGTTGGTAAACTATCCAGTGCTTCAGGCTTTATGCTGACTGCCCTGGAGTAAAGGTTTGAGTAGTGTTCTGACCATCTTTCCAACTGCTTCTGCTTGTCAACAATAGTTTCCCCATTTAAGTCTTTTAGGGCGGCACGTTTCCTGGATGTGGGCCCGATTGCACTCTTGATGCCTTGATACATGCCACGGTAGTCCCCGATATCATGGTACTGCTGTATTGACTTGCAGAGGTTTGTCCAATACTCATTCACGCAACGGCGAGTGATACGTTGTAGATCTGCTTTAGCTTTTTTGTATTCCAACTTGGCTTGATCACTAGGGATGTTTGGAAGTGTTATATGAGCTGCTCTTTTGTGCTAGATGTATGGACGTAATTTGTCCTCGTAATCAGCAAACCAGTAATTCTGAGACGTATCTTTTGTTCCAAATGTGCTTAAAGCAGTTTGTAAAAGTTTTTCTTTAGCTAGAAGCCACATGTCTTCCGCGCTACCTGTGTCCCTCAGTAAAGCATGACTGAGATTCTCTTTTACTTCGGCTGAGAATTGTTTGTGTAAAGCATCATCATGATTGACTGGGATATTAAACTTAATTTTGCGGCGGTTGCTTTTCGCTGAATGGAACTTCTTTGGAATTATACGTGTTTTGGCCATTACCAGAGAGTGGTCAGTGTCGCAGTCTGCACTGTGATAGGTGCTGGCATTGAGAACGTCACGCAAATCACGCCTCCGAGTGATGATAAAATCAAGCTGATGCCAGTGACCTGATCTTGGATGTTTCCATGACACTTTGTGAGCAGGCTTATTCTGAAAATAGGTGTTACATACGCAGAGGGAGTGTGATGTGCATAGTTCCAATAGACGCTGCTCTTTTTCATTTATGTTTCCTATTCCATGGCGGCCGATACAATCCGGCCAGTTGTCAGAACTGCTGCCAATTCTTGCATTGAAATCACCAAGAATAAAAAGTTTGTCAGAGACACGTACTTTTGCTAGACATGCACGTATGCTTTCATAGAAAGAATCTTTAACTTCTGGAGAGGCCTTTAGTGTAGGTCTACAACTAGTGTCCCTTTATTATTAAATGATGTCACAGAGGCACGCAGTCTCTTTGTTTTCATTAAAATGTTCTTGCTGCAGCGTGAAACAGCTCTTGCGGCTGTTCTCCTGTATCAGTGGTCACGTGTATGGCCAGGTATCGTTTCCTAGAACTGTCACAGTTTTTATAAATTCCAGGTGCAACACCCAAACGACAGGGATAACATTGCATATGTAAAACAGACTGAAAATGCTACTCAGGTCGAAATCCACGTTAAAGAAATAGGGCATCTTTATCAAGTAACCGGTTTAGATTAACCTTAGGCAGAATTGAAATTCTCAGGTAAATGCCATTAAAGATTAAGCCTTATTCATGGCGCTTAAACGCTTAGGAGAAATAGCCAGTCATGAAGTAGGAATATAAATAACAACAATACATTTGGAAAACTCGTATGAACGATAGTGCGAACACGCAATACAATACAAATAAGTCCACCTTTGTGCCAGTTTGGATTCTTGACAGTGACCTATCGTAATGATGCATTAGCTTTAATGTGTTATTTTTTTGATATTTTATATTAATTTAGCATTAATATTGAGTCGTCAGCTATAGATCACTGTTTGAAATGTGTCTGACACTCCAGCAAATTATATATCAGAACCATATTGTAGTTATTAGAGGTTCATTGTTTTATCCATTATTATAAATTACTTCTTTGCTGTTTCAACTGATATTACTATTCTGAAATATCGTTATGCTTATTGACTATTTGGACTTGTTGGATACGCACTTTAATTTTCTCATAAATTCTATAAAAAGCTGAAAAGAGGTCGGCTGAATATGACTTTCGCTCCGATGATAAAGGACGACTCTCATTCCTTTATAATCGTCTCCGTTTAGCGAAAAAGGATTTGCAAAGATTGCCGTCTTGTAAAAATAATACTTTTAAATTTAATTTAGTGTTAATAGCTGTGTGTCTTAGAAATATATATCCATGGTAGGGAATATGTAGTTTCAAAGAATTAACTAAAACAAGGAGTCGAGTTATTCATCCAGTTTGATTCACATCTCGTAACCATTTCAATAAGAGTTTAACTTCATGGTCTCGCTTGCTGACTGTTAATTGGAGAAATAAATGAAGCCATTTTTAAATAGTTTTTTCACGTTTTACAACATAATAATGGTGCTGGAACACAACTGCTGGTATCAAAGGTAAGTAAACTTGAAATCTTACGTCCCTACTTAAGTGGGGATTGGGGGGCGGGCTTTAATGACCATTCGGGTAGACTCCACTTAAATTCATAGTCCTATTGTTCCCCCAGTTCTTAGAAATTAATTTGAAATCAAAACCATAAGTGTCGCCCACGTACTGAAGATATGTAAAACAAACCTTCTCAGCTGGAGAGTATTCTACGCAGAATCTGACTATCATCAGACTGATGTCATATCTCTGAACCAACTATTCTGCCTCACCCAAGAAGAACCTTTTTTTTTTTTTTTTTTTTTAGTTTGATGACATATATCTGAATAACAAAAAAGGAAAATTCTGAGGCCTCACATATTCTTAGTTCTTGTTCAGAAGATTTAATGTGGAGAGTAGTGTTTCCTGTTCCACACACTGAAGTAGATCTTCGAAGCATTATCGTTATCCACTCTTCAGGTTTTTAACCTTTAAGTGTCAGCAAACTCTATCTATACTTATAATAAGCAACTGGTGGTCATCTATGACGTCATCTGTCACGCCATGACGACAATCTATAATATTGCGCTATGACGTCACGCTTTACGCCTTCGTTGTAGGTTATGCACATTCTTTAACAACGTTTCTAAGCATCCGCGAATAAATTAACTGACAGAACACTGAAATAAAAGTATGTATTGCGTTTAAATCGACATATCAATCGTTAGATGCTTAGATTTAAGTATTATTTTTTGATATATAAAAATATTCCCTACATTCTTTGTCCATAGATATGTAAGATAAAAGCTTTAATTTTTGAGCATCAATGTTAGCGAAAGTTTTGGTTAGATTGTTACTTAGCATGGGTCAGAATTACAACTGGCATTTGACGTTACATCACAAGACATTAATAGCATAGTTTTTGTTTACAAAATAATTTAAACTTTGTCCTATTATTGAAATTATTAAATTGTTTGAAAGGAAATATTTTCACACTGATCGCGATCTGTGCAGCCTACACTACAATTAAAACAAATATTACGTAGCATAATGTAAGTTTATAAGATTTATTTTAATTTTCTTTGCTTTCACTGAGCAATATTATTGCGGCTATAATTTCAGCAACATGTAAATGTGTCAACCATTCAAACGTTGTAATATTGGTCTGAATCAGGATAGCAAAAATGAAAGGTGTAAAAAAAGCTTGAAGATTTTTGGTCAAATTTATATCGCGATGCATTATTGCCACTAAAATGCGATACAGTACATGTATTAATTTGCATGAGATTGAAGTAGGCCTATTGTTTTTCTGGCGGCAAGTTTAGCGTAATATGTGGCTAGGTTGAAAATGGAAACTTTTTGCTACAGAGCAAGGCACGAGGAATTACATTGAATTTTATTTTATAACAATTCTATTTAGTTAAACAATTGCTAAGAAATGAATTGTCAGATCACTGAAAGAAAACTACGTATTTCATTTAAATTGGCATATTAATTATCAATTTTTTTTACTGAAATCATTGCGTTGTTTGAATGATTTCGAAATTGATCGCAATATATGTGGCGTAAACCACAATTAATTGGTACATGGCATAGCGTAAGTTGGAAGATTTATTTTTAGCATCCTTCGTTTTCACTGGGGTCTTTATTTCAGCGCAGGTAAGCTATGTGAAATGCAACCTGGACCAAGTTGACAACTGAAGCTTTTTGCTACAGCACAAGGGACGATAAATTACTAAGAGCTTTATTTTATAACAATTCTATTTAGTTAAGCAACTGCCGAGATATAAATTACCATAACACTCGGTTAAATACGGAATAATCTGCGTTTATGTTCTGCGTCATATGACTTTCTATCACCGTACTTTTCAGCCTTTAGTAGACTGCCCGCTGATGGAAAAGACAGCACCAAGTACTCTTAAGGCTGTAGAGGGTAGGGACATTATATCTCTTTTGTTGACGTTCATAATTTCAGAGAACGCTGAATTTAGATTGCACTGAGCTTGCACAAAAAGAATAATAAAATTAAGATTTCAATGAAAACGGATAGAAAGTGCACGTTGATTAAGTGAGAAAAATGTTACTAAACCGAATGTGGTAAACGAGACCTACCTTTCATAGCAGCAGTCTTATTTCTTGCTTCGGAGAATGGACAGAGCTCTACTGTAAAGTATTGCCATGTGAATCATCTTATATAATGAAATTAATTCTTATCTCAGATTGCACTTGCGGAGATTTTTCATCTTCTGGAGGACCTCAGCAAACCTCTCGAAGCGATGGCGTGGCATAGCAACTTTCCACTCCCTCTTGTCAGAACGTCGCACCAAACAACCGCGACTGATACAATTTCCAATTTCACAATTCTTCGCTTCTTAACAGACATTTGTGTCTAACGGCCACCATCTCAAGGTATTTCAGATTGTTGCTTGTCGACTTATCTGAGAGATTATTTTCAGACCGTATTCGAAATCAAACTGTTAACTTTCATCACACATTAAAACAAAGACAGTAATTTTTTCATAGCAAAAAAAACGTGAACGTTCCAGCAAAATTTTTTGATTTAGTATTTTGCGCGTTTATGTTTGAAGCTGTTCCTTGACCGTCGTTTTCGAATGTCAGTATTTCTTTGGGGAACATGAAATATCAGAAAAAATGTGTATTACATAGGAAATACTGTGTAGTCTTGTTGTCTGTGTGCTGTGAGTGGAAGTACTTTCTTACTATAGTGTTCCATTTTCAAAGGCGTTTATACCATGATTTATCTACGTTCTTCTTCTGTGCAATTAGTAAGAACCGTACTTATGATGCTTAAATTTTTCGTATTTCTTTCCTTCCACAGGCGTTTCACTTCACATAAATGCTATTCTATATAAGCAAAGCTTTTTTTTAATTTTCGAACAATAAGTGGTTCTAAATTGTTATGCCTCATAGTAAGAACTGTACATGGTTAGCGAACATTGTGTCTAGAATCTATTGTTACAGTTGTACGGATTAAGAACTCCAGAATTCTTTTTCGTCTTCTTCTTCCGTTCCGGCATCTGTTGGACCATGGGTACCCCCTTGATAGATTGTGTTCTTCTTTTCTCCTTCCAGCACTCTCTTCCTCGCTCTTCTCCTCTACCGGTCTCCTTTTTTTTAGATTTTCTGTACCCTCTCCTCCTGTTTCCACCGTTGGTGATTCTCTATCCTGTGACTGTATCATTCTCTGGCGTTTATCTCTCACATACTGCTGAACAAAAGTTTTTCCTCCTTGGATAACATCTCAGCCCAGTCTTTCCTAAATTCGACCACACATTTCGTTCCTGTCTTTCCTTTCGTCTTTTCCGTTGACTCTCAAACAATTCTGATCATTCTATCCGAATCAATCTTGATCACACACCTTACGAATCTATCCCATCTGATTGTGATTTCTGCTGTTATCGTCCTCTTTCACCGGCACAACTCTTCATTTGATATTCTTCCATTTTGTGGACCAAGTTACTTCCTGAAGTTTATTCTCTCTTCTTTTTCCAGTTCTTCCTTCCCCTACGTTACCACTGTTAGCCTCAGTGTTACTTTCTAGTGTCTGATCTTTCCGTCTGTTGAAATATTACTATTATTATTATTGTACGACCATTTCATGAGTTGTTAAGTAGAATGTATTCATTTTTTTACCCTCTCCATAATTATTTATTCTCCGTGAATTTAGATGGGTGTGTCACGAATCGGTGCCGTAGTGTAGATAACACATAGGATTGATATATAAGCTGCTGAGAGAAAACTAAAATGTACGTTGAGTATAAATGTTCTAACGCATCAGCGGAAAACAAAAACCACTGTTATTCTGACAATAATTTGGTCTTCAACCTCATTTTCTGTAGTCATCTCTGATTAACCAATCAAACAATCTTTTACTCCAGTAAACTTATAATGGAACGATGTAAAATGCATTGATCTTGTAAAATACCTTATTGTTCACTTCCCGTTCATAGTAAAATTTTAGGAAAGTCACATGATTCCTGATGAATTATTTAACCATTTACTTCACGGGTATTTGCCGCACTGGAGTCACTAGTGATGGGAAGGCTTCGTTTGATTGCCCAGACGCGCGCCTGATTCTCATCCATGGATACCCCGTGGTTCGTGACTTACAGAATTACTATTTGTCTAATCTCTTTTTATGTTTGGGTCAACAGAGGATGTATCTGGTAATCTGTGTTAACTCAGTATTTCCCGTGTTTCCTTCTAAGGTATAATAATCTATTGAGGTTAAGTTTGTTGAATATTGTGCGCCTCTTTCTTCCGCCAAAGCTAAATACCTACTGCACATGGTGCGGAAAGGTCAGTGCCGGCTCCAGTTTTGCAGGTGTTTGTGAAAATTCCCTTTTAGTGTTCTGGTGTTACCACAGCATGATGGACGATCTAATTTGTCTAGCGGGCGTTACAGCTTCCATTGTTATGCTAAAAAAAATTAGCGGAGGAAACTATGGGTAAAGGATTATTTGAAAACTCGGAATGTGCAAATTCTCCAAGAACTGCAGTTTAATGACAATGCACTGCTCAAGAACGTTATGCGAATGACAACGAAAAATGTTTATACTGTTCTAAAAAATGGTGGAACCCGCCATTGCCATACGAAACACCGAATCCAGAGATGCAATACTTAGCCCAGGGGTGGCCAACCCGTGGCCCGCGGGCCGCATGCGGCCCGCCTTGATCATTTTTGCGGCCCGCGTGATCCATCACATTTTTAAATTATATATTAATTTTATAATGGTCAAAGTAGTAAGAACCAATGTATTAAAAAAATACATAATTTTTACATCCAAATATACAAAAATTAACTGTAGAAATTATGAGAAAAAACTTTGTTTTTAAAATAATATTATTGCGTACATATAACAAACAAAGGTATTGTTAGTATCATTACTGTTATATTATCTAAACTTCATGTAAGATTAATAGTAAACACAATAATAAATTTTTCACTGCAAAAAGTCTATAGTGGGTCTATATCTAATATGGGAATATACAATTTTATATGCGGCCCGCGGAGTTATGATGCGTTTCCAAAGTGACCCACATGGTCATTTGGGTTGGCCACCCCTTACTTAGCCATTACCCTGCGTTGTTTGGCAGCTGGTGAGTCGTTCATGTCATTTAAGTATTGTTGAAAGTCTGCAAGCAGAGGATATCTGAAATAATATGATACTTGGTGCTCTTTAAAACTGTTTATTGATATACTAAGCTTAAATGTTCCTCCCACACGATAAAAGAGATTAAATATTACCCTCATGAATATACTGCATACTGCACACTGAATACTACGAGCGCTGCGCTAATGTTTTGTACAAGAATATCGGCAAAACAAACAATCTTACATTGTAAAAATTCATGACAACAATTTATCAATTTTAAATTTTAATTAAAATGAGCTTGATTAATATGAAATGATGCGGAAAATTACTAAATACTGATTATTAGTATTGCGACTTAAATTAATGACCAAAAACCTTACTAAATAATGTGACATACACTCCGTGATACTACGTAAACTTACAAGGAATATTTTAAAATGACTCTAAAATGGCTTAACTGAATTTAATTGGTTAAGGTAAACTAAAAAAAAATGACAGAAGGAAAAAAGATTGAAACGCTAGGTAGTTACTTCTGCATTCGACGTTTCCAGTATTGAAACCCCGTTTACAGCAACCTCTTGTTTCTTTCATTGCGTTCGGCGTTTGTGTATCAGATATGAATGCCATACTGTTTACGCGAACCATGATAAACTATGATTGCCATCTCCGCTCTTCTCTGAAAATACTTTCAGCTATTCTATAGAAAATATAATCTCAGTTACATCCATCGAATATTTTTCCCGAAGGGCATTTGTCCACTTGGATTAGTAGATATAGTCTTTAATTTTGGCGTTCTATAACATTGGGTACGGACTGTAATCATCGATAAATGGAGAGCGACGTACTGGAAGAGGAGATGCGCGAGAACCCACTTCATCTGGGAACGCTTGCAACACGCCGTGCCTCCTGGTATGTTGAACGGACTGAGGATCTCTGGCATGCCCCTGACGCATGCCTTCCCAGCCTCTCCCCCGTGCAACATGACGCATGCCTCTGACGACCAAAAGTTGAACAAGTGTGGACATAGCTCATAGAATATTACAGACCAAAATGATTTTAACAAATTTACAAACTGTTATTAACATTTCAATCAAATTTACTTGATCAAATGAATTAACAAGAATAATCTGATACGAAATGAAAAAATCAAACGAACAAGAACTGGTAGACAACTGCAATTAGCTCAGTGAAAATTTAAGCAAACCATGAAAACTCCAATCATGATGTTAGCCTAGTTGTCAGGGCGTTAGGTTGGGGTCACACTATCCATTTTTGTTTTCTCGAATAACCTGTAATTTATCCTCCTCCGACAATGGCATCACATTGCCTGCGTATAGTGATTTAGTTTCGCTACTCATCTGTAGCGCGCATAATGCATAGTGGAATCTCATAAATACCAACTCATTAATTAGCTGTACTCTAAGATAACTCACACCGTGACAGCCTGAGTCCATACTCAACCTACAGACAATATTTATCACCAATTATTGTAGAGAAGTGAGTCCCTTTGTCGACCTTCTCTTTGCTCTTACGAAAACTATGTCTTTCCTCCTCCACTGGGTCGATGCGCCTGCTCATCAATTCATGTACTTGGGGAACATACTCTCTTGATGGTTTGCCTAAAAGTAAACAATAATTACAATCAACTCATGTTTAGAGTTTTTATTCTCTACACAATCGCTTCCATTATCTTTATTCATTCTTGCATGTTCCATTGGCTGCTCACACACATATGATTCTATTGAGCGTGGTGGGTTAGTGGTAAAGCTATGGCTTCATGTTCGGGAGGACGCGAGTTCATTCCAGCCAAAAGCGAAAATATATACAGGGTGATTCAAAATGATTGTCGGGGTTTCATGAATTTTTTACCGGCTCTGTACTAAACATACAAGTATCATCTTTACATGGATGAATAGACAAACTTTCAAAGCTTTGTTTAGTAGCAGCAGCTAATCTTGTAGTTACGTTTTGTTCTGCCAGGTGTCAGTGTTTGAAATGGCAGCTAACGCTATAGTGAAGGCTTTTTGCACTCTAGATTTTCACGTGTGTCAGTCAGTTGCCGTTGTCCAACGGAACTTTCAAAAAAAATTATGAAGGATGCACCATGAGACAATTCCATTCGAAGGTGGTATGTGCAGTTCGCGGAGAAGGGCTGCTTATGCAAATGGAAAAGCAGTGGGCGTCGTTCTGTGTTGGAAGTCGACGTGAACCGCGTCAGAGAAGCTTATCAGTTATTAACGTAGCCAGCGGAAATCAAAAAGAAGAGGCAGCAGAGAACTGAACATTCCGCAAACCACAGTTTGGCACGTGCTATGAAAACGTCTAAAAATGAAAGCCTATCGCCTAGGGCTGCTTCAGGCTTGAATAGGCATATGAGGATAAGGCGCCTTTCGCCTACGCCCGCCGACTCCCGAGCGCTCTCGCGCTCAAAACCCAGCTACTGTTTTCTATGTTACTAGTAGAGTAATACACATAACTGTATATGTTTATACACCGATGGACTCAGGAATATATATGCTGCAACTTTTATTAGAAGTATTTTTTCATTTGGCGAAGAATAAAAGTATGGTTTTGCAAAAACGTAGATAGGTGGCAAAAAAATATTGTTTTTTTTACAACATTTCGTTAATTTATGGGAAAACTGCTGCACTTATCATAAATTACGTTATTATAAAACTTGTAGAATATTTATCAGGGAATAAAACTGTAAGTAATATAACCTTAACAAACGTATGGTTAAAAAGTTGTATGCGATTACGTAAAACACTACATTTTTAAACTTAAAGGGGGGGTAGGGAGGGAAGCTCCATTGGAATTTTCGGGGACTTTTCAGAAAATAATCCTCTCATCAAGGTCTATCACCCTTGAAAAAATCAGCTTTACCAGAAAGAGTTCCGACACAAAACCTTTATTGACTGGGCTACACTGGACTTTGCATCCAGCAGGCACTCACCTGCATTATTATGTGGCTTATCTCCTCCGACGCGAACTAAGCGTTGGACTTACAGAGAGGGTTGGATTAAGCAAATAAGTGAAGACCTGACCAGTAGACGTCCAGAGTGAGAAAAGGACACTGGAAGAGAAGTGGTGGCAAGACAAGAGAGTATGGAAGAGGTTTCTTCACTACCCCACAATGTCCCTTTGAATGGAAAGACGATGATGACTATGAAGACAGACAAATGAGCGCATCCGGAATGACGGATTTAATTGAGAAGCAATAACTGCAGAATATATGCAACTTAGACATCAATTCATAAATGACAAGATGATTAACGATTATATAAAGCAACAGTTTTCAATTCTGTCAGTATCGCTGTTAATTCTGATGCCATTTGCAACACACATTTTTCGTGTTGACCTTTATCTTTTAATATAGGCTCGAAATGCATTAAAATGGCACATACTTTGACACTTTATGATGGTAACTGTGGTTCAAGAAGTTCTACGTAAGACTCATATCAGGAAGAAACTTTTCACATGACTGAAATTACAGCAGCCAGATTGAAGCACATCTTACTTTTCCAGTACGCACAGGTTTATGGACTGAAATGGTTATTTATATTTGGGTGTTATTATGATGTTTGACAGGGTCTGCTAATTATTTTCGGACGCACTATGTAACCAATCGTTACTAACATAAATCCGTATGTTTCGCAGTAGGTATGAGCAGACCGTCTAGAAACGTCACAATGTCATTTATTTGATATGTATACTGTTTTTTTATCTATACTTCAGATATTCACAAGCGAATTTATTCAAAGGGAGATTTTCAGTATTTAAAAGCATTATAAGGATTTTTTTTTTTTTTTTTTTTTTTGTAACAGTTTAACGTCCCTTTTTAACAACGTGGTCTTTAGAGACGGGAAAGGATGGGGGCAAGGAATGGGAAGGAATTCGGCCATGGCCTTTTGAAGGAAGCATCCCGGCATTCACCTGGAGTGATTTGGGGAAACCATGGAAAACCCAAATCTGGATGCCCGGACGGGGATTCGAACCACCGTCCTCCCGAATGCGAGGCCAGAACGCTATCCGTTACACCACCACGCTCGGTCATTATAAGGAAACCAAGGGGTTAATTAAGAATGAAACCTAAGCAAAAGTTAATGTTACACTCAGCAATTGGTATCTTTTCTTGGCAATGATTTGGAGTTTAGGCATAAAGTTTTTCATGTGTCCCGGCTAGCAGATTGTAATAAGACAACCTTGGAGTTCGTTTCTTAGATAGTGGTAAGTAAATTCCTTTGGTGTTACGAACTGGTAACAGATTTTCAGTTTGCAGTGGAATGCTGCTATAATAATCGTAAAACCATAGAACAAGTAAATAATATAATATTTAATTTAATTGCAATGGATCAATGGCAATTTCCCTAAACACCCATCTTCCCCCTTTGCTGCACCCACCTAAATTTGCCATCTACAAATTTCAACTTTAAATTCTTTCAACGATTTTGACAAATTATTCATCATTTCTCTTGGTAACTTAATCCAATCCCTGACATCATTACCTAAAAAAGAGAATCTTCCTACACCCCTGTGCCTAAAATCGGTGCTAGTTTGTGGTCATGGTCAAATTTTCCCTTCCATGCATTACTTTCGATTCTTACACCAACATCTTTCCATGCCTCATCACCAATATACGCCTTGTACACTCCCATGACCCTCTTCACCTTCCTCCTGTCTTCCAATGAGTCCCATTCCATTTTTTTAATCATATCTGTTACTGATTGTAATCTGCGGTAATTCCCAGAAACAAATCTATCAGCCCTTTCTTTTCACCCTCTCCAATTCCTATATTTGATACTCAAAATGTGGGTCCCATACCACACTACCATATCCAAGCAATGGTCTGACCAAAGTTTTGTGACTCAATTCCTTTACTTCTCTCGTACATCCCCTCAGCACTTTCTCCAACAAGTGAGGGATTTTGAAACCTTTTCCTACTACCTGTCCAATGTGTCTTGCCCAATTAAGCATGTTATCAAATGTAATGCCAAGATTTTTATATTTCAAGTCTTCAACAAGCAATCCTTCCCTACCTTATAATCATAATCAACCTTTATTTTGTATTTGTGAATCTATTAAGCTGAATCTTCTTTGCTTTTATCTTCATCCCATGTTTACCAAGCCAACTAAATATCCTGTTGAGATCACCCTGCAACTATTTACAATCCTCTACCGTTTTGATCCTTTTATATAGCATTATGTCATCTGCAAACAATCTAATTTTTGATAATAAACAATCAACACAATTATTCATTAGAATAATAAATAGGAATGTTCCCAATACGCTACCCTTTGCCACTCCCATTTTTATTTCCACTTCTTTTGATACTGCATTTCCTACCCTAACTTATTGTTTTCTACCTTTAAAAAATTCTTCTACACAGCAAACCACTTCCTCATCCACTCCAATAGTTTTTACCATATTTACTACAATTCTATGGCTCACTCTGTCAAAAGCCTTTGAAAGATCTAGTGCTACACTATCAATTTTGCCTCCCATGTGCATTTCATCCGAAATATCTTGAATATATCCCACTAACTGAGATTCGCATGAATATCCTTGCCTAAAGCCATGTTGCCTACTTTAAAGCTACTTACTCTCCTCACATATGTTTCTGATGTGGATGCATATCAATCTCTCCATTAATACACCTACCACTGATGTCAGGCTGATCAGCCTATAATTTTCGACTTCATTTTTCACCCCTTCTTTATGTACGGGCACTACTATCGTACTTTTCTAATCCTCTGGTAAGCAGCAATTATCCAGACTCAATCTAAATAATATTTCAAGATAAGGTACAATGTCACATCCGGCTATCGTTAAGACGTCTGTAGTAATATTATCTACACCAGCTTTTCAGCTTTCTTAGTTACATCATGATATCTACAGGATGAATTTTAAACTTCATGTTTTCTCATTTCTAATTGTTTTGTTAAGTTCGTTATCCGATTCAGACCCTCCCGTTTCTGATTCATTGTCCGTAATGCTCTCACTAAACCAGTTACTTAACGTCTATGCCTTTTTCGATTCCTCCGTAACTTCTTCTCCATACTTACCTAAATGCGTCTGAACACTCTCCTTTCCATTCAGTTTTCTAACATAGCCATAGAAATTTCTAGATGCACCAGTCAATGGTCCCCCTACACTGACAATACTCTTCATAAACCCATTTTTAGCCACCTTCTTAGCTATTATTAAGTCCTTGTTTAGTTGTTTTAAATATTCCATACAACTCTGCTGCCTCTTAACTCTGTTATGTTTTGTTCTTACCAACTTCTTTAACTTCCTCACTTCCCTATTATATTACACTTCTCTTTATTTTCTGTTTTGGAATAATTTTTTCTTCCCACTTTCTTATTATATCCTTGAACTTTTCTCACCTTCACTCTACTGTACTTGTGCATTCTTTCCATTTGCTGAAACGTTCTCTGAAATATCTCTTCAAATTCGAAATCTGTGACTTTTTATATTTGTATCTATTTCCTCCTTCAAGTTTAGCTGCTGGTTTATTCAATCTTCTAATATCCATGAGAACTGCTTCATGATCAATTATTCATTCGGTTATTTGCACCCCACAAGGTTATTATCGGGCTTTATTGGGAATATATCAAAAAGATTTTGTCTTCTAGTGTTCTGCTCTACGACTTGTGTAAATCCTACTTCCCTTAATAAGGTTTTTGCATATCTCTGTTCCCTTGTGTTATTTATCTTATTTCCTACCCAGTCTATATCTGGTAAATTTAAATTGCCGCCAATAATGACCATTCTATTCTGATCTCTGAAATTATGAATTTATTTTCTTCCCAAGAGCCTCATCTTCATATGACATTCCTCCACTGCGGTAAGCAGCCAACACCCTGATTTTTTCTTTTTTATCACCCCAAAAATCTACCCCTAGTAACTCATGGTCATGATCTATGAACACCAGTGAACTGTGGAAGGTTTTGTTAACTAAGCCATGTCTTTTAGTCTTTGAACTTCCTGGGAAAGTTTTATTAACCATATTCAGTTATTTCAGATGCTGTAGTGATGTTAAAGTAAACACACTACAACAATTTTTTATTTTTAACGCCGGCAGTATACCCTTTTGAAATTATTATATGGGGGCTGACACAAATTATTATTGTTTCGTTAAAACAAATTAAGGATGTGGTGATAATTTCTAAAATTTCTAAAATGTAGTAATTCACATGCTGTTATAGGTAATCTCAGCCAAACGGTTTGGCTGGTATGGCTGTCGGGATCTATAAGCATCTGTTGCAATAGGTAGGCAGATTTCTGAGATTTCTGATGAGGTCAGTAAATTAGTGGCCGGTAGCGAATGTCGTAAATACTGGTATGTCACAAAGTCACTCTCAAATGCCAGTTCAGAATGATATTCAGATATTTATCTGTACTATTCCGCTCATCATTACCACCTGTTAATCTGCTTTAACGGCGATACTTAGGAGTGGTCCACTTATCTACATGGCCACACGCAGCATCAGTTGATTATACGATCCCCTTGACAAGAAAGTGTCTTGAGATATTCCTTTGCCAACATTTCAAACGTGATTCATCCTTTTGAATGCATTCTTCAACCTGCATCTTTCTGGAGTTTAGCGATTTCAAGCTTTTATGGCAAAGCTTCCGGCGATTATTGCTGTCCGGACTTCCAACTCTTTGATCATATTGTAAACTAACTTGTATCAAAAGAGCACTGAAATAAAAGGCAAATTTATTTTTCCACCTTAGGCTCTGACGGTCATTTCGAACCTAAACTACGAGAAGATTATTAGATCGGGTACTGTGAGTGAGGTGGAAGCTGTCAGGCAGATAACTTCCTTCTCTGCAGTATGGTGTAATAAACCGGAACTGTAGGCAACACTCAATGATAACACTCACTGTATTGAGAAATGCCAAAATGAGTCGACTAATTGGGTATACATATAAAAAATTTATGATTATAGAATGGGGGATGAATCACTTGATGAAGACCTTAAAAGTATAAAAATGACGGCGCAACTAAAATACTCTCGGGATTCCATCTACGTAAAAATGTCACGTTGATGAGACGTTTTTAGGGAATCATCTCTGCCCTCACTTTCAAACTGGAAACGCAGGTACTACGGTAGTGAGTTTGTAATCTGTTGAAAGTGAGGACAAAGATGCATTACTTCGAAATGTCCCTTGAAAGTAATATTTTTACGTGGATAAACCCGTGAGCATTTTATTTATTTATAACGCCGTGAAAAGCGCTGTTCTTACATCTTATCATTATGTTTGATAGTGAACTCATTTGAGCTGGACATATTGGCGAGGTGGTAGGAAGAGCTTTCAAAATACTTCATTTATAGGAGGATGAGGAGATGTTGCTGGGAAATGAGGGAATAGGAAAAGAAAAAAGTTGGGCAGACCATTTCTTGAATATGGCGATGAAGTATGGGATCAACATTTTTGTATCAAATACAGAAGCTCGATCAGGTGCAAAGGAGGGTAGCTAATCTAGTTACCCTCTTGTGGAAATTACCTTAGAACATTGTAACATCAAAATTAATGTTTTATGTTATCAAAATAATGAATGTCAGAAGCTGCTGCAAGACAAGAAACACTTTAATCTTCTTCAATGCTTGCTGTGATCACCACTTTACAATTTGACCGTGAATATTATAGTGACTTTGTATTCCTAAAGATGCATGTTCTTGCGTTTTTTAATACTTCCACCGGCTTGATAATGAGTTCGACCAACCACAGTAATTAATTACGCGAGTTCACAAACACTGTTTCTCACAATAAAGTGGCTGTGTTTTTTCTATTTCACCGCCTACTTTCACTGTTCTGAACTAATTAATAATTACTCGAGATCACAAACACTGATCCTCCCACTGAAGTGGCTGTCTTTTTCATATTTCACCACCTACTTTCGCTGTTCTAAACTGTTTCACTTCCCGCACTAATTAATCGTAGTTCGCGTTCTACATCGGGGTCGCGCATAACACCCGACTCGCCTCCCGACAAACGTGCTCTCGACTGTCTCAACTTACCACGTGATGCTTCCGGCACCGATATACCTTGTATCCTGACAACATGATCAGTAACTTACATGATATAGGAGATGGATTGAAAGTCATTGGAAGACAGGAGGTGGATGAAGAGAGTGCTGGAAACGTATAAGGCATATACTGGTAATTAGGCTTGGGCTGATATTGGTAGAAGAATTAGGAGTTCAACACGGAACGGAAAAGTTGACCATGATCACAGCGATTAAAGGTATAAGAGAGAAGGACATATTTCTTTTTAATAAGCTAACCAGAGATTGGATAAATTACAACGCAAGTGATGAAGAATTTACCAAAAGCATTGAATGAATTTAAAATAAAATTGATAGTGGACTTGTCGACGTCAAGGTCATTAGAGGTGGGATGGGACAGATGACAAGAAACGAGAAGTCATTCGGCCATGGCCTTTTGAAAGAAGCATCGCGGCAACCGCTCATCCACCACGCTTGGTTAGAATGGAATGTGAAGATTAGGTGAAGGAAAATTGCCATTGGATCATAACATTCATTTCAATTAAAATAAAATTAATCACAAATTAAAAAGTAAAAATTCCGCTTTGGTTTATTGGTGACGGTTGATGCAAATCACAGAATGTCTTATACGTGGAGCTGCAACTTGACGATGGAGAGGTTTCATGTTTTATGATTACACATTTATACTCAGGAAGGTTTACTGTGAAAACATAATTTTCTCATTGGTTCTTGCGATCAGTTTTAAACTCAAATTAAATTCAGTACCCTGGTGATACGGAGTGCGAAACAGCCTCATGAAGTACTGTCGTGTTATGTAGGTTGCTAGTGTTTATTATTTTTGCAACTGACGAATTAATGATGGAAAAGTCTGTAAATTTTAGTGCTATTCGACAACTAAGGCCATGCAGCCAGCTCAATGTGAATATCATACATCTTCCAGTTAATCAGTTTCTCCAGTATATATTGTAACTTCTAAGTATGGACACCACAGGAGGGACACGACATTCACAGACAAAACACTTAAACAGCCATGCCCTCGGCCGGACTAGCCACGTGGGGACAGTACTCCAGCCTCAACGCTACCGAGGCCGGCCAACGTGTGTTGTTCTCGCCTGCTGAGGGTTTCGTACAGAGATTGTTAATTAAATTGAATTCACCAAAAATACCATTTCTACTAACGTCAGAAGCAAATTTTTGAAGGCTTTTGTAACCGATAAAAATTTCCCTAAAAAAGGGGGCTGTAAATTTGTAAATTTCTGACGAATTTATGGTTTGTTAAATAAAATTGGGATATTGCAGTCATAAAAAGAAGTTTCCTATGTCATCAGTAGATATACCAACTTGCAGCTTGCGCGGAAATATTTGGGAAACCGCGAGAAACTAATATCTTACCTTGCGAGATCAGTTATTACACACCCTCAATTGTGGGTAGGTGTAATATTGACATCAATTAAAGATAGTATACTCAAAGTTGCTAACAGAACTGCATAGATTATCTACATCCAGATACGTACAGGGTTGATTTTAAAAGAGCAAGAAATACATAGCATTTGTATAAAATGTATGATTCATTTGTGTGCAATGATCTTGCGTCTATGATGTTGTTATTGAGACGCGCGTCAGCATGCGACTTCATTCTGATCTCGATGGCTTGGGGAATGAGTAGTAATTTAGCGTAATTATGGTAACATTAGAATACGGTATAGCTGCCATCTTATTATTACTATTATTATTATTATTATTAAATTAATTGCGATGAAGCCCACCCTCCCATGGCAATTCCCTTAGTCACATAACTCATTTTTTATTTAATTTTTTATTATCTTATATAATTTGAGAGTTAAATTCCTCTCCCATCTGCTTTTGCTAGTTACAAATTTTAAATTCCTTCAGCGTTTTTGGTAAATTACTCAACACTTCACTTGGTAATTTGTTCCAATTCCTTACACCTTTGTGGTAATAGTCAGCTTATCTCTTCCATGTACTATTCCTAATTCTTCGGCCATAACCTTCTATCCCCCATCACCAACATGCGCCTTGTACATTCCTAGCACTCTCTTCATCCTCCTCCAGTCTCCCAATGACTCCCAACCCAGCTCCTTTATCATATCAGTTACTGACTGGGTTCTGCGATAATTCACACAAACAAATCTAGGTTCTCTTCTTTGTACTCGCTCCTACTCCTGTATTTGCTAACCGAAATGTGTGTCCTAAACTACACTACCATATTCAATCAATGGTCTGACCAATGTTTTGTAACCCAATTTCCTAACTTCTCTGGTACATCCGCTCATCACCCTCTCCAATATATGAAGGATTTTGTAACGTTTTCCAATGTTCTCTGGCCAGTTGAGTTTATCATCAAACATTATGCCATGGTATTTATACTTCAAGCCTTCAACAAGCAACTCTGACCCTACTTACATTTTAAGCCTTTAACGAACACTATTGACATTGCTCAATGCAGTGGAGGGAATATATCTGATTAGCTATCAGCCGATTGTTTTTGGTTAGGTCAGCACGGTAGTTCCAAAACATCTCAAACAATAACAAATGCCGTAAGAATGAAGATTACTATTTTATTTACTAATTAAAATTGATAGATTCGGTAAGAATATTATAAAAAAAACACGTTATCTGTAGAAAAAGCTAAACTTTTCCCAAAAATGTAAATATCTTACCGAAAAAATATTATCACCTATAGTTACGTGTAGACGAAAGTCTACCGATACGGAGCGGACAGAGTAAAACTCAGTTGTGGCTTTTAGATTTCCTGCTGCTTTGGAATGCTTTTATCAAGTAAATTTCGTGCTGAATCTTTATGACTTATGAGGCACAGATAATTATGAGCGAGAAAACGAATATAGCGCGTATATCTTTTTTGATGAGCCTGATAACCAATTAATATCATTAAACGATAAAAATTAATCAGATCCGGAACAAAAAAATAATACGAGGGTGAGTCAAATGAAAATCTTAAATATTTTTTTAAATATTATTTACTGTGCAGAAGTGGTACAAACCTGTATCACTTTTAAACATAATCTCCCCTACGCTCAATGCGAGTCCTCCAGCACTTACAAAGTGCATAAATTCCTATTGAAAAAAATTCGTTTGGTAGTCCGCGCAATTACTCATGCACCGCGTGGCGTACCTCTTCATCAGAACGGAACTTCTTTCTTCCCATTGCTTCTGTGAGTGGTCCAAACATATGGAAATCACTTGGGGCAAGGTCTGGTGAATATGGTGGATGAGGAAGACACTCAAAATGCAGGTCTGTGATTGTTGCAACTGTTGAACGGGCAGTGTGGGGCCTTGTATTGTCATGTTTCAAATGGACACCTGATGACAGCAATCCACGTCGCTTTGATTTGATTACAGGCCGAAGATGATTTTTTTAGGAGATCTGTGTATGATGCACTGGTGACAGTGGTCCTTCTAGGCATGTAATACTCCAAAATGACGCCTTTTTCGTCCCAAAAGAGAGTCAGCATTACCTTTCCTGCTGATGGTTCTGTTCGAAACTTCTGTGGTTTTGGTGATGAGGAATGGCGCCATTCCTTGCTCACTCTCTTCGTTTCCGGTTGGTGGAAGTGAACCCAGGTTTCGTCCTCAACAACGATTCTTGCAAGGAAGCCATCACTTTCTCGTTCAAAGCGCCGAAGAAGTTCTTCACAAGCATCAACACGTCGTTCTCTCATTTCAGGAGTCAATTGCCGTGGCACCCATCTTGCAGACACTTTGTGAAACTGGAGCACATCATGCACAATGTGGTGTGCTGAACCATGACTAATCTTTAAACATGCTGCAATGTCATTCAGTGTCACTCGGCGGTTTTCCATCACTATGGCTTCAACTGCTGCAATGTTCTGTGGAGTCACAACTCGTTGTGCCTGACCTGGACGAGGAGCATCTTCCACTGAAGTCGCACCATTTGCGAACTTTCTACTCCATTCGTAGACTTGCTGCTGTTACAAACATGCATCACCGTACTGAACCTTCATTCTTCGATGAATTTCAATAGGTTTCACACCTTCACTGCTCAAAAACCGAATAACAGAACGCTGTTCTTCCCTAGTGCAAGTCTCAAGTGGGGCAGCCATCCTTATACTGACACTGCGACGGTATTTGTGCATCTGCACTATGCTGCCACCTACAGGCCATTCTGCACGCTGCTTGTAGCACGCTTACCAACTTACAGAATAACGGCGCGCGAAATTTTGATTTTTTATTACAAATTTAAGGTTTTCATTTGACTCACCCTCGTATTTTTATATTTCAACGCATTACTCTTCAACAGTTGTGAATTTTAAGAGAACAGCAGTTCAAACTACTGCTAATGTTTAATGTGATTCATTCCAGCTGAATTTTCGACCGTCCACATGTTGAGCGGCTCGTATCGTGATAAACATAATGAAAGACCTTTAGTCAAGAGCAGAAATAAAATGTTATTTCGGACACGGATGAGTGGGTGAGAATTTTCACTGAAAGTAGAATGCCGGTGGGCCCAGGTGACTGTACCATCTGTACGACGCTTGCATCTGTACGAGATAAATAAAGTGTATGATATTGGACAGTAAACTATTTGACGGGTTGCAAACCATAGTGGTAGAGTACAAGTGTCAAATATAAGAAACGTGATCTAAATGAAGGAAAACACAGGCCCTGTGCTTATTTTAGCATGCCAAAACTGGTACAAGCTATTATACGTACCATGCCATGGTTCGGTTGGGGTGTCTGCATCGTTTAGTAATCGATCTATCACGTTCCGACGGTACAGGTGCAAATAATGACGAAGTGACATGCTAACCGAATATTAAAAAGATCAATAAATAATTATTTTCAAAGAAGACAGTAATGATTTCGTCTGTAAATAATAGCATAGTATTTTTGTGAAACTTTGGATGAAAAATACATAACCCTACTTATCATAATATGGCATTTTTATGTTGACTTCTGAATGTGACGAAAATGATTTCCTGCACGTAGGTTTTTTTCTTTTGCCTTTGTGATGATTTATTTTGAAATAAACTAATGATTACGTATGCTCAATATTTTTTAAATTGTGTTTGACCTGATTTTGTTTATACCTCACTTGTACCACTTGTATTTTTAAAAGACTACTTTACTCAAATAATTTATTCTGACACTTGTATCATTATGGTTCGCAACGTCATTTAACGCTATATTGAATTCACGGAAGACAGTTTGATTGGCGCCAACGTGAGACAGTGACACCAAGCTAAGAATGAGGTAGCCGAGGATTGAGCTTACGGGCAGATACGGAGAAATTACACTCAAGGAGCAACAACATAAATTCTGGAGGGTACTTTGACTTGTTAGGAAAATATTTCCAATAGAGGGGACTGTTTCCGAACACATGAAATCGTTCAAGAGAGCGAACATACAGCCCAGATTCGGAACATTAGGTAATAATAGTTGAAATAAATTGTAGAATTAATGAATCATGACGTTGAGAAAAATTGTGACTTGGACATTTCGCAGTGAGTGGAAAATAGTGACGTATTTTAATGAGTACAAGAATAATATATATATACAGGGTGATTCAATATGATTGTCGGGGTTTCAAAAAATTCCTACACTTAGCACAATTGAGATACGAATTTGAATCTTATTTTGATGTGTAAAGAAACTCATCAAGTTTTTTTACATCCATTACAAATTTTCGATATGTGCGCCCTGTGTCACTCTGCACACATCTATGCGATAGTCTATTTCATCCCACACGCGACGCAGCATGTCATCAGAAATGATTAGAAAGGCGGCCCTGATCCGTTCTCTCATTTGTGGGATAGTCGCAGGTAGAGGAGGAAGATAAACTTGATCCTTGACGTAACCCCACAGAAAAAAATTACATGGGGTTAAATCTGGTGAACGAGGTGGCCAAGCCATGAGCATTTGGTCACTGTCGGCTCCGCATACTATCCATCGCTGCGGCAATTGTTCGTTGAGAAATGTTCTGACCTCCCGATGGAAATGAGGTGGAGCACCATCTTGTTGGAATATGAAATCATACACCTCTTTCAGCTGAGGCAGCAAGCACTCAGAGGCCATATCGAGGTAAGTTAGTCCTGTTACTGTCTATTCACTTTCGCCTTGGAAACAGCAGCGAACACACACACTTTTGGAGAATCACGCTGGTGTTCAATAAAAGCACTGGGATTTTCTGTCCCCCAAATCCGCACATTATGCTTGTTAACTTTCCCGCACAAGTGAAAGTTCGCTTCATCACTAAAGTGAGTTTTTTTACAAAACCCATCTTCTTCCATTTTTTCTTGTCGTCGGGTGTTAAAGCCTGAATAAAACTGTAAGTAATATAACCTTAATAAACTTTTGGTTAAAAAGTTATATGCGATTGCGTAAAACTCTACATTTTAAACTTTAAGGGGGGGTAGGGGGGGAAGCTCCATTGGAATTTTCGGGGACTTTTGAAAAAATGTCTCTCTAATAGTGATCTACTACTGGGAGAAAATTCAGCTTTACCAGAGAAAGTTCCGACATTCACTGTTTTTGGTCCTTTATTGACTGGGCTAAGTGGGAACTACCTTATCTCGCGACCGTAAATCCTGCCATCCGGTAATGGTTCAAAGAATGGCATTGTGTTACGTTAGTCACATATAGCGTCCTCATTCCTACCCCTCCTGAGACAAAACCCTGGTCCGGTTTTTCAACCCAACAATGCCCGTCGACAAGCGATAGGTGTATCTGTGGAATTGCTGCGAAATATCAACACCACCTAGATACCAGTCTATTTCAGCAATGACATAGAAGGAAAAAGGGTCTTTATTATTCTTCACAACAACAAATTATCTGCATACAAATTTTTACTCTGATGTGCTAGTTAATTCCGATAGCTATAGATAACTTACACCAGTCTCAAATCGTCTGCTCCTCATTCCATTCACTGTAATGTTTTACCAGGATGGTAAGGAAGATTCTATTCGAAAATTATAATTCTTGAGTATAAGCACCTTCATCTTGAAAGACAGGATTCAGTAAGGAATAGAACACTAATGCATATGTAAAAAATTGCGTCCGTTATTCCTCTTTCTCTTATGCTGATAAAAGGTATTCACGCTCAGAAATGTTACTTTCAGGAATGTTGCATATTACGTACCTTTTCAAATTCCTAACGATGGCTGTTTAAAATATGTCTTCAGTAATTTTGTTGACAACATAAAAGTAACATTCTAATGACACAAAAATTAAATATCAACCAAAACAAATTTTCCGTTACCTTTCAAGGTGACTAAATCATTACCCTATTTGTGGGTATAAGAGTTCTGAAGAGTCTAAGGGCAATTTTTTTGATATACTAAAGGGACAAAGAAAAGTCTTCATAAATTTGTCATTTAAGTAACCAAAGCTATCATCTAGAGGAAAACAATTAAACTAGCATTCTGATACACACACCGAAACAACCAAGTGAGAAAACTAATAATAACCGTAATAATAATAAAATTTGCAGGTGAATTTATCCACAAACACAGCAGGGATTAATAATTTTTGGAGGTTTATCAATTCAGTTTGTCAAATCTGTGTGACATAAGTGTTTTCCTTTGGCTTAACAAATCTGATAACTGACGAAATGAGCTAATCGTGAGATTATTATATCAAATTTCTGACGTATAATAAAAAATTTCCACTGCAGTAGGTAATTTCTTGGGAGACCGAAGTATGATGATAGTATTACATTGACAACAAACCACACTGAAATAAAAACTGTCACCTCTCTTACTAAGATGCCAAGAACGAAATGGCGTTCAACTGGTGTCCGTCAATGTCTGGCAAATACGAAGTTTAAATCTGAAGTTTCCATCTTCTTAGTGTGTGAACTCCCAAACGTTTATAGCAGTTCTATTGTATCTCAGATTACTTGCATACAAACAAAATGTTGACTTGTAGCACTGATACAAGAGATAAGATTTAATCAAAGTTCATGCATTAAGTGCGTCTTAGAAATTTATTATCACTGTTCTTATTTCTGTTATCTTTAATAAAAAAACTTTTTGTAGTTGCAGCATAGTATGTTTATTTCAAAACGTAGAGCTACTTACAACAGCACAGGTTATCTGTATTTCCATTAATGACAGAATTACTGGGGGTTGAAACGGAGACATAAATTTAGTCATGTCGGTAAACAGTACGCAGATAGCACCCAGTATAATGTATCCTAACTTTGCAGATTAATGTTTTAAAAAATAATTCGGAGGGTACTAAAACCAATTGTAATCCTTTATATAACACAGTGTTAAATCTTCTATTTTTTAAATAAAAATCACCATTTACCTATTGGTACCAGAAAAATGCAAAAACTGCAAAAGAGATTTAGATAGGGTTTTAAATTTTAAAGCTGATTATCAGATTCAAAATATGAGGTATATCTTATGTTTCTATGTAACACAGTGCTGGGGCAGTAAGTGAAATTCTCAACATACCGTCAGAAATACCAAAGATGTAATCCCAAGTAGATGTTGTATACTCAATATTTACAATAAACCAACGCACATCGTTAATATTTTACGCATTGTACAGGTTTTTTCTTTTAATTTCAGCTATTCAGTCTTTAAGCTCCATAGATGCCCATATTGAATGCGAAGAAGAAACTATGTAAATAAATAATTACTAGAACTTACCTGCCGTTGAAGTTATCTCAGGCCACATAGCTACAATCTCTGACTATTCACACTAAGCTATAAATAATGGCTGGTATTTACGGGAAAACGAACTATTTATTAAGTTTTTAGTGTTAGCAACAAAAGAATTCTAGAAAAGTAATTCCATTTATTTTGATACTCGTTTTAAAACTCCCAGCAATAATCTAATGTTTAATACTGTGAAATCCAGTCAAAATGATTCAGACGTTTTCAGCCAGTACCAGATTAATCATTAAACAAAATGTTGAAGTTCGGAACATATTTCATTTTTTTGCGCCAACCACAGGTGACAGCGTTTTAACTCGAACATCAAGTTTTCTAATTACGAAAACCCCTCGTAAGAAGAGGGCGTAAATAAAGAACATCGATAGATACTTATCGATAGCAACAGCAGGAATATCGCAGAAGGAGGAGGAGAGTGCAGATGGAGTAAACACGGAAAGTCGCGATACCACGGAGTATCTATCAGTGCGAATCGGTATGTGAGCCGATTCTAGCGAATGAACGTAGGATTAAATCAGTGGATTAACTCGCCTAAGAGCAATTTGGGGATGACAGTGTCGTTTGTTGCTGTCGACGTCTTCTGTGTGTTGGATTCAAAAGTGATGTAGGTTATGTTTACCTGCCTAATGCTCCCCAGTACGGACCTTGCACCTTCGGTGACCTAGTGTGATTAGTTTACAGTGTCTGGTGGTTATTCCTGATTTACTATCATAGGGCTTTCATGGTGAATAAATGACTATAAAGTTGTGAACTGTGCGCCGTAAGTCTTGTGTCTAATAGTAGATGTAACCCAATGGCTTCCCTCATCCTGTTCCAAACGCCAATGACTAGCTTTTCAGGGTAGCGGTCGTAGTCTAAATCTTAATCAAATCTGTGGTATGTCTTATTACTCTGCGTGATCGGGCGCCATAGAAGAAATTTATAATTTGTTCTTAGCCTCAAAATATACATACCAAAGATACTTGATTAAATCCTGATCACCGATTGCTCACCCCATTAAATATAAACATCCCATTTAGCCAAACACTTCTTAGCAATATTGTTAATGATTACTGTGCTAGAGTTTTTCCTGATAACTGAGTTCCGTTTCTGTAAACATTGATGCCGACTTTTTTCTATTTGCATTGGTTCGGCTAGTTTACATAACTTTTGTCATTTATTTCTTCAGTTTTTGAGACATGATTTAAATGTATTGGCACTGCAACAATAGAAAAAAAGCAGCCGATCAGTTGATAAGTTCCCAAGCCTGCAATGCGCCATGTCACCGGGACAAAATCATTCACGGCTGGTTTGAGTAACAATTCCAGCCAGTGATTTTACCCCGCAGATCATCAAACATGAATCTAATCGAACATATCTGGGATGTGATCAATATGTCAGTACGTACACATCGCCCTACACTGGCATCACTTTCGCAATTATGGACTACTGGGACATCCGACAACATGCTGAGTCGATGTCAAGTTTTTACACATACCCACATTTCTATTCGGTTTCGATGGAACTTTGCAGTCGTATACTTTAATACAAAGAGAAAAATGATGCAACATTTAGTTTGTAAAAATCAACTCCTCTCTTCCTTCCCACCCGCTTAATTTTTGTCAAGGTTCTTTATACATACCCACAGTTTTTATCCGATATCAATAGAACTTTACCCTCTTATACTTTAAAACAAACAGAAAAATATTGTTTACATTTTGTTTTCAGAAACCCAGCCTCTCTGCCTCTTCCCAGTTTCTATCCAATTTTTAAAGAATTTTATACACGTATACTTTAGAACAAACAAAAATATTGCCTACATTTGGTTTTCAAAAGCTCAACCCCTCTCCCCCTTTAACCCACCCCTCTTATTTTCCTTCGTTGTTTATAGAAATACATAGTTTTTACCTGATTTAGACCAAACTTTAAATCAAAGAGAAAAATAGTGTCTACATTGGATTTACAAAATCCTAAGCACTCTCCCCATCATCCCACTAAAACAAAATTTACACATGAAACCACGGAGTTTTTTTGCAAATATCTCGAAAACTGAGAGGAAATCAGCCAAAGTGGGTGGTGATGCAGAATTTTCACGACATTCCAAAGCGATCAAATATCAAAACTTTTATACCTAACCTCCGAACAGAAGACGAAAAGACTAAAAATATTGTATATCCCATAGCAATAGAGTTTTTTTTCAAATTTAGTTTATGCACAAAAATGCATTGTCTTTCACTTATTTTGTAAGTGTAAATGTGTCTGCTTTACCAGTTTGACAGAAAAATAGCAGAGGGAGAGTTTATTATGCATATATTTCCTACGACTACTACATCTCATTATTTTTAATAATGGCCTATTGCATAATGTTGAGATAACTTCACTTTTCCGTACACGGGGCACTTACTTGAGCCTCTTCTGTCAAGATTTTGTGTAATCAGTCCGAGTCCTGCATCAGACGTAGCTTAAAAACACATCGCGTTCTATGTTTGTTAATTGCAGAAACAGTTGCACCTTGAAGCCGTCTAAAATGAGATACGTCCACTACCTGTTCCACACCCAAGACTGTCCCAATCAGTATATTTTGAGTGATTAACTCTTTCACATGTGTATTTTGTTGTTATTATTACGTTTGTTTTAATGCGATATGCTGACGTATTTCCTCTGAGGATTACTGAAACTGACACCTCTTTGATTTGATTTTTACGTATTAAATTGTCTGACTCCTTAACAGATCAGAACTTCATAATCAAGTGCCATATTTTACTGATATTTACTGTTATCTCACTAATTGTCATACAATGTACTGTTTCTCAACCTGATGTAGCATCCGGTCTTTCGAAATTTCAAATTACGTATCCACACAAGGCAGTAAAGATTCTAAAATCAAACAGTTTTTAACAGTTTACATTCCTTTATACTGTTTTCCGAATCCAAAAACTGTTTTTAAAATAAAGTGTTTCTGCTGGTAGCGTCACAAAAAGAACTGTCGTTAAGTCTTCGGTACTTTATTAGAGAATATTTTCTCAGCAGTTAAAGGCTTTATGCATGCGCCTTTAGTCTAGAAATTCTTTTAACACGTTTGTGGAAATCTGAAGCTAGCAAGGGGAACTTAATAATGAGTATCATCTATAACGGTTGTGTGTCTGAAACAACGAACTTATACATGTTAATCTTCATAATTATGCTTAATGGCAGATGAGGTTAATTAAATGCGAATATTACAGTGAAAAATATAGAGAATTTCATTCATGTTTTGTGATTAGTTTTTTTTTTTTTTTTTTAATTTACAAAAATACTTGGTAACACAAATATTGTAAAATTTACAGATCTATATAAAATATTAGTCTGTTAATGTGTGATGTTTATATTCGGCACCAGCATTCTTAATTTGAAGACTAGAATTAAGTATTCAAACTCACATAAGTGTACGTTCCATTAAAGTAAAAATGTCAGTTCAAATCGTTGGCGTGACGTTCAGCGGTGCAACACACAAAGGAACTGATAAAGAAAGCAAGTGGGTGATCAGGAATGCTATATACGGAGCGGTCATGGTAGCGCGTGCTGGCTCCACATGCCGAGGATCACATCTTCAAATCAGGGCGAATGTACTGAATTAAGTATTGCGTTCCTCTTTTGTTCATCTTTTCCATGAATAATCAGTAAAGATCGTAAAATGAGAATACTACAGGTAGTGATGATTAAGCTCAAAATTATGAAAGGTTTGTATACTGCTAACCAGACAAACGCCCTTAAAATGTCACTAGACATCGATGTTAAACAGTGAGTTAGCACCGGCGACCCCTGTTATGATTTGTTGTACACTAACTAGTGAGTCGACCAGTCCATAAATATACGAGGGCGGTCCAATCCTCCCTCTGTTCCGCCATTCTTTTAGTCTCTAGATATGTCCCGTCTATCATTATATCATCAATCATTTTGTTCCTTAGCAACCTCTTTTTTCCCTCCGTTTACAATCCCCTCCAGAGCATTCCAAGCAAGCACTCATTCCTCAGCGCATGATCAATCCAGATCCTTTTTCTGTTCGTTATTGTTTTTATGAGTGATCTTTTCTCTCCTACTCGTTCCAGCACTTTGTCCCTCCAACTTTTTCTTCTCTATCCTCCTCCATATCCACATTTCGAAAGCCTCCAACCTCTTCAGATCTTCTTTGCGTAGCATCCATGTTTGTGCTCCATATAGTCCTACGCTCCATACAAAACATTTAGCTAGTTTTTTTACGAGGGCGGTATGGGGATCTACCACGAAGCAACATGTCCAAAATTTGGAAGTGATCCATAATAGTGAATTTAAGAGGTCCCTAGGCCTGTCTATAAGAATTCAGCTAAATTTATTATTAGAAAATTGTAAACTCTGACATAACTTTGTCAAAAAACATTATCATCATCAAGGGTTCTCTGCTATTCAGCAGATCCACGCACAGTGACAGCGCTCCAATCCTCCCTCTGTTCCGCCATTCTTTTAGTCTCTAGATATGTCCCGTCTATCATTATATCATCAATCATTTTGTTCCTTAGCAACCTCTTTTTTCCCTCCGTTTACAATCCCCTCCAGAGCATTCCAAGCAAGCACTCATTCCTCAGCGCATGATCAATCCAGATCCTTTTTCTGTTCGTTATTGTTTTTATGAGTGATCTTTTCTCTCCTACTCGTTCCAGCACTTTGTCCCTCCAACTTTTTCTTCTCTATCCTCCTCCATATCCACATTTCGAAAGCCTCCAACCTCTTCAGATCTTCTTTGCGTAGCATCCATGTTTGTGCTCCATATAGTCCTACGCTCCATACAAAACATTTAGCTAGTTTTTTTTCCTCAGATTTTTATGCAGCTTTCCAGATAATATTTCTTTTTATTGAAAGCTTCCTTTGCCATTGCTATTATAGTTTTCCACCATCATACATTTATTTTTAGTCCTATTGATTCTCATTCCGAATTCCTTACACCCTTTGTCTAAAGCCTCTAACATTCTTCTGAGTATCTTGACACTTTCCGCCAGCAAAACCATTTCATGATCAAACCTTATGCAGCTAATCCTACATCCACCCATGCATGCACCTCCTTTACCTCTTAAACTTCTTTTTATAGTTTCCTCCAAATATAAGTTAAATAATATGGGTGCCAAACAACATCCCTGTCTTATACCTCATCCAATCTTTCCCTCTTCTGTAAGATCATTCTCCACTCTCACTCCTTGTTCGATGTATGATTTACTTATTACCCATCTTTCCTTCCAGTTAATGCCTTTATTTTTTAGAATCTCCATTAACTTCATCCATTGCACTCTATCAAAAGCCTTTTCCAGGTCTATGAAACCATGTAATTATCTCTTTCCCTTTCAATGTATCTTTCGCTTATTGTACACAGCAAACCAATAGCGTCTCTTGCACTTCTTCCTTTTTGAAATCCAAAGTGTTCAGCAATTGACATGGACAGTCTACTAGATATTCGTCTATTTAACACTCTTAGTAGCAGCGTGGCATAAGAGGCTAATGGTTCTGAACTCTCCACATTTCACTGCATTCTTTTTCTTTTCAACTTGTATCAACATTTTTGTTAAAAAATATTTTAGCCATTCTCCTCTTTCATATTCCTTATTGCACAAATATTGTATTTCTCTTTTTCTCTCATTTTTCAAACTTTTTAGAATTTCTATAGGTAACTCATGGATCCCACAAGCTTTCCTGTACTTCATCTCCACCAAAGTCTTCTCCACTTCCACCTCCAGGATATGGCCTCCCAACTCCTGCTTGCAGACTTTCTCTTCTTCTTCTATTACCAAATCCTTTGGTCGGTGTTCCGGATCATACAACATTCCTACATATTCTTTCCATCGTTGCTGTATTTCTTGAGCCTCTCTGGCTCCTTGTTTTTAACTTCCAGGCCCGCTGTTCTTCTTTTTCCTTGAAAGCATGTCTGTACAGCTTCATTGTACATCAAGATAAATTTTTACTCTCTTTCTAATTGCTCTATCTGTTCACACTTACTTCTCATCCAGTTCTCTCTTGCTTTCTCAACTTCTCTTTTCAATTCATTATTTAATTTTCTGTATTTCCTTCTCCCCTCTGCAGGGCCTGTGTTTTTCCACTTCCTTCTCTCTTTCATCTTCTGTAGCATTGCTTCAGTCCATTCTTTCTTTATTTTACTGCTTTTCTTAAATCCTATTACTTCTGCAGTAACACTTTTCAGACTCTCCTTCATCCTTACCCATTTTTCATCCATACTCTCATTTATATTTCCTATGTCCTATTCGTTTATAAATATTTCTTCTATTTCTCTACCTTTTCCTTCCTGTTTAAGAGCATCAGAATTGAACCTTTTTATGATCTCCCCTTTCTTAATTCTTTTCAGTCTCGTTTCCATTTCTGCTACAACAAGATTACGATCAGAATTTACATCAGCTCCTGGGTAAGTTTTTGCATTTTTTAATCAATTCTTATACCTGTTCCGGATTAGTATATAGTCAGTCTGATACCTCTTTCTTTCAAAGGGAGAGGTCCAAGTATACCTTCTTCTTTTATGGTTTTCTAAAATTGTGTTTCCCACTACCAATTAATTTTCCACACAGAAGCTTACCAGCCTCCCTCCTCGCTCATTTCGCATCCCAAGTCCATACTTGCCAATTGTTCCCTCATCCTTTCCCTCTCCAACACCTGCAGTCCAATCCCCCATCATCATACAACAATAATTTCTGTTTTCCTTGTCTATAATTTCCTCCAGAACATTATAGTATCCCTCCACTTCCTCATCCGAGTGTTGGATTGTCGGCATGTACATCTTTCCTTTCTCCTCTTAATCTGATATACATAATTCTACCGTTAATACATTCCATTTTCATTACTTTACGCTTTACAGCTTTCCTGATTGTAATGGCCACTCCTAAATTCCCACTCCTCTCCTCTCCCGAATAATAACAGTAATACTCTCCAGTTTTGAACTCTCCATTCCCACCCCATCTAACTTCACATATTCCTAAATTATCTTCATCTCCTGTTTCAAATTCTCTAATTTTTCCGCTTGCAGAAGAATTCTAACATTGCATGTTCCTATTCTCATACTCTCCCTTCTCTGCTCTGTATCCCATTCCCACGCTTCAGTGTATTCCCATCCCGGCGATCCGAACGAGGGGATATTACTCCGGAACATTTTACTTGAAGCGCCATCACCATGCTCTTTCTAAGGAATCCTGTAGGATCTTTAATGTGCTGGTTTCCAATTGCCTTCCACGCTCTCATGCCGTTGACAATCTACAGGTTCCTCCGCCTTTAGGAATGATTTCTCCTCCCTAGGGCTAGGGATTGCCCCGGTCCTTTACCCGCTCATCCGTCCTGTAAGAGGCATTGGCGCTTGGTAGAGGATGTCTCATTATTCCGGCAGGCTGCTTGCCTTTTTAATGCAGGTGCTAGTTTTGGTCCACCTCGGGTATTTCATTTCCCCGGAACCACCCATATCTGGGAGGCATTCCCCGATTCGCCACCTGTGGAGGCGCCCGATGGGGGACTAGCAACCCCTTGTCCAAAATAAGGGTATATAATTGGCATTAGGCACTGTGGTTATCTGTTCAAACGAAGCGTGCGTGTACTTTTCAGGCACGCAAATTCTATCACTGTCAGTGAGTGAGTAAATGGATGAACGCACAAATGATTTTCATTTGCTTGGAATAACAGAACAAACCAGCAACACTATCGCATCAAGCTTTGCCGAGATATGTTTGTTACTAAGCGAGAGCTTTCTCATTCCTGGTGTGGTAACTACATTTTGAGCGGCGATTTATCTGTCGATGAATTTCGAGGTAAAAGGTGCTAATACTGAATGAGGACCAACTATGTCTTCAAGCCTCGTAGCAAGTACCGGATCGAACAAAAGGAGACCTCAAAATCTTGAACGCCGAAATCAGTGGTTAAAACAAAGGTCTTGCCTGAATTATCCAAAGCTGTTAGAAGAACATTTTTAAATGGATCTCAACGAATCAAATATATTTCCAAAGAGGCCTTCATGAAACGACATCGAGTGAGAAAAGTGCTTTCAGTTCAGTGACTCAAGAAAGAGGAAGGATATAGAATTAGATCTGTAAACAAAAAAATTTATTTTCCCTGGATAGAGAAATAATACTTAATGACCAAGAGTCATAGTTGCTTCATTTACGAGATGTCACTTCGACAGAAATCAACTTTTTTCTAGTCGAAAGAGATTATTGAAATGGAAATATGAGATTAGGAGCACAGTTACTCATCGGTCATTACGTGTCGTGATCTCTCTTACTAGTCTTTTGGATAACACGAAAGCTTTTAACGAGATTCAAATGCGCCATAAAAAATTTGTAGCCGAACCTAAAAACTAGAATAGACATATGCATTGATGTGTATTGTTTCATTCTGTTTCCCAACAAATAATAGATCACTGCATTCCAACCATCTTCACAAGATTGTCAACTTTTGTATGAAAATGGGCTTTGACCAATGTTTCGTTTTAATTTTTTTTTTGTGCTTTACGACTCTCTAACAGCGAGGTCTTTAGAGACGGGAAAGGATGGGGGGCAAGGAATGGGAAGGAATTCGGCAATGGCCTTTTGAAGGAAGCATCCCGGAATTTGCCTGGAGTGATTTGGGAAACCATGGAAAACCCAAATCTGGATGCCCGGACGGGGATTCGAACCTCCGTCCTCCCAAATGCGACGCCAGAACGCTAGACGTTACACCACTACGCTCAGTCCAACGTTTCGTACGAAACAGCCTAAAGTGTATGAGAAAAGTGAGAGTTCTCATAACAAATCTATTTGAGTGAATGGTGTGTTGACTAGAAAAACTATTAACAATTCTCATTTAGTCTGTAAACAATATTGTATTTGTCAATGATTGTGGATAATGTTGGATAATTTTAGTTTTATACAAGATGTTCCTGTCCGTCAGTGCTGGGAGTGGTCAGTTTATACAGCATTGTAACCTTTTTTGAGGCAAGGAACTCCGGATTTCTTTGTCTGTCTTCACTGTTCGTTTTATTCCACTCTCCAGTAGAAGAAAACAGCAATAGACCTATATTATAAGAACTGTTGTCTCTTTTATGGTGTCAATTGTAGTTAACACACGTTATCAAGTTACACCTGGTTTTCTATGTGAAATTTGTTCTGGTATTGACTTAAATGATTATTGAAAACTACCTAAAAATCTTGATCAAGATCATCGACGTTGCAATTTGAACTCTTTCCTGTCGTATAAGATCCGCACGCTTTTGCCATGCTGTTTTAATTACCAATGACATAGATAGGTGTGCAATTTATAATGCTCACTTGTTTCCATTAAATGCAGAATTTTAAAGACAGTTCTGAATTTGTTTCTTCGTTATTATGACTGTCTGTTATTCATTGGCCCCTTCAATTCCGGTGGAAGAAATAGTTTAGTTCCCCCTTTCTCCTTACTTCATCTAGATAGCTTACACACATTTTAAAATTTCAACACATTTAATAATTAATAATCAAGTCTTAGTCAAATTACTGAAACATATTGAGCAAATAACACATATGTTGTAGCATTTCATGCACGTATATTTCGACTGCCGAAATGAAGTATAATTTTTTTTTATGAAGAAGTGACGGCGTATACACATTAGGTATACGAAATAACGACAGTGCTTATTCGTAATTCCCAGTGGAGTATTTTAGCGGAATTTGAGATAAATAAATTTGTGATAAACCAGCTACTTCAGATAAGTAAGAAGAAAAATAGCTTACTAACGTAGCTATCATACATTTTAAAGTGTGTGAGTTTTATTATTACAGTTAAAACCAAGATAATTTTTGCTGATAACTGAATGACTAATATGTGGATTGTAAAAAATAACTTACTGCGAAAGTTTAAACATATGACGCAATGTTGACACCACCTGTAATAACGTCCTTTCTCTTTTGTTATTGTTAGAGTATCGTTTGTTTATACTTATTTAATCTGAATTACTGCCTTCTATACTTCAATAATATCTCTGTTATATCTCTAGCTTAGTTTATACTCTGATCAATGTATAAACAGTTCAGTTGTTATTCCGTGCTAAGCTGCTCTCGGCTACATTTCTGTTGTGCGGTTATATGTATTTCTAATACATAATAAATACGTATCGTGTTCAATAATTGCTTGTATCATATTTAAAAATCTTAACAGGTTATGGGCCCAGTAGCCAGGTATATGTAAAGGCGATAAATATCTGAGGAAAGTAAAACTTACAACCTAGGCAACACGCGGCATTTAAAAGTGCGAAAATATGAGCTCAAGCAATCAATTAACTTTGATAGAAAAACTCACTGGTCGGGAAAACTACTCGACATGGAGATTTGCCGTCAAAACCTATCTGGAACACGAAGGACTGTGGAATTGCATTGAAAATGCGAGTGATGATCACGTTGATCCCAAACGCGATTTGAAAGCCAAGTCAAAAATTATTCTGCTAGTGGATTCAATCAACTATGTCCACATTCAGGAAGCAAAGACAGCGAAAGAAGTTTGGAACAACTTAGCAAACGCTTTCGATGATTCTGGATTAACGCGTCGAGTGGGCTTACTTCGTGATCTGTGCACAACAACGTTAGTCGGATGTCGAAATGTAGAAGAGTATGTTAGCAAAATCATGACAACAGCACACAAGTTGAGAAATATTGGATTTAAAGTAGACGACGAGTGGCTTGGAACTCTGCTTCTCTCCGGTCTACCAGATTCATACAAACCAATGATAATTGCTATCGAAAGTTCCGGTATGAAAATAAGTGCTGACTCCGTAAAGGCTAAAATTTTACAAGATGTAAAAATAAATGATGGTGAAACATCAGCTTTTGCCGTAAATTATAAGAACAACAAAAGCTTCAAGAAACAGTTTCAAAAAGGACCTCGTTGCTACACTTGTAATAAGCATGGCCACTTGAGTGCACAGTGCAAGTCTAAAGCAAAGAAGAAACATAAAGTTGAAAATCAGGAAAGCTCAAGCTTTGCCGCTGCTTTCATAGCTCCAGTGAGTAACAGTGATTCCTGGTATATAGACTCCGGTGCTTCTATGCACATGACCATGAACAGAAATATATTACAAGAAGAAACAGTACCATTCATCAACTCAATTAAGGTTGCAAATGACAAATGCTTATCAGTAAAAGGCTCAGGTAAGCTGAGTTTAAATGTGTGTGATGCTAATGGCCAATGTAAGAAAATTTTGTTTCAAAATGTTCTGTATGTGCCAGAGTTGTCAACAAATCTACTATCTGTCAGTCAGATAATTAGAAATGGTGGTCAAGTAAAGTTCAACAGTAAGGGCTGTATAATAATAAACAGGAATAATGAAATAGTTGGGACAGCCAGTTTAATCAACAATATGTATAGATTAAATGTATATAATCATCAAGCATATATATCTGATGTTGATGAGCAAGACATTTTCTTATGGCATCAAAGAATGGGTCATTTGAACTTTAATGATCTGCAGAAAATAGTGGAGAATGCAGAAGGTGTAAAATTGTCCAAGAAACCAGACAAATTAGTTTGTACAACTTGCTTAGAAGGAAAACAAAACAGGTTACCTTTAAAATACAATGGATCCAAAGCTACAAGGTTACTTGAACTAGTACACTCTGACATTTGTGGTCCAATGGAAACCATGTCATTAGGAGGTGCTAAATATTTCATGACATTCATTGATGACTATTCAAGAAAGGTATTTGTTTATTTTCTCCATAAAAAGTCAGAAGCTTTTGAAAAGTTCAAACATTTTAAAATGCAAGTTGAAAAACAATTAGAATGTAACATAAAATGTTTACGCTCAGACAATGGCCTTGAATATGTTAACAACAACTTTTCTGAGTTCTTACAAAGTGCTGGAATAATCCATCAAACAACCACACAATACACTCCTGAACAAAATGGTGTTGCTGAACGAATGAACTGGACATTAGTGGAAAGAGCAAAATGTATGTTGATCAATGCTAATCTTCCTAAGTTATATTGGGCTGAAGCTGTACATACTGCTGCTTACCTCATCAACAGAGCTCCAACTCGATCACTCACTTTTAAAACACCAGAGGAAATGTGGTCAGGAAGAAAACCAGATGTGAGTAATTTAAGAATATTTGGCTGTGATGCGATGATACATCTCCCTAAAGAAAAACGAAGCAAATGGGATCCTAAAGCAAAGAAAGCTAAATTTGTTGGATACTGTGAGAATTCAAAAAGTTACAGGTTTATAATACCTCCTTCTCAGTTAGTAATTAAAAGCAGAGATGCTGTTTTTCTGGAATCTACTGTCAAAAGAAATTATCTCCCTGTTGATTTGGCAGAATCAATGTGTGATACATCATCTGAATTAAATGACAATCATACATCAGAGAGCTCCAGTGACAAATCAGATTCCACAATTACTACTGCTGAATACTTTTCTGATACCAATACTAGCAGTGAGCATAAATCAGAAGAGACTATTGAGACATCTTTACCCTCAAATATGACTCTGAGACCTAGAAATAAACAAATGCTCTCTAAAGAAAAAGATAAAGTTGAGAAGGATTACCTGTGCTACTGTGCAGATACAATAATTCCTATTCCACAAAACTACAATGAAGCAATAACATCATCTGATTCAGAAAAGTGGATGATGTCTATAAACAAGGAATTAAAATCTCATCATCAAAATGGAACATGGACATTGATAGAAAAGCCTCAGGATGCAAAAGAAACAGTATGTAAATGTGTGTTCTGCATTAAGGATGAACCAACTGGTCCAGGTTACAAATTCAGACGTTGTACAAAGATATATACTCAAACTGAAGGAATTGATTATGATGAGACTTTCTCAACAACAGTAAGTGAATTGAAAGAGAAAATTATTATGACACCACCAGAGGAACTAGACTGCAAACCAAATAGGGTATGTAAAACCAAATCTTTATATGCCTTAAAACAAGTTCCTAGGTGCTGGAATACAAAATTCAATCCAATTTCAAATAAATTTGGTTTTGTGAAAACCAAAGCAGATCAGTGTGTTTATACTGAACAAATCATTGACATCAATTGTTATCTTTGTCTGTATGCTGATGATGGCATTTTGATTTGTAGAGATAAGACTGTTATGAATGAAGTAACTAAAGACTGTATCTTTATACACCAAACTAAGTATGAAGAACAATTATTGAGGAAATTTGATATGATTGATGCCAATCCTAACAGTATTCATGCTGATCCACATGTGAGACTTTCAAAGGTTAATGGAGTACCTGAGAAAAATCACCCATACACAGAAGCAGTGGGATCACTTAACAATGCAGCAATAGTAAGCAGATCAGATGTTATATTTGCTGTAAGTCAGGTGAATCGACTTCTACATTCTTATGATGATTCTCACTGGACTGTTGTCAAGAAAATACTAAAATATTTGAAAGAAAGCAAGAATTATGGATTGTGCTACTTACCTAACACAAACACTACAGACTTAGTTGGGTACAGTGATGATGTCTTTGCCAGTGACATTTTATTTCTTAAAAATACAGCAGCTGTTACTTGAACAACAGTGATAATAAACATTGGTTTATAATTGTTTCAAGAAGGCTGTAATTCGGTGGGAGTGTTAGAGTATCGTTTGTTTATACTTATTTAATCTGAATTACTGCCTTCTATACTTCAATAATATCTCTGTTATATCTCTAGCTTAGTTTATACTCTGACCAATGTATAAACAGTTCAGTTGTTATTCCGTGCTAAGCTGCTCTCGGCTACATTTCTGTTGTGCGGTTATATGTATTTCTAATACATAATAAATACGTATCGTGTTCAATAATTGCTTGTATCATATTTAAAAATCTTAACAGTTATATTAGAGATGAAAAGCAAATTTCCATAAGAAAATGGAAAAACAATATTTTGGAAACAATAGATTAATATGATTTAAAAAGTGATCGAGGAAATCTCCTGGTTTACTACGTTTTTACAGTGTTATATGGTAAACATCAACAGCTACCAATCGATATTCTTTTCTTGTTTTCAGAATGTGCTATTGGCGTATTGCTCCATGTAGAAACTGAAGTAATATCTCGAAGTAAAGTATGTACTAATATATTGGGGCGAAAACATGAAATTAGTGTTAATAAAAAAAATGTGATCAAATGATTGTAACAATATTTTACCTAATATAGATATTTTATTAAACTTTTTTAATATTTTAGGCAATACTAACAATACTGGACAGTATAAACACTTTTAGGATGCCATACCAGTTTTTAAACAACGTGTTCTAGGCAAACTTCAAGTATTACGTCTACGCGTGAAGATGGCGACGGATATTTATGTTGCCAAAATATTGTCTATAAATAATAGAATTACTTCATTTGTTTGCCGAGAAACATTCATAAATAAACAACGCCGAGAAAAACTGCACTTATACTTTTAGGATATGTTTATAGCTTCTTGTGTTTGAACTTCGTAGGGAAGAAACACGGCCCGAAAGGCAGTCGTCGTGTTGATGAACGCTAGATGCAGCTATATTAGGGACGGGAAGAGTAGAGACAAATTAACAAAGATAAATAGCCTATTTGCTGCGGAATTTCAGGTGAAGCCTATGAAGCGCGCTACGTACGGTCTCAGGGACCCTTTTCAGGGGAGGAATTCCGCTGGACCTTTGGAAGGAACCATTCCGGTATTCGCCAGGAGTGACTTCGGAAAACCGAAATCGGTATTCCGGAATTTGAACCCTCGTCATCCAAATGGGAGGCTGCATATCAATATCACTCTCCACCTGGCTCGGTCACTGCTCCCATGATTTACCGGACATTTTTTATTTCTTATCGTGTCGACGTCTTGTAGAAACGTAACGTAAACTATTGCGAACGTGACGTAAGCTGTCATCAGTTGCAGTTTCGTTGAAATGGTTGATCCATGAACACACAGAAATTAAAAACAAAAAAATACGTTTTTGACCTCTGCATCGTGGATGAAACGTGGTTCTAATTGACATTACAAGTTTTCTGGATGTTAATCCAAAACATAATACATCGCTATGTGAAGTTTCACTGAAATCCGTAAATTTGTAATGCGCTGAAGAACAAACAATACTAAGAATTCATGGTTTTCAAATATTTTAGATTCAGTATAATCGGGAATTATGTTGTTAAGCTGGAAAAATTATCCTATATTATAAACAGTGACATGAACTTTCACTATGTGCGGATCCTTTGAAATACTTCAATTAGTTTTTGCTTGAGGCACAAACAAAAGACCAAAAAAAGAATATTTTACGCTTTTGTCATCTCTATCATCAGTAATGTATATTACAATTTACTCTTCGTGGAATAAATTTTGATATACCGATACCATTTTTACTATTTACCGATTGTATATTTTTTGACTGGAAACAAAAAATAAATGGACAACAGGCGGAATAATTTATTAAAATATTTTGTTTTTGTTTTACAGGTGTGCAGTAGCTAGGAGCATATCGTGGTACGAAAAAAGAAACAACATCTCCATTCTAAAAGAATAAAATGTGGCAAAAAGGCTGTCCTACGTAAGCTACCAACTACTCCTACAGTTCCTTGGATATATTGTTCAGCGATATGGAAGAAATTTGGAAATATAACAACATGCACTTGAAAATAGAAGATCAGCGATCATCTGGAAGATGTCCAACCTGATAGCTAGGTCAGGCGTTAGCTCAATTATTTCAGGCATCATTAGATCGAAACCGGAGTAGACACATTGAGCAGCATGATACTTAATGGATCACCAACTATAAACCCTGAAATATGAGCAACCTGTTACACGCCCCTCAGATGTTACAAGTACTTGCATCCTTGTACACTGGTGTGCAAAACTTAAGGACGAAAGTAAAATTTGCATGCTGTGTCTCTGCCAAGTAATATAGATTTACGAAACATGAATCATACATAGATAACAATGCTACAGTATGGTATAGTAGGTAACTGAAAAAAATGTGTGATGAAACAAACAGAAATGAGAGACAATAAGTTACACTGATGTCAAGGTTATTCATGATGGTCTCCTGAACGTTACAAGAAGGAGATCACAACAGGCAGCAACGCATGTTCTTCAAAGTGCTCCCATGCTGGCTACAAAGTTGTTAAGGAGTTCTTGTGGTAGGGCGTTGCATTTCTCCACCTGCATGGTTAACAACCACTTGAAAGTCATTGGTGCAGGTGAACATGCTGCTATACATCTACCCAATGCATGCAACAGGTACCCGATGGGATTTAAGTCGGGCGAACGAGCAGACCAGTCCATTCGTCGAATATCCCCTAATTCCAAGACCTCCTCCATCTGAGCTGTTCGATGCAGTCGTGCATTGTCATCCATAAAAATGATGTTAGGCCCGATTGCACCGCTGAAAAAACGCACATGGGAAGGAATACAGTGTCGCAATAACGTTGACCGGTGAGTGTACCGCGTGCAAAGCTTTGGAAAACTTCCCTGGGAGTTTTGCATGTTTCCACACCTCGCCAATGTGAGAACGTCACTACTCAGACTGAATCTGCTCTCATTTGAATTTCTTTTTTTTTTTAACTTATGGCTTTACGCCTCGTCAACGTCGAGGTCATTAGAGGCGGGATGGGACTGGGGACAATGAACGGGAAGGAATTCGGCCATGGCCTTTTGAAGGAGGCATCGCAGAATTCGCCTGGAGTGATTTGGGTAAACGATGGAAAACAAAAATCTTTAAGCTCGGGCGGGGATTTGAACCCGCATCCTCCCGAATGCGAGGCCAGAACGTTAGCCGCTCACCCACCACGCTCGGTGATCTCATTTGAGAAGAGCACACATCCCACTCCTAATCGGTCCTGTCCTGATGGTGTCGCCAATGTGGGGGTGTCAATGGACACAAAACGGTCGACGGGCAATCAGACCAACCCCCTGCAGTCACCGTGCCACTGTGGAGCGGGAGATTCCGTGCATTACAGTGATGTTAAATGTGATTACAACTGCACCCGTTGTTTGAAGTGGATGCTTTGTTGCCTGCTGCACAATGCAGCGGCCATATGCTGCTGTATTTGTCTGTAGTTTACTACCTCCTGACCTTAGTAGTTCAGAATGGACGTGAAACCATGCTGTGAGTAATAACAAACTCCTGGACTACTCTCCTAACACTTCGTCCTTCTTTCAGTTTCCCGAAAATTATTCCCCTTTTGAGGCCATCCAAAAGTTGTCCCTGGGGCATGTTTTAATGAAGAACACCACCACAGTGCACCGTAACAGCTCGCTGACTGACACACAGTGTCTTGTCCCGTTCCTTCATATGCCTCGTGTTACAGGGCCAGACACAGACGCTATAGCCACGCTGATCTCACTGATCTAACGCCATGTAACGTCTAGTTTTCTGCACACGTG